>WEDG01000111.1:0-363157 GCA_017591395.1 Schistocephalus solidus
GAGCCAAATTACGTTTGTCTCGAGTTTGCCAATGCTAATTTGCCACTGCCATAATGAGCACTGGCTGGTTACAGAGCTATGTTGCGTTTCTCTGTATCACGCGTCCCCTGTAAATCACCAGATTGTTCTCTCCAGCTGCAAGTCTCCTCTTCATTTCTATCACTAATTCACGGCGTTTCAGACGTTCTGCTGGAGAGTAGTCCGGCTGAAGAAAAAACCGGCTTGTAAGAGTTTCGAAGGTTTGTTTTTTTCTCGAGAGAAGTAGCTTAGCCTCTTCCCTTGTTGTCAAAGACAATTTTGATAGGGCCGTGGTCTCACATTTTGGAACTGTTCAATATCCTTTTTTCCTAGCCTGAAGGATGCGCAAACGGTTATCGTCTCTCCTGAATTAAGTATATCATTCAGCAGGTGCTGAAACACAGTAAGATCAGCGGATATCCATTCCTTTGAAGTGTGGGCATTTGATTCAGGTAAGCCCTGGATAACTAAACAGTTCCCCTTCGTCTAGGGCGTCTTTTTGACTCACTGTATTTTTAAGCAAAGCCCAGCAAGCAAAATTTGCTAGGTAACGAGTTTAAACTTAAAATAGAATTAGCGAAGTGGCTCTGCAGGATGAAAAAAATTATATCAACTGGTATTCCAGCTACTGCAAATTATTCTTCGCTGGAAATAAGGTAAACTTACAAAAATTTCGACTTTTATTTCTAGAATAAACATTTAGATTCCGTCCTTTTTGACGTCAATCTACGAGAACTTTAACTAGGCTATGTAGGGTGAAATGTTTAAAACTGTATATTTCTCCCTTTTGTAAATTGCAATAACTGCAGGTGTGTGCAGTTGATAATGAGGTAGAAATACAATAAAGTGTCAATAATTAAGCTAATATTTTCGACAGGAAACGAAAGAAATCGGTTTAAAATTCGAGAATTCACTTATCTTTGAATTCGAACCAACCGCCTTTGACCTTGACCTTGTTTTATATTTTTTCCTGTGGTCTAAGGATTTTAGGGCGTCCAAGAAATGCCCAATCAATAGTACTATTTATGTGGCCTCACAAACGTACCAAAGACTTAAGAAAAGCAGTCTTCATAGAAAACTTTAAATGTTAACTTGATACCGTACAGTATTGAATTGCGGACTTCGCCATTTTGCGTAGATGACTTCAGGTTGTTTGTTATCAAAACGCCGAGATCCTTCTGTGTTGCTGCTTCTTGGAGTGGAATGTCATTCAGATAGTAGGATCACATCTCTGTGACCTGATTTCGATTTCCCAGACCTAGCAGGGCGCATTTGTTAGAGTTAAAGGACAACAGTTACCTGCGGGACCACTCATCCAATCGAAGAAGATTGTCTTGGAAACTGTCTCCGTCAGCATCATTGTGGATGCCTTTCCAGATTTATGTATCTTTCGAAAGCATAGCAAAGCTACAGTCCAATTTCTGTACACAATCATTAATGAACAAGAGAAATAGGATCGGTCCGAGCACTGAACCTTGTGGGACTCCACTCTCAATGACTGTGCGCCTTGATCGCTCTCCTCTTATGCATACCACTTGGGAACGACCGACGAGAAAATGCTTGATCCACGTAATAAGATTGTCTCAAATACCCAACATTCTCAACTTTTAAATTCGACGCTAGTGTGGAACATTATCGAAGGCCTTATTTAAATCAAGTTAAGTCACATTCACAGTGTCTTTCGCATCCAGTGCTTTTGCTCAGATGTTACTCGTATAACTAAAGTTTGTTACACATAATCTTCCCCTCCATAACCCATATTGCATACTGGACGAGAGGTTACGGGTTTCTAAATAAATAATTAATTCCTTTTTAATAATAATAAGTTTATTGATTTAGCACCTCTTGGGCGCCATCAATCTCCTAAGAGCACAGGAAAAAACCTAAAACAATTTCCTATCTCTTGCCACTTAAGCTTTATTCTGGTTTTTAGGCTTGGTTAATAATGTGCGAAACATGGAGTTTGTTTTAAGTAAAAAAACATGTTTTTTTAAAGACATAGTTATAGCAAAATATGAAAATAAATTACTTGACAGTATTAAAAATCAATGTAAAGTGCAAAAGACTTTTTGGGTCAACAATGGTCTGTCACTTATGGATTTTCAAGTGCTCATTCGACAGGGGTAGAGTGAATCGCAAGCTATTAGATTGTCCATTATGTCTAATCAGATGCGAGTGCTTCCAAGCGCATCGTCCTGTTGTATGGTTCGGTGATTAGTTAGGCCTATTTGAACTGATATTTAAAAAGCTAGAAACGGGTTATGGGCATGAACTGTTGAACTGAAAGAAAAGTCCAATGCTACCATCCAGTCATTATACTGTGTTTGATAATATGAGATTGGTTATTGACTGATCTCGATCAGAAAAATAATGTATGAAGATTAATCTCTGCAAGCTTAGTCAGGATATGTTACTAATTTTTGCTCAAGTAATCGCTACTGTAGGGATAATTGCTGAATTAATTTTTGGTGTCCACTGACTCGAGTCGTGGATATGAAGAGCATAAAAAAAGAGCGTGTCTGTATACAGCAGACAATAACGGGTTTAGTTTAGGCATGTTGGTATTTATTTATGAAATTATTTTTTTAGCATTAGAAAGGTTAGCTCATAGCTATGATAAGAAAACCAAAACGGAAATTTATGATCGCAATTACTGCAATTATTTTTTGTGTCCGATAGGTAAAGTGATGGCTGGGATAGGTTATGGAAGGAAGAGATTAAAATGTTTATGATTATGGTACATTTATACATTTATTGTGCTTATACAGGAAAGATAAAAAATATTTGTTTCTAACCTGGTATTGATCATGGAATTGGTGTATTCAGATCTCTATAGGTTTATTGAAGTGCTGGTAGAAGTTTTATCTGAAAATATGTTAAGTGTCAGAAAGGTCAACTTATGGCTTTGATAAGGAGAGGTTGATGGCTCCGCTTTACGTGCCCTGAGAGTTCTGTTAGCCAGTCTCACAGACGTGTTCGCGTGCGACGATTAGTCTGCAGACCAAACCAGCGTCATTCGAAACCTGATCGACAAGGGTACTTCCAAGCCCATCTGGCGACCACTGCGTTGAATTCCCCCGCAATTCCAACAAGAAGTGAGCGATACGATTCAATTGATGTTAAGCAAGACCGTGATCTGACCCTATAAGTCACCCTGGCCATCGCCCGTCACGCTGGTACAAAAGAAAGATGGAAAAATTCGCTTCTGCGTAGATAACCGCCACCTTAACGCGGTCAAAACACCTTTCTCCTTTCCCCTACCATGCATCGGTGTCACCCTTTAAGCTTTCGTGGGGGCCCCGTGGCTTTCCACCTTAGACCTAAAGTCTGGCTTTTGGCAAGTAGAGGTCAAGCCGGCCAATCGGCTGAAGAACGCCTTTATTCTGCCTCAAGGACTTTTCGAATTCGAAACAAGGCCATTCGGGCTGTACAACGTCTCAGTCACATTTCAACGACTGAGACAGTCAGTGCTCGCGCACCTTTAAAAAACCAGATCCTTTATATACCTAAACGATGTGATCATATATGGGCGTACGGCTCAGCAACATCTGCAGAAACTTGACGTGGTTCTTTCAGCGTTGAGATACGTGAGCCTCCGACTGAATCCACAGAAGTACCACTTCCTCCGCCGCAAGGTCAACTTTCTCGGTCACGACGTCAGCTCCGAGGGTATCAACGTCTCACCTGTGATAGTAGAAGCTGTCCGAGCGTGGCCCACACCTAAGACTGCCCCAGAGGTTCGATGATTCATCAGTCTATCCTCATATTTGCAACGGTTAATTCACCTCTTTGCTGCAAAAGTGCGTCCTTTACATCGCTTACCGAGAAAAGCCACCAGTTTGAATGGCCAATAAATTTTAGCGTAACTTTGGTAACTTGAAGGGCCACCTCATATCAGCACCCGTAATCATGCTCCCAAACACGAGCCCCAAATTCCCACCCTTCATAGTAGACAGCGACGCCAGTGTGTTCGCCATCGGCGGGGAGTGCTCTCTCAAACCGACGACATGGCAAACGAGTGTCCGATCTGTTATGCGAGCAGGAGTCTATTTAAACCAGAGCGAAACTACTCGACATACCGCCGCTAGCTACTAGCACTCATAAGTTTGTCCAACGCTTCAAGCCTTTCTCCTAGGCAGACCCTTCATCATTAGGACGGACCATAAGGTTCTGCAATGGCTCCAGAACATGAAGGACGCAGAAGGGCAATTGGCCAGATGACAAGAGTTCCTACAGGAATTCAACTTCACTTGTCAATACCGCTCCGGACGCAGCCACACCATCGCCAACGCTTTATCCCTACCACCCCCGGAATTCCTTCCGACCGAGTGTGACCCAGAAGCCCTAAACATCGCTGCGCTCACGGTTAGCGAGCCCACACGTCATATTTGGGCAATCGCACAGAGTGCAGACCCCGACACAGCCATTGGCTACGACCACCATTTACACGGCCGATACTGACCCACGGACGCTGACATGCGCGGCTCCTCCGAATCCCCACGCTACTCTGAAAGTAATGGGCTCACCTATTTCTCGAGAATGAGTTAAAGTCGTCCATAATCATTATGAAATCGAACGTCATGCTGAGTTAAAATAAATACAATGCAGACGATGGTGGTCCGTGTGAGCGGCCAGAGAAACAGCAGAATTCATAAAAAAGTGAAAATGGATAGTAAACAGAGTTTTTTAAATCCACCGTCAAGTTGTCCTTGAAGAACAGCAATTAATAATGGTAAACGGTAGGTGAGGTACAGCACAAAGAGAGTCAGACACCCCAGGCTCTTATTTTTGCCTTTATGCTCGACGAGCAAAGGTGTGCGATTCGAGATTGTTTCACACTAGAATGATTATCTTTTTTACATCGATGTCGAAGCAACATGATTCTACCTAAGTTTGTGCGGGTAAAACCGGCAATGGAGTCACCCCAGGACTTTAAAGCCGCTATTCGCTATGGCTATCAAATTCTTTGAGCCTTTATAAGAACGAAGGGATGACTCATAATTTTGAAAGTACCGTATTCACCTTATATTACCCGCTGTTATGCCCCACCTGTTAAACCCCAATTACCACCGGTCCCGTATTACACGAGTCTGGGTATTCTGGCTTTTTTGGTGCTGTATATAACCTACTTTAACCTTAATAACCATTAGAAAAGAGATTGAGCTCAAAACTAGGCCGTGACAAAATCATCTGCAGAGAAAGTGGGGTAATCGTTCGGGGAGCCTCCATTTTCCGAAAAGGTGCGGGAGAAAAACTGCTTTGCGAATGGGTATGGAGGAACACGGTGGTTTGTTTCTAAGCGTAGAATAAAATTATAGATGCATTCTACTCAGTGAGAACGAAGACGTCCAAATTGTGCGCTCAGTGGGTGGTAGATCGCAGGATAACCGCGTGAGGACTGAAACTGGACGCGGGGCCTCAACATCTCAGTAGACAGAATCGAAGTCTGAGGATGGTTTGAAGCAAACGATACGAGTGTGATTTAAACCGAGAGTGTCAAAATGGCTTCGATTATTTGTCTGGGGGATTGGTTATCGAGATATCGTTGTTCAAGGGCTAAATGATGAATGGAAACGTAGTTTGCAGCCAGTCTCTTAAATTCCCGATGGTCCGTTCTCGGGGTCAGGAAGAAAGATGCTCGATAAAGATGATGAAAATAAAAGGTTTACCAAGTTAGGGTTAAGATAAATTCCCAGTCAAACGCTTAAAAGCAGATCGACTTTGTGACAGCCTAATATCGATTGGCAGGTCAATACAAATAAAGAAGAGCGAGAGAGCGTATAGAAGTGGAGGACACGAGAGGACGTATAACCAGTGAGGAATTACGTATGTTGTACTGGTGACTAACGTGACTAAGAGCTGCAATCCGTGGAAGATTTAAACTATTATTGAAACAGAAGAGGAGACAAAATTCAGCTTCTAGTCTCCGAACCCATAAAAGTTTTAGGTTAGTTAGCTGGCATCGATCCACGTAGGAAGTATTTTGAAGTGTCCGATGTAAAAGATTTTTAGTAAAATGGGTTTGAAAATTTTCAGTTTTAAAAAAACTTGACACATTCAATAAACCAAAGCATGGACAGAAATATTCAAGAATGTGAAGGACAAACATTCGATAAAGTCTTACTTTAATTTCAGGAAATAAAGCAACAAATCTGGGCAGCGTTGGCCGTAACTCTATCGGCGTGAGATCTTAATTAGTTGTGTCGCTTAACCCATAGTCCTTGATGATGGAAAATTCAGTCATAGGCGTGCCTTGAAAAATCACTGGCTGTGGTAGCCTTTCATGCCAAAAACACATGTAACGACACTTAGAAAGTTAGATTTCCATTTGCGACGTTGAGCTCTAGGTGGCCATAGCATGCAAGTCTGCATGGATTTGCTCTAAGCATCGTTTGATTGTACGGTTATAGAAGAAATACACGCACTTGCGATCGTCAACATAATTTAAATATAAGGTGTTTAGCTATCGATGAGTTATCATTAAAACAAAGCAAAAATAATAGAGTATCTAGCACCGTACCCTGGCGGACCCAGTGGTCTGAGCTGAAAATGATGAGCATGAAACTGTTTTTTTTTATTTCTTAGTAATTCCATATGCAGTTTGCTCAAAGTCATCCTTAGGGTAGCCCTTTTCCCATATGTTTGAAAGAATATTAAATTTACCTATCTACTTCATAAAGGGTCTTTTTTGGGGAAGGCGAAGGAGGTGGCTGCAGAATATCAATTAGCCTAATTAATGTCGGGCGCAAAACAATGGAAAAAGCTTTCCGCGGTCGTGTGTGCTGCTTCTTGACAAGAGATGGACATATAACAATCAGTCTCGCTGTTCGAAAGAATGGCCATAACTCAAGACCATCAAAGCCACAACAGAAATCCTGAGCATGGAGCTACAGGATAAACAAGATTGTAGTACTGTCTTTCTAGGCCTCATTTATCCCGTGAGTGCAGCTTATTTGTAACCCACAGCGATGATTGCGCTGCCCAGACATCCTTTTTCATCCCATCCCGCCGTATCAGGTTAAATCAGATTTCTTACCAACAAGTACAGTTTTTTTTTGAGCAGGGTGCAATCTGACCGACAGTAACGGAGGCACACGCATGGCTATGGGTGGTTATGGATGTCCATACCCGACCTGAACCCGCCACACATCGGCTAATGCAAGATATACTACAGTCCTGTCCTAAATCTAGCGCACATATAAAAGCAACTGACACCAAAAAATTGCACTTTTTCGAGGAAGATTTGCCACCTTCCGCGCACGGCCAAGCCTAGCCAGTGTCCACTGCCACCTGAGACAGCAACCAGGGGTACCGCACACTGCGGCATAATTATGCAGGCGTTTTCCGTCTCAACCTATTAGCGGAGACTTGACCTGGTGATTATCGGATTAAAAGTAAAGCTATTATGAATTTTTACCTATATAGTAAAATATTTAAAGTCACTTTATTTAGGGAAAGGGTTATCACGCTTGAATATTCTATTCACATCTAAAATGGTAATATAATAAACTTTTAAAACAGTACACCTGAGAGCTGAAATGTGTGAGCCAGGAGCAAACTGTTACCACTGACACAATTTTGCTTATATGTACAGTTGTTTCTCAGCAAATGAGTATCTAGTTTATATTTAAATTTCCCAACTGTTTTCTGAATGCAAATGTGTCCACCTTGAAACCAAATTCCAACTTATTCCATTACTCTGGACATGACTAGCTATATGAATCAGGCGCTTTTCACTGCTTGCTTGATTTACAATGCATATTTATTTTAAAAATGCATATAAACTGGTAGTCAATATAAGAATTATTAATATTAATAATGCTGGTACTGCTTCAAAAGGAACACTGACAAATATCAGTTGACCAAGATAAGCTACTCCTACACATTACACAGTTTCCTTTCTTGTCACATATGTTCCATCATGGTTGTTGGAGACTATCAATAGCCTCAACTAAGCATAGATTGTCACGACCTAAATGTGCCCGGAGTTGTTAAGGGTCTGGAAATATCACATTCGAACAGTTTTAATCTTTCAGAGCATTGTGCCCTGATTGTCTCCAAAGCACACAGAACTAACGGGTTTATCCTACGATATTTTAAATCTATCGATATTAGACTGGCCTTATTAAATGCACTCTGGGCCAGGCCATTAATACTGCTCGTTTATATTTCACCTTCTGCGCGCTAGTGAATGAAAGAAAATAGAATCGGTCCAGTACCTTTTTAATAGAGTTTTATCGTCGAATCATCGTAATCTGACGTATCAACAACGATGTGGGCTTATAAATATTGATCCCTTGTGGTTTTGCCAACTCTTTTTACTGTTTCAACTTTTAAACAGTCGTATATTTAATCCCCTTACCATTCTGAGACAGCTTGACCACTCTAGGTGCAGCAGTCACCGCGATATCTTGTTATTTCTTCCCTTAGCATGCAGAGGTAAGAATAGTCAGTTTTTTGGTAAGCGCCATAGAAATATGGAATAAACTACCATAGAATATAAAAATCCTGCGAAGCTATTTTTTGTTCAAATGAACTATCACTAGTTTTCTGCATTCAGAGCAGCTTCCAGGAATTCTGGGTATTGACGCGGTCAAATCTATCTTCCGACTCAGCTGTGTGCGCGGCATCTAAGCCCGATTCCAGGTCTTACCTTGAGGGCGATGACAGCCCGCAACCGGCGAATTCTTCAGCAGACAGCGAACAACCGTCCGTGGATGTACCCTTGCCTGGTGATGAATTTCGGGTCCTTAAAAAGACAGACTAGAAAAAATCCACTTGTGCTAACCCTTCCCCGTTCCGAATTGCTTTTATCTCATGGTCAGTGGTTGTTTCTCCTGAATAACATAAATTAAGCTAAACACTAATAACTATATTCCTCTAGGGGTGTTTTTCACTGCTAGCCTGATCAGATTTTATATTTCTTCTGATGTTGCCTTTAAACTGGCATCAAATACAACTATAAGTAATGAGTACAAATGATTTAACACTTACATATACTAATCGTTTACATATAAGTATTATTACTGTCATTTAAGTCATCGGCATTTGTAGAATTTTGGAACTAAAATTAGTATTGATTTGTATTTATATATTTTAAGAGTTGACAGCAGAGCACATGGTGACCCTGTTAATTTACGATCCTGTCTACTTATAGGTAGTATAAAAGTACAATCATTTATTAGCTTCATAATACAACAAAATAAAAGTGATTGTTATTGTTCACTACGACTCAATTGGGATGTAAACTAAGTAATCGTGCTGTGAAAGACTGTATTTGCAAAAAAATGCAAAGTGGTGTCGACTGTCAGCATCTCGTTTTTAAAGCAAGCTCGATCGTCACATTACGCGTTACTTAAAAAAAGTTTTCAGAGTTATAATCTCCTGCGGTCGCTTCTAGCGTTAAAAGGAGGATCGCGTTGGAGATATGTGCCTGCAAGCTCGCAAATGTTCTTTCGTCTCAGCGATTACCTATGGTCGCGGATAATCTGGAATTCTCAAAAAAGGCTCCACCGTAATTGCCTGTAAGTTTGAGCGAATAATTAAAGTTCCTTCGATCTATCCTTGTACGATATACTTTTAAGACAATGAACCATTGTTATTACCCTGCATTTAACCTCATCTAGGTCAAGATCTCACCTCCTTCACGGTGCCCTGGTTGGAATTCCGTAACCCAAATATGGTCTCATGAAGACGCCAAAACGTTTTCCAAAGAGCTCTAGAAGTAATACTTCAAGCGTATATTTACTCTAGTACAACGTACTAATCGCCTTATAGACCATTATTACAGTGATCTGTGACCCTATGAGTACAGCTTGGCATGGTCATTAAGACAACAAAATATTGGATGTCATTTAGTGATTGATGTTGATGAAACCATGATCAGATTTATGAATGCGGGCTGACAATCTATAACATAAAGCAAAATAAGTATGCTGATACAGAGACCGAATAGAACTTGTGCAGTTCATATTTTGTTTATTCAATTGCCGAGAGTTCACGGCTTTGCAAAAAACATAATATGTAAGGTTAAAGATGCTAAATTGCCGAGGGTTCATTTCTATAAATTCCGATGGGAAGCCAGTATTATAAGGATAATATTAACCATGCAGGACTAAACGGAAGGTTTTGATAATCAGACCGCCAAATGTGCTTTTCCCCTATGATGGTGCCGTCCCTGCTATCACCAGCCGCGTCTGGCGTCGCCTTGCTGCCGCGGCCAGACGTCGCAATGATGTGGCTTGACGAGACCATTTGGCGTTCAACACGATCGTGCCATTTGGCCACACCATCCAAAAAAGCATGTGATCGGGCGTCCCTCTCATTTATTTGCACCCCCTATGTCCTTGATTGTGTAGCCGCAGTACAGTCTTTTTGGCTGCAGGATATCGTAGTACACTGTAATGTATCATCTCGTACCAGCATACCTTAATAGGCGTACAATGCATCGATAAGCAGTTCATATAGGTGCATAAGCGAAGCCGCAACGTCGCACCTAAGTAACCACGCGAAAAATGGAAGTAGACAACAATTTGAGAAAGGAATTTGTATCGAATATTTGCCAGCCAAAAAATGTTTAAAGGAAATGTACAAATATGCCATCGTGAGTCAGGGGAATTTATACAATTTTTGAATCAAAGAAGAGGAATCCCTTCCACCGGCCATTGAAGTTTCCTGTGGAAAACGGAAACTTTGGTTATACCTACCTTATGCGAGGAAAACGGATGTAGCTCATGATGCATAGTTGTAAATAGCAATTTTAATAACAATTGAATGCGTATGACAAATAGCATGATTTCGATGGACGCTAAGGTTATGCTAAGTACAACTTCCTTGGGCGGTGATAGTTACAGTCACGCGCAGTCATTGGTGAGGACGACTAGTACCTCATGGATGGATGTTGCGCCTGCGTTTGGATCGCCCACCATACCGGTCCATTGAACTGTGGAATCAATTTCGGATCAAGTGTGCATCACGTTGACCGCCTACAATGGCCAGTTTTTGATCTTAAAACGGTCAGATAATTAAACACACATACAGCCGAGTTTGCGAACCTCTCCTCCGTACTTAACTGACGAATGAAGTCGTCATAGGCTTCCATCGTGCACAAAAGGAAATGTAGTGCAGATGGCCTGACATTGGCAAAAGTGGTGTTCTTCTCCAATTTACTTACAACGGACATTATAAACAGCAGCACAAGGGTTATAAAAGGTGGGTTAATAAAAAACAAAGTTATTCAAAAGGAGACGGCCGTATTCTCTGCAAGAAAGATTTAAGGTTGGATGGGAAAATATGTATACTGCCGTGGAAAGTTGTAAAAAATGATTGTAGCAGGATTCGTCTAGATATGACAATAAAAGTGCGTAGCCTATGTAGAGTAAAAACTGCCTGTATTCGGCAGCCTTCCAGAACGCCAGGTACTCAAGGGTTCTCCACTTGCGGGAAAACTCGGCCAGCAAGTACTGGCTGCATAGCTTAATTGAGGAATTTAATAACGTTTATTTAGATATTCTTTGCAAATTACCATTAACTTGCTTACAATCTCTGTATTTTTATGTCACGACGGTAAATTTGAGAATGAAAACACTTCCCGTGGCCACGACCACGTCTGGACTCGCCTGACCAAAACCTTATGTGTGTGTTGGCAGGGGTAAAAAGACAAAAGAGTAGACTGATTAACATCATTTCTCTTCACCAGTGAAAGTGATTAAGAGGAGCTGATACCCTGAGATTAAGTTGGCGACTAAATTATTTTCAGGTAATCCGGTTTGTCATTTGGATGTCGGAAGCCACGAGATGATATTATTCAATACTAAGTCCTTTTGTAAATCACTCTTCCGAAGCAAAATTCATGGAAGAGTCAAAAAAAGTAAAACAGGCAAAAATTGATTTACCAGAATAATTTTTGTCAATTAAACGATATATACGTGGACTAGGCAAGCGGTTGACTTACAGTAGATGACCTAACTCATGCAATGTTTCATCAAAAATTTGAGTGAGTATTTTTAAAAGTACACTTGGTCTTGTTATGTGGGTTTGTTGCGTGGGTATGATGCTCAGAAAGCCTTTTTTCTAAAGAATATTGTGTGTTAAACCTCATATATCAAAGGCAAACTGGCAATGTTCAGGCGAACTTGGAGGATGCCGGATATCCAAGCTATTTCAAAGGATATTTAATATCACAGAACAAAACCGATTTTTATTGTACCTTGTGCTATGACCGTTCGACCGTTGATTTCGACGAGGTCCACCGTATGCTCCACACCAGGTAGTGCAGGGACGGTGAATTGCGCGTGAATTAGTTTTAGGTGATAGACGCCTTGCTCTGCAGCTACCGAAATCTCTCCTCCTTCCCCACCTGAGCCCGGTGTCAAGACAGAGTCAAGAAGACCGGAGATGGGAGAGGGCGCAGGTGGCTGGCGCGGCCGGAGCCGCCCCTGGGTGTACCACCAAACCTGGCTCGGATCCCACGAAGTGGGAGTACCATAAAGGCCACATTAAGAAGGAGCCATTGTAGCCTGACTCTCAGTCCGCCAGTCAGCCACTCCACACAAAACACACATTGGGCTGACCACGCTGTCCGATTTATCCCGTCAGTTGGCAACCTTCCAAGCCACGGCTTTTAGCGCACCGTGATAATTTCAAGCGTGTCAGATTGTTTATAGTGAGTAAAATGCGTTGAGCTGTTGACCTCACTCTCTCCCCCACCCCCACAATCAGACCACCATCCAAGCCAGTTTGTTGTCTGATGTGGGAGTAGGCGCATTGGCTGACGGGTCGGCGTACCCGTCTTCGCGCGCCACAACACGACCTAACCCCCATAACACACACAACAGGATTCACTTAATCAGGGGATATGGAGGAGCCATCGCCGTCTGACTCCCAGTCCACTGTTAAGCCACTCGACACACACAGCACATACACTGGGCCGACAGCGTGGTTTGGTGTAAGCGTCAGAGTGGCAGCCTACCAAGCCTAAAACAGGGTGGGAACTAATTCGCAGCCCTGCGTCACTCCGTTGGTCATTGCAAATGCTTCGGATACCGTCCCGTTGTCAGTGCCGTGCGCCGTCATCCCGCCATGAAGCT
Organism: Schistocephalus solidus; assembly: GCA_017591395.1. Taxonomy (NCBI): domain Eukaryota; kingdom Metazoa; phylum Platyhelminthes; class Cestoda; order Diphyllobothriidea; family Diphyllobothriidae; genus Schistocephalus; species Schistocephalus solidus. The sequence goes on from WEDG01000111.1 coordinate 13,107, forward strand.
GACGCACCATTGGCGTGAACCACTCAGGACAGCCAAATATTTGCATGACTTTCCACAGTCCGTCGCGATTCACCGTGTCAAAGGCTTTCGTTAGATCCACGAAGGTAGTGTATAGGTGAGTTTGCATCTCCTGGCACTTTTACTTGTAGCTGTCGGGCGGCAAAGATCATATCGGTTGTTCCGCGGTGTCGGCGGAAACCACATTGGCTTTCCGGGAGCAGGCCCTGCTCTAGGTGACCGTTCAGGCGATTGAGAAGGATACGGGCGAAGATCTTCCCGGTGATGTTGAGCAAAGAGATCCCTCTGTGATTATCACAGAGTTGCCGGTTTCCCTTCCAGTTGTAGAGATGGACGATGGTCACGTCTTTGAAATCCAGAGGAACTTGTCATTGGCGCCACATCTCCTGGAAGAGTGTTTTGAGTTCTGCCATCAGCCGGGGCCGAACGTGCTTGTAGACTTCCGGTGGGATTGCGTCGGATGCCGGTGCTTTACCGCTGGAAATATGCTGCATGGCCCGGATGGTTTCTGGTAGGGAAGGCGGCAGGTCCAGGTCATTGTTCGTGTCCACTTGAGGGAGCCGGTCAATGGCAGCATCGGAGATGGGTAATGAGCAATTAAGGAAACTTCTGAAGTGCTTGGCCCAGCGCTTCAAAATTTACGATTTCTCTGTCAGCAGTGTTGTGCATCAGAGCTGAGCAGCGGTGCGGTCCCCTTGATACACAGGCCATAGATGGCCTTGATGGCTTTGAAAAAGTTTTTCATTTCATTGCGTTCCGCATACTCCTGGATTGCCTCAGCCTTTCGGATCATCCAGGCATCCTGCATCTCCCACAGCCGTTGCTGTACAAGGCGCCAGCATCTGAATAAGGCTGCTTTGGTGGCGTCAGTCCGAAGGTTCATGTAGGCTTTGTGTAGTCCATTCTTCTCCACGAGTAAGTTGCTGATGTTAACGTCATTGTCATTAAACCAGTTCTGGTGTTGATGGCGTGCGCGTCCAAAAACTTCGAGGGCGGTGGACTGGATGACATTTCGCAGTTGGCCCCATCGTGTCTCCACGGTGCCATTATCATCTAGAGCATGCAGGTGCTCCAGTTTCTCGGTTATTTGGTTGCTGAAATCAAAACAGTGAGCAGACAAATTTTATAAAAGAGTATTTAACTTACCTGGTGGCCTCTTACCTTGGGGCCTTCGTCGGGGTTGCATTCGGAGCCTCATCTTGGAGAGGATGAGGCGGTGATCTGTCCAACCGTCGGCATCGCGAATTGCCTTGGTTACCAACACATCCTGTCGATCTAGCCTCCGGACGAGAACATAGTCCAGCAGATGCCAGCACCGCGACCGAGGGTGCATCCACGTGGCCTTCTCCCGCGTCGGAAAGCGGAAGAAGGTGCTGGTCAGCAGGAGACGGTGTTCCGCCATCGGGCGCAGAAGAAAGAGGCTGTTATCGTTACAGCTACTGAGACCGAGGGGACCCAACTCTCTCTGCCAGGCAGCGTGGTCCGTCCCAACGAGGGCGTTGAAGTCACCAAGGACAATTAAATTGTCCACCTTCGACAAATTCGCCAGCAGGCCATGCAGGTCCTCGTAGAATTTGTCCTACGCCGCATCAGAGCTCGTCATTGGGGGAGCGTAGGCGCTGATGATGGTGGCGAACTGGTCTCCGCGAAGACACAAACAGAGGCTCATCAGGCGATCATTGATACCGTACAGCAGACAGGGCAGACGTCCCACGATGTCGTTCCAGATGACAAAGGCAACACCAGCATCGCGTCGCTCTGCCCTTGGCCGGCCGCTCCAGAAGAAGGTGTAGCCGGCACCCACCTCCTCCAGCTGACCCTGCTCAGAGAATCAGGTTACGCTGATAGCAGCAATGCCCACCTTGTAGCGCGCCAGTTACCGATCGACTAGCGCAGTCCTCCATTCCGGCCGGCTGCTCCTAGGATTGTCTAAAAGAGAGCGAACATTCCAGGCTGCTAGTGTGAGTGGATTCACCCGAGCAGCCTTGAGGGTATGCCGAAATGGATTGGGATGAGGGTATTGTTGTTTGTTTGAGTTTTACGGCCGCGTATTTTGCGATCTGCGAGCCGCGGCCGACTGCAGAAGACGTGATAACCAGCATTTTTTAGGGCACCTTTTCTAGCCCCTTCCTCCGCGAGGAGGCATGCTGTGCTGTCCCTAAATAGGGCTGCTCGGACATCCCAGACGGCTGCTGGACTCTACTATGGGTCACGGTTTTGTTTTAGTGGGAGAACGACCCGAGTTAGCCTGGGCCACCTACGGGGTTGCTGTCGCTCCCACCGTAGGACTTTTTGAGGGGAGGAGGTGGGAAGTTCGGAAGTCAGATATACCGGGTGTGGAGGCACACACAACACCGGAGACCCTCACCCGGTTAAGCGCGCCTTTCGTGACGGTTGCCCGGGGTGGGGCCGCTGGGAAAAACCCAACTTTGAGGAGCTACAGGTGAGAGTTGGGTACCAGTTAGAGTCGGACACAGGAGCATTCACCACCTGTACGGGACAAATGGTGCGACCAAATGCTATCTGTGTGGTGCTACCCCTAACTATTACCTCTACACCCCACGTTGTGCTATAACAGAGCATTAATATAAGAAAAAATGTTTATTTAAGCAAAAAGTTTACAATCAAATCCCCTACGTAACTGGAAAATATGATCTTAATTCGATGAAATGCAGGTAAAGTCACGTATAAGGAATCGCATTAAATTCCAGAAACAAGAACGGGACAACAAATTAAAAAAATATAGCGAAAAACGATCTAATATAAAGCGAAAGGTGAATTCTTCATTCGCAACAGGAAATATATCACTTCATTTCAGGTAAGTCTAAAAGCGGTCAAACTTCCACATATTTACCCTGACTTAACCTTGGAGAAAGGTAACGTGCTATCTAATTCAAACGCTTTTTATGGGCCACATTATTATACAAAGTTTTTAGATGGAATTTAAGCATATTAATCGTCGAAGTTTGTTGTGGAAGTTCGTTTTGCCCTGCAATGACTTTTAATGTTTGGGTGAATGTACAAACAAGAGGCAGATGGTCATCAGATATTACTATCTGAAAACTCAGTACATCTGTAAATACTTATAGGAAATATTTTAATTTGAAGGTTTAGATAAACATATAGAACGGAATCTAAACTTATGACCAATCGTTTGAAGACCCTTGTAATCATGAGGTATTCCCTGGTATTTTAAGGACGATCTGACAGAAATCGCGATCCAATATAAAATTATGAATAAATAAATTTGGCGAAAGAAGATTTATCTTAATATACACAAAACGGTATGTTTAAGAGTTCAAATATAAATTTATCTTAGATTTATTAAGTACAGTTAAGGAGATTTAGCCTGTTATCGTAATATGCCACCTTTTCCAAATGTTGGAAATTCTAAAGAAAGTTATCTTACTTTTACTATTTTTTAAAGTTTAAATTCGCATAGGGTTGTTCATTATTGTTCAAAAAAATTTGTTCCTGCGTGACGACCGGTTGGCGACCGATTATCAATCATGCTAAAAGTTCCACACTTTGCATGAGCTAGGCTACACACTGTTGACTGCAAGGCCTTTCAGAGAGTTTTTCATACTTGTTCTACTGGAGACTTGTACAAAATTAACACAATAGGCCTCAGAAATAACTTCCTTCAAATAATCAAATTCTTCCTTGTGGGTAAAAGCATGCGTCGGTCGCGAGAAATCGGATCATACTGTAGTCAGGATTGGACTACATCAGTACTTATTACCTGCACCTACGTTGTTTCTTATATAAGTGGTCTATTTTGCAGGAACTTTGAAGTGCGACCATGTTTAACCACGGCGTAAAAAACCATTGCAGAATTCGGTTTGCTTCGGATAAGGGTCTAAGGAAAAAGAACTAATAAATCCTACATTAAAATCTAGCAATGGCGAAGTACCAATAGGATTACAGTTGTCGGCTCCAGCGCGGAAATCTGCTTCCGACCTCAGCCGCTCAGACACGCGGACATAGATAACTTTATCTCCGTATTCGACCCTTCATGCGACATCTTTCCCAGCCGTCATAGGCATATGCATTCTGAATTTTTTGATAAAAGCAATAGCTGATGCATCACAAATTACGGCTGACATACGTAAGTCCAGCGTTCTTTTGGTATCATCAACATACAGACCATACCTAGGCAAAGGAGGGTAACTCTTTAGCCAAGGGGTCTACAAAACGTTAGCACGCCTGAAGGCTTTCCTAACCCAAAATATGGTCCTGTGATCCATATTTGACATACACCTGGCTGCATTTTTCAGCCTAAGATAGGCCAAAACTATTGCTTGGTTTTCTTATGAATCGGAATTCTTTCGATAACTAAAGAAGTCACTACCTAATTGCATACCAGATACATGAAGTAGACTCTTAACTGCTACATTAACAATTTAGCATTTCCCAAATGGATATAATCACCATTACCCATCGCCGTTACTGTTGGTAAATCGCTTTCCCCACCAACAGCAACCGACCGTCCGAGAGCAGCTCCGAGAACACCCGTATGATGATTTTAAGAAGGCTTGTCTGATGAACAAGTGGTGTATGCAAGCATAGTGCCAATGACCACTAAGCGTCTCATTCACTCGGGGAATCTCCACTTGGAGGGGTACTTGCAGAAACATTGTCCACCTTGTCCGATTTCAAAGCCATGGAACGCGTCTCATCGTCAGAGGAGGACGTCTGAGAGACCAACTCATCATATGATGAACTGCAGGAGTAGCTTAGGCACAATTCCAACGAAGATTAGTCAGATGGATATATTTCCTTCATATTCTCAACAATTTCACGTAAAGGGTTCTAAAGAACCCTTCGCTTTTCACTTATCACAAAGGTTCTCCTGGATATTGGATTCCACATAATAAAAACAGACAAAAAAGTTAAATGTACACAAAAAATGGGTAAAGCAAGACTCAGGCAATAAAGCGTCCGAGCAACAGCGTAAGAAGGCAGGAAGTAGCGTGACGGAGCGCGCGCGCGAAAGACATACATGTACATATATGATGGCGAAAAAGCAATGTTCTCAAAGTCAGTGATTTTCCGAAAAAAAGTCATTGCATGAAATTTGGATACCTGATGACTTCTTCTCTCGTTATAGTGAATACTTATGCTTTTCAACCGCACTATAACATTCATCAATTTCCCCGATTTATTATATACCCTACCCAGTAAGCAATCCTAGCACAAGATCGTCAAAATAGTTATCGTGAAGGCGGAAAATTACGCTCGAGTTCTAATAAAAAAAGAAAGGGCTCGGGTCCCACCTTAAATTGTGCACCTATGGCAAGATCTTTTACCTGGTGCGTTACATTGCTTACACATTGTTTATCGCGTCTAAAATATATTTATGCACGTTTGCCGCTGGTTACAAAAACATCAGCTGCGACGCCATTGAACGCATTTGATGATAACTTTTCATTGACAGCTGTGGAAAAAATGCTCTATGTACTGTAGTACAGCTCTTGATATAGGACTACGCCTGCTAGCTTACAAACCTTTTGCCTGACTTTTGTTTTTGTCGAAATTTTTGCGCTTTGCATTTAGACGTGTAAATGCGCAGCGAAATAATCTCGTATGCGTACGCGCACCATACCCGTATTGATTTACGTATTTCTTTTCTCTACTTTATCAAAATCTATTTTCCCGAATAAACGTTCAGCGTGGGAAGGGTTCTTTTAACGATGCATTTACATTTCAATTCTTCAACGTTTACAATCAAAAGAAACACTAGCCTCTATTAACAAAGAACTTACGAAAGAACATGATTTCAAACAGGAGTTTATTTTTTACTTTTTAGAATCCTTCTTCTTGCGATTAAGGCTAATTAAGCCTTACTTTGGACCGGTAGCCATGAAGCGTATGATTTATCTTCGCATCGGCTGTGGTCATGAATGGTCCGTTACATTGCTTGCCTGTGTCACCCTATTTCCAAACGCTTATGCCATTGACGATCGCTGGACCCGTTTCCGACTGCCGGGCTGTGTATCAATACTGGAATAGACAATTAGACGCCCGTATGCCCACATCCTCTACTCGCCGAGGTAGCTAATATACTGTCTATCCATATCGGTCATTAATTATCTAGTGGATGAGAACATGTGCAGACCCACGCGGAACAATCAACTCAACTGCTGCACATCCGCTATGCTGGCAAAAATGAATGAAATTAGTGAACAGGAATTAACTGCCAACGTACAAGCTATCTTTAGGAAGCATGCCGAGGACTTCCAAAACGACACAGTTTTACTTAAAAGTATGTTTAAATTGAATATAATGATAATTCCCATTTTCCAGGTTACATCACAGAAGCACTAGGGACAACTATGGTCAGACTTCACAATCACTTTAAAACTGATTTTGGCTATAATTATGAGCCACACAAGGACTTTTTCGTCGATTTTTTCACCACAATCCAGTCCTACCTTTTTGGAACCCGCGATGGACTTGCCGATATGGTGAACGTGTTCTTTGACGAACTGTTGTTTCGGATGACGCAGATTCTATTAAACACAAGGATAAATGACGACTTAACCTACGTTAAATGCGTTGCTAGACAGTTGAAGCCTCAACGACCCTTTGATCGTGCACCCGAAATAATAATTAACTTGACGCAGGAAGCGTTTCCACCCATCAGGATAGCCATTAATTCTATGGCGATCGCCCATGAAGCTCTTTTGACTGCAGCCAAACCGGTACGTTATATAAAACTTTAGCGCTAATCTTTCCTCGATCTCAATTTAACGTAAATATAAAGTGGAAACCACCTGAGGTGTCGTTAAACGCATATCGTCTGCAACTGATATCTGTTATCAAAAGTTGGCATTTTTAAGGTTGGGACAGCAACTGAACAAATTGAAACCTGTTCTCTTAAAGATTTTTTAGTGCGTTTTTACTCCTTGCTCCTAGTTACTTGTAGCAGTCAATGAATATATTTTTGATTCTTTATCAGACCCTAATACATATTTCATATTATTGCATGCTCCATTACACAACCTATCTCTTTTTATTTAACTTATCTTCGCAATGCAAGTGTCACTACCTACAATAGGGCAACACGGCTTATATTTATTTGACCACTGTAAAAGACGAGGTCGTATGCCAATTCATTTCATTTATCCAGCACCAGGAGCGAAGCATGATTTTCTTCTGGCAGTCCTAAATATAACATTGGTTTGTTCCACTGATCTATAAGCCAAAAAGGTGGCTATTAGAATTTCCCACACTATGCTCACTCTAACCAGATTCCAGTATATTGTTTAGTAAACTTCAATAACAGACGCTTATCGTGTGCTCCATAGACTAGCCGAGAAATTCAAAATTGGAGCCCCATTCACTTATGACGCGACACAAAGTTGTGCAGTAATTACCTACTCTTGATCTCTGGGGACTACTTCAGAAATTTTGAAGTAGCAATGTTTTTATCTGCGGTTTTTTTCAATTGTACTTCTCTAGTTTATCCTTTTTATTAGTTAAGATCTGACATTGGGATGGGTGCTTATGTTAAGTCTTACGAACCCGACATACCAATCATCGTAAGTACACATTTAAACCACAAACAAGCAAAATATTTATTATATTGTGTTGCTACCGAAGGTTTTTTTTATAATTTCTCAAGGCAGCGAGATTTTCTAACTGCTTCTCTAAATGCCAACTGTATGATTCAGAAGACTATTTAGCGAGCATGCATTTATTTACGATGAATTCTCACGTGCATGAACTTACCAATTTCTCTAGGTTCCCACATGTATTAATTAGCCCTTTAACTTCGTAAAGCTGCAGGCGTGTTGAGGCTCAAACAAAAGCAGATGGTTTCTCGTTAAATAGACTTTTGAATGTGTAAGTATTCAGGCATTGTCTCTCCGACCTAATGGCGCATCCTTTTGCCAAATAGAAAAAAACTTCACTATTTCACGGGTAGTATATCACGTACAACATCTCGATATTTCGATCATTTACTGGTGTTAAATGGCTAGTTATGTTTGAAATCCAGTCAAACTATTTATTTAAGCTTGTGAGGAGGTTTTTGCCTACGCTTAACCTGTTATAACCACATGTGATGGACCCAGCATCCAATTATATAGGTCTTACTTGAATTGATGTGAGACATCATTACTCCTAGGTTCCAATGTCAACAGCATGCACATCAAAGTATATGCGCCTCCGATTCTGCGGCGTCTGTCATGGATTTCTTACCGTCCCACCTTGTGATGCAGCCTGTAGTGACCTGGCTGACGTCTGTACACCCCAACTCTCAGCGCTTTCAGGCGTCTGGCGTGACTTTATTTGTAAGTGACTTGCATTTGACTGTTATATAGCATCTTATCTATACACTCCAAGAAGTCGCGGTCGCTTCCATTAGTTCGGGGTAATCATGATTTTTGTGGCACGTCAATAAAAGTGATCGCTGCTTCATAAACTTTTAGGAGTTTCTTATATACTATTCCTTTCAAATTGGTGTTCTAACATTTTATTAGTGTTGAAGTCATGATAAAATCCTTTACTTTATCGATATATCCATGTAACGTTTTACATATGATCCGCAAGAAACAATAGTGTTTTACAATCGTTAGACACTTAGTGGTAAATTTAAAAGTTTCTCTACCAGTTTCGAGCCGTTTTCTGCCCTGGAAGACGGGGTTTCCCGGCCGGTACAGTCGTTGCACCTATGGCACATCGTACACATATATTGGTAGATCAGTAAAGAAAAGGTGCGATGAAACTGCAATTGAAGACTGTCTGCCTAGGTTCTGGACGTACTTTGATCCATGTTATGGACCCAAAGTCACCGCATCCTCTTCCCAGCCTGCAAACTTCTAATGCGCACATCACATCATGCACTTGCAAATTCTCAGCTGTGCCTAAAGAGTGCAGTATAACTTATTTGAAAATCAAACCAAAGCTTATTTTTCGATTAATGTAATATATAGTCTGCCGTTGTGTATTCAACATAACATGGGACCTTTATTACAGTAACGGAACATGTCTGCGTATGTTCCATCAGGCATTCGAAGGAAATTTATCTTTCGATGTTTGCTAAAATTTTAAAATTCTAACCGTGCTGCACCGTAGCTGGAAAAATTCATTTATTGGTAGCTCCTGTTCACCTTTTATATGCAGTTGAATACTACAACATTGTATTCGACAGTTGGAAATCCTAACCTAAACCCTCGGAGCCAAGTACCATTGCCACTGTTGGAGTTGCGACTATTTGCTTTTCCAACGTAAAAAATGTCTATCTTGTAACCAATCTTCACGGAAGTTTGTTATAAGGTCCGCCACCCATGGTTGCTGTGTTACCCGTAGTCCTTTGGTCTCCGGGTTTCCTTTATTTTACCTGCTTATCTTTTACTGATGCATTCGTAAGCTGGCAGGCAGTTTTCCGTAAATCATCCCGTCAGATCTCAACTGTCGACTTCGGTCAGCGCAAAAGTGACTAAATTGATGTCCTATTTTGGTTCTCACGTCTAACACGAAATTTTATTAATTTACTCAATATCTGTCAGGAGTTTATGCTGGAGCGTATCCAAGTACCCTTGTAGGAAATCCTCTTCTAGTATAGAAAGGCAGGAACTATTGCTGTCATTAGAGACCATTTTTATCTCTCTTGGAAAAATCCTAACGTCCCTTCTTTGCTATGCCTGGTTTTTTTGCAGACTCCCTTCGCAATGTGTTAGATCTGTTGCACAAGTTCCCTTTGGTTCACCGCCCTCTTCACATGCACCTCACCGACGGAATAATGAACCTGAAGACGGTCTTCACTCGCCACGAGCAAGAGGTTTGTTCTGCCAAAACTCCTCTGCCTTTCACCCCACCCCACGTGCGTGTGTTTTTATGTGTTTGACCAGCGGACCGTCTGTTCCTTGCTGCCCTCTCTGCGGGTTAACAACGCTTTCCTGGGGCCATACAATCGCTCAATTACTTTTAGACGGAGGCGTCGGGTTTGGCCTATGAAACTTTCTCCGCACATTCCAGATAGTGTGTTTGTGGTTTTCTTGGCGTAGAACTCCTGGCCACACTGAAGCAGTTGGTGTGGCAGAAAGCCCCAATGTAGCAAATGGCTAACAGCTGTGATAATCGCCGTTCAGCCCTTGTGTTCTTAATTTCTCCCTTTCCTATACCATCGCTAACGCCTTCCTTCGGGCGTGTATTTTGGCCCTTGCGCCAAAACCATGACATAGGAAGAAGGAGTGGTGGTACGAGCTGGGGTCATGTAGACACCTTAGTCTGAATTCATGTGCCTCACACACAGCTGCGGTGCAGCTGTTGACAAATTCTTTCATCTACGGCTCCTACGACGTCACCTGGGGCGGGAGGAGGCACAGTCATATTTAACTTGTGTTTTCGACTTGGGGTAGAGCGCAAAAAGGATAGGAGAGGAGGGGGAACTAATAACCACCCCGATCTCATTTTCTGATATCCGTTCGCACTGCTAGGCTTTGTTACCTCAACGGTGTCCATAATTTCATCGTGGCCTGTAACGACGCTTTCCGGCAATAAATAACAGTAATTCCTCCTCATTTGCAGGTAACTCCCTGATCTCTGGATCTAGCGCTGGAGACTAAACGATGTATTTCGATAGGAATCTCTGCTGTCTGGTGTTTTTATGCCGAGGGAGATGTTGCCGTTTTCGATTATTTATGGAGTTCACTTCGTCCCTAGGCAATTCAGACCTTATCCACGCAGCTGGGTTGCAGTGTAAGAGACGGTGGCCACGAAGTTAACGAGCTGTACGTCTGTAAGTTTCTGACGTTTAGTATTGGTTCGAAAATGCATCATTTGCGATGGAGCTGTGTTTAAACAAACACCCAATAGCTAGCATTAAAGTCGAACAACAGCTTCTGTTCTGAGAAAGTTTTCTTCTCCCTTTTCTTCTTCTTCTTCTTCTTCTTCTTCTTCTTCTTCTTCTTCTTCTTCTTCTTCTTCTTCTTAGATATCCTTCCTTGACTTCCTTCTACAAAGAAAGATTTTATGTCCAACGAATTTCCCAGTTTCTCATGCATTTCCTTCCTATAAATCTAGAGAAGCAAATCTTACAACTGTGCCAACTTACAGCATAGTAGGCCTTCGTAGCGATAAAAAACCAGTAAACTTGAGAGATGTAAGTGCCAACTACTAGTAGTAGGCGTGCCCGTAGGCCTGCCTACTGCGCTTTGGGACAGTCGTGGCGATGAGTACTGCTTGCATCGGCGAGTTTTTGCTGATGACAAGGGAGGACCATTTAGGCCTACGGACAGTACTTATTATCCACAGGGACAACCGCCAGGGCACCGAAATGCATGTCTGTCGTACACGCAAGCGCTTTACGCGCACAGAAGCGGCAACAACTTAGCTCGGTTGCCTTTTTGAAAATGAGATGTCAGGCTCCCCATACGCCATGCCCTAGGAAGATGTTGGCTTACAGGCAAATTGCTGCCAACATACCTCGTCAGTCCTACCGTCCGCCCCTTCAGTTTCCTTTTATGTAGAATCGTTTTCGGGCCGATCCTGTGGCGTCCCACCCAAGGTAGATTTTCCAGAATGTAATTAGAAACCCAGTATATTTGATTAAACTTCAAATGTTTCACCTAGCTTTCTATCACATTTGCGTTGTTTTGATTTTCAGTTTTACTTGGAAGGTGTCCTGTGGGATGTAAACTATGGGAAATTTGTTTTTGAAGGAGAATCGGCCCAAAATTCTTTTATGTGGACTCGTTATCAGAGCCAAAGCCGGTCCTATGCTGCTTTTTGTGCGTAAGCTGTGTTTGGTGAAAAACACTATTAAGCGTCTATTGAGCACGTTCGACCTTTGATGACAATGAGAGTGACGTCACCATAGCGGCGACCACTTGCTGATCAAAGCAGCCCAAGGATATTTTCACTTTGTTGATATGCAAATTATTAACTAGGACTTTCGCTCAAGCTAATGCTGTCACCATTATCACTGCCCTAATTTGCTGGTGATACTGCTGATTAAACATAGCTTTGTTTAAAGCGAAAGCTCCGTGGATCTGAGAAAGGGTGTTGTGTAAGTTTGACGTACTCCTCCCTTCTGATGCGTATCCAGTGGAGAAAGCTTCATTTTATCTTTTCTAACTGTCATTCCCTTTGCGTACCAACCACACTCCTTGTCATACTGTCTAATAACGGGTTAGGAAGTGCTCCCTAATCCAAAAGCGCATTGCAGTGGCTTAGTTAACTTGATTTGAAGCGTTTTACGGTAAGGTAGGAATGGGCAAGAGTTAATTTTCCAAGCTGTTTCTTGCCCGAACACTTTCCGACACCACGCCATTTGCTGCAAGCGTGACGGACGGATGAACTGCGCCGGTTGTAAGGTGGTCGTCGTCGTCGTCGTTGTGAGAAACTGTCCACTTGTACGCAGCTGAGTCAGCGAATTCGAAGTCACGCCTGCCAACGCTTTCGCATCCCGCGACCTGCCAACCAATGATACTGTTCAACGCATACATCCTGCCTTTCTGCCCCCTCCCACTCCCGCCTTTATTCCCAGTCATCTAAACGATTCTCACCTATAACTAGACAAGGACGAATAGGAGTACATGCCTGCTCCCTCGTGGCTGGGAAGACAGTAGTCCATCATGTCGGTTGGGCCTGGGATTAAAGTGTATTTTGGGTCTGCTAGATGACACAACTGGATAAGATAGAGCGCTACACGTGTTGGCCACGGTTAACTGTTTTGTTACACAAGGCGGTTGCCCGCATTTATCCGGCGGAAGAAGCGTCTTATCTTGTCTTTTAACATCTAACCCAGCGTTGAATCCGTACTCTCCTTCGCATCCTCACATTCTTGTTGCCTTTCGTGTCTCCCACGTTTTGTGCCATCTGAGACTTGACTTACTGACCAGCCTACCCACTGGTAAAGTCTGCCGTAACGGAATAACAATTTATGACGTGGTTGTTGTTTCTATTCCATACTACCTCACTACTCCTCGAGGACCTGCTTGGGAGTCAAACTGCAGTGCAATTGACTTAGGGTCCAGGCTCCATCGGCCATTGCCGGGAGTATTCGCACTCATGATGTCGTTCGCCCACCTCACCGAGACACGACATCGGATGCTACGACTTAACGATTCATTGCTTTCAATGTTAGCGTTTCGACACATGCTACGCCAATCAAAGACCTTAATCGAAATTTACTTAATAGAATTCCAGACTCTCCGAACCCAATACATTGATGGCAATGATCATCTTTGATCTCGACGAGCTAACTACCTTGTACGTGGTGCGCCTGTGTTCATGAGGGATTTAGCCGGCCTCGGTGATGCTGCGAATTGTACCGCTTCGCGCCTGACGATATGCGGCAACAAATCTGGAGGGTTCAACTCATTTGGACCTCCAGCGACGGAGGCTGAATACAGAGGGTCCAAGCACAACCTCGTTGTTTTGTCTTGGACGCCTCCAAGTAGCCAGCGGCATCAAATGCAGGACAGTAACATTTCACTCGTGAAATAAGCGACGAAGGACGTACCCAAGCTAGGTTAATCGATTTACCCTCGCGAGGTCGCAGCAGTTGCTGACTGTCTCATTGGAAACCAAACCAAAGAATGGTTGTCAGACTACGAGAGGACCAAAACCCGGTATCATCAACCCTTCAAGAGAACTGACCAGTAAGATGCTCAGTACACACGGATCTTTATGGTAAGGAGGTAACTTTGAGGTTCTTGTGAAACACCCGTGAGGGACTCCCAGATTTGTCCGTTTTCTCGCGGTCTAAGGACTCCGATGGTGAATAATAGTTACTGCCTCCTTTGCTGTCTCTCGATGAGAAATGTTACCAACTTTCTGTACCCAGACTTTCGGTGGTGGTGTTTAATGTACAAAACCATTGCGCCCTAACTAAAGCGTTTGAAGCGCAGATGCGATCTGAACTCCCATGTGAAAGCATGACCTAAACCGTGGTCGTTGTCAGTTTTAGCAGTGTGTTTCGATTCCATATAATTTACCCAACTATGAAACTGACCACAATTTAGTCACTGGTTGAGCGGACGACCGTCCTTAAAGTTTTAAACTAACGAAAGTTTGTATCGATATTGGAAGTACATGTTATTGACAAAATTTCGATAATCGACCTGTTGTATCTAAGTTTTTCGCTGCCTGGTCAGGGCTTCTTTATTGCCATACCCAAGAGCCCTCTCCTTTCGCAGTTGATAAATTGGGACATATAGTCAGCTTCAGTCGTATGTGTTATCTTTCCCAGTGAAATATGGCTTGCTAAACACCTTGTTCGTCCGTATTCTGTTTTCTGGAGATATTGCTTCGTCACGTTCCGTTGACTGTTGGCCTGTCAGTACATGCTTATGACGTAACGTAAGGGTGAGTTCTAGCCAGTAAGTAATACTAAATAGCTTCAGTTTCTGGAGAAAAATAATTTTAGGCCTGATGTTTTTTTGCGTCTCTACTTAAATCCATAATAGGAGCAAAAAAGGGAGAGAAACGCACATAGCTGCAGCTTTAATTGGATTGAGAACGCAATTTTTCAGATATTGTACCCCTAATGAAGTGCCAAATATTTTTTTCGGTTTCTGAAGAAACGCACATAGCTGCAGCTTTAATTGGATTGAGAACGCAATTTTTCAGATATTGTACCCCTAATGAAGTGCCAAATATTTTTTTCGGTTTCTTGAATTCGGAAAATCAGCCCAACAAAGTTCCAGATTCAGTGATGCCGTGTACTTGTAAGTCCTTAGTTCCCCACCACGTGATGGAAGACAGTCAATCAATAACTACCTCCTAAAATCAATCGTTTTCTGTCGTCAACTATCTCTCAAACATACCGCGACTTATAACTAATAGGGAAAGGGTTGCTTTGTGTAACGTTTTTACGGGTATCATTTCATGATCTTTGCCTCCATGATGTTTCTCATTTGCCTAACAATCCATCCAATCAGACTTCGCGTGCTCGGATGAACGTTACTTGGGAAAAAGTCAGGGATGGTTGAGTAACCAACCAACTCAGCCTTTTTTAACACGCTGCTGACAGGAGGGAAGATGAACCACTGTGATATGGTTGCGATGCGTGCCACTGTGTCCCCGATCACTCACCCATCCCTGTTTCTATCTTTTTTTTAGTAGCCTAACTGAAGCGGAACACCCGCAAATGCGAATACGTGATGGGGTTGAGTTGAAAGTTTATGAGACAGCATAATATAGGCGCGCATTTTAAGTATTCTCTACATTCTTGCCTGTAAGACGGCGCATCTTGTCCTACATTCGTCGACCAACCAACCAACGCACGCGGATAGTTATCCATGAGCAGGAATTATGGAAAATGTTCTTTACGCACCTTTTAAATTAATACGGTCACTGCGCCTACTATGGTTTCACGGGACAGCCGATGAAGTAGGACCGACCGTCCTTTATTCAGAGGGTTCACGAGTTCCGAGACATCATACATGGCCCCTATCTACCATCACCACTACTTTCAACCCTATGAGTATCACCACTTTAATGACCGTCAACGAAAGCTTCACTCGCGCCAACCTTTGGGACCTGTCTCCTTGGTGTAGACATGCGTTTGCTGAGTCAGGATCCGCCAGTGCGTGGGCTATGGCCGCCCGCTGCCTCGCCGTTTAGCCTCCCGCTTCTACCTGGCATCTGAGGATGTTTGTATGCATGCGTGATTTTACCTTATTTTATCTGCCTCAGATCGCAGGGCAGGTGGTAATGTTGGTCTGTCAGAAGCTGTCATTGTGGAATTGGGGATAGTAATGACAGCAGCAGTATTTATCCTCACGTACGTGCAAGCGCAGATACCAGCTCCTCTGACAGGTTCTTTCAGCCACAGGTAAACCCGCTCACTATGCCGCCCTTGTCACCGAATGGATACGTCCATCAGAATGCTGAGAGGAAGGGCGGAAATGCGCAGAAAGTGGTGGACGCACAGCAAGAAATTTACACCTGTCTGGTCATTTTTCCAGGATTTTCAGCTTTTTTACCCGGTGGGAGGGTCTTAGAGAGAAGAAGAGCTACATTCGTAACGTTTTATCTTGCGAATCAGCGTTATCCACTTAATGTTCCTATGTTCAATTGCGACCACGTTGCGCTTTACCTGGCTCCTGTATCCGCACTGATGTTGCTCTGAGCCAAATCAGACTTAACCCTGTCTCATGGCATTCCTTTTTCGGGCTGTGCTTCGTGGGCCCTTGACTATCACTCTGGATATGAGAGTCAGGCGTTTGTCAGTGGCTCACGCCTGGCGAAGCACTGCGTTCAACCTCAACATCAAAGGCTGGGAAAACTCACTGGCATATAAAGGAGGAAGGGGAGAGTGAAGCGGTCACGTAGGTATCCAACCTCACGAGCATTCAAGGCATTTCTCACTAGTACTGATTATAGGTAGCTAAAGTCGAATAAAAGCAGCTGTTTTTTTTCATCTGCCACGCATTCTGGTACGCAAATTCTGAGATCCATGTCCCCTTTCCATTGTTAGTCGTCTCCGCACCGTGCATTATGCTCGCCACTATCACCACCCAACACCATCACCACCAGCACCGATGTTCTAAGGCCTCCGATGTTGCACATAAATGACTAAGTTTACGCGTTTTGCTCTCTAGGTTCTCTCGAACTGTAGCGCATTTGATCCTTCCCGACGTGGCACCCAACCTCGGCATCCATGGTTTTCTTCAGACTATGTAAGTAGCAGGTCAAAACGTCAGGCCTCTGAGCATCGATCAGCCCTCTGGCCGGGCTCGGATCCTGGATCGCCGGAAAACGCTGCTCTTACATCTGGAAAGATCGGTAACCTGCAGTTGTGGGAACAACAGATTCAGCAAAAGGTAAGAGCTTTCATTTATTTTATTAGAACTGATTTACTCTATTTTCGACCCAGAGGGGACTGCTGCATGAGCACCATTAACTTTTCTCAGCTTTCTACAGTAAATGACCTCCCATGAATGTTAACCGAAATTCTGAAACAAATTTTCTATCAGGAAGTGTCACCTAACTGGAATCATAATATCGGTTATCTTGCAGCTTAATCCTAAGATATTTGACTACCGAAAGGATGCCAGCTGTTGAACGCACGTTCGTTTGGTCGCCTGTGAAGGCCACACTTGGTAAAATATAAGTACTTAAGTGGCATGTACTTTTTCATTTATTTTAGATCAGTTTGTAAATTTTGTTTGGTGGCAAATCGCATCTTCTTCAATATCTTAATAATGTTGAACACTGTCTGCCGCTGCATTTGCGTTTAGGCTTTTTTTGGTACGTGTTGTATACTTTCCATGAAAGTAAAATCACACATTTATCTACGCAAGTATGACGATACCATATAGAGCTCTTGAAAGTTTGCAATGAACGCGCATCATGTTGCGTACGTTATGAAAGTCAACTCTCGCAAACGTCGCTGTCCACACCGTGTACCATGCAGCATGATGAGCGCCGGGACGCTGAGCTGTGCGTAAATTAGTTTCTTCTCATAGTAAACTTGCGCTCTATCCAACACACTCTCCCTCTTCACTCACCTGAGCGCAGTATCAAGGCAGTGTCAAGAAGGCTGGAGATGGAATCGGACGCAGTGGCTGACAAAGTTAGACAGCCATCCACGTGTGCCTTACACACGCCTGCTCCTCACGCGATGGGTCAGAAACAAGAAGTAATTGACTTTGGTGCAAACATAGTGCGCGTGCCATAGGAACATTACTAATCACAACCACTACGCTATCTGAATGAAAATTTCATGAGCCTCTAATTGAAGACTTTTAAACCGAAATATACTCGTCTGCGAGTTTAAGTGGGAAAGAAAACGCGAGTTTCTACGAAATCAGCAGAAGAAAGAATATAT
Organism: Schistocephalus solidus; assembly: GCA_017591395.1. Classification (NCBI taxonomy): domain Eukaryota; kingdom Metazoa; phylum Platyhelminthes; class Cestoda; order Diphyllobothriidea; family Diphyllobothriidae; genus Schistocephalus; species Schistocephalus solidus. Next base: position 30,913 of record WEDG01000111.1, read on the forward strand.
TCGTGCATGTCTTCTATACACTTTATTTAGATTTTCAAGCCGATAAAAAATCAATGGAACAAAATCAGATTACTTTATTAGTCATTTTTCACAATGTGACTTCTAAATACGACCGAAAAAAAGTGCACCCAAAAGCCGGCACACTAGACGGACTGAACTATCTTCAGACTATATTGCTAGGTTATCACTATTACACGCTGACTTTAGTAATTATTCCTAATAGAAAAAGATTTTCGGAATTTCTGTTAACGTTTCGTGAAATCGGTCACATACTCTCTTTTATTTTCTAGCGGTAAAATGCTACTGTCATTCTCAGTCTTCAACCCTTTTACCTTGGGGGGATATGCTTTCGTTTTATGCTGATTTCACTCAGTACAAGCCATTTTACCCGCTACCTTACCATGTACCCCTTTGCTGGAACTCTTAAAGTTCATGAATGGAATGCAGCTATGGGGAGAAGGTAGCGCTCGAAGGAAAAAACAGTTCGTCGGCTGTCTGAAAGCAGCCCGTGCATGGGAAACAAGTAGCGCCTTTGTCTGTTTTTATATCATGAAATATTCAGAAATATGTTGGTATCAGGCAGGCTGTGCACGGGCAACCCTTTTGGTGGTGTTTTTGTATACGCAAGCCCGGACGCGGGGCTATTGTTCGCGTTTGCTCTCCTTGGTATTCGGGCATAACTTTCAGTAATCGATTACGAGTCTAGCAAAACATGCTAACTTGATCTTAGCATTTTTAATAGCTTATTGCAGTTTCTTGAGCGAAAAATATTTCAAGTGCGTTTGTGACAGGACTGTCTCCTTGAACTAGAATAATCGATGAACTGGCGAACTTATAACCTCGAGTCCTCCCTTTTACCCTATCCAAACTCTATAATCGTTTTACTGCTTTGTGTCCGACTGACTGAACCTTTATCTTGTCCCTTATTTATTTGTACTTATCATGTCGTCTACTGACTAAGAACCTGCATTCTAAAGGCGAATAAATTTCGCGCCATAAATGCTCAGTTGAACAATTGTGATACCTGTACTCCTCGTTCACGTTTGAACTTTGAGAATTTTTCGACAAAATATTTTTTTTCTTTTTCAAAATACCAACGTTCACCGTTTGCCAAAAGGATATTTGGTGACACGGCGTCAATCGCTTCTCATTTCCGTAACCCTTTTCTGTGTGAAAATCAATAAGTAAAGTTACAGAAAATTAAATGTTTAGAAATCTGTGATGGAACCCCAATACTTTTGAATGCACATATAAAACGGTGACTATAGCGTACACATCCTTCAAAATTATGTCACAACCTCGGCACTTTTTTACTGCTCTCTTAATTTCAGCATAAATTTTGGCATTCGGTTGATGATCTTTTTATTTCTGCCTTACGTAGTACTTGGAGTTTCCGGAAAGTTGGTATTAGTGTATTGGTTTTTACGCTGATAGCCTCCAATGGTCCGAAGTTTGATTTCCTCGTCAGTAGGCTCACCTGGGCTATACAATTTTGGAATTAAATAAGTTCATAAGTCAACTAACTTTGCACTTGCTGATAGCAGTGGTCCTTGTTTATGATATTTGGGTAGCTCAGTTAGGCGGCTGGACCCATAAATTAATCAATTTGCGTATTGATTCATCCTTATGGGCTACTGTAGTAGGCAATAAGAGCGCTCAAAATCCCAGAACGATGTTTTAAAGAATTTCAGAAGTCGTTCACGAATCTTCGCACAGAGTGTCACCCTGTCACTTGTATGCATCGTTGTGGAACCATTTTTTTGGCTCTTTAGACGAAATAATAGTGCGTTTTCAATTTGCTCTTTGTCCTGTTAATCTGCAATTCACGTGGATGCCGTGAATTTGTACGGCATTTTAGGTATTATCGTGGCACTTTCTCAAACCGAAAATAGACCCGCATTGCGAGTCAAAATGCAGGGGACACCGGTCGCTTCAGACAGCGGTCAGTCCTAAATTCGGTAGAACATGTATTGCACATGGCAAGTCAGCAATTCCAGTGCTGCTTACGTTACAACCTTTTCTGTTCACGTCAGTTTTCTGTTCCGCGGAGACGGCCTTAACAGTTTCTATATGCACGTATAGGAAAAATTGAGTTTTTATACTATTCACCTCATTTTTAACTTCAAAAAGAAGTGACCTGTGCATAGCAAATATAAGCAAACTGCTCTGTTTTGCCTAATGCGTACTTTAACTCTTATGCGCACTTATATTTATGACTTGTGGGTGCTTGGCAGTAACTTAGTAGAATGCTGGCTATACTTCCTGTTTTCTGGACTGGTAACGCTAATAAAGAGCCCAGCAGTCTTGGTCTAACTGTGGGGCATTTAACACGCATTCCTGTGCACATATTTAACAATCTTAAAATGCTGCACAAGAACGGTTGTTAACCCCAAAGGGAGGTTTATTCCGCCTGTCTCTCGCTCTCTCTCGCGCAATTGCGCAGTCATGTTGGTGGACATGTCTGCATGTGATTCACTTGATGCAAAGTCGCGTGTAGGGTCACCCCGGGTGAATGCCTGAACGAAGGGGAGACCAACGCAACGCACACACCCTTATTTCCCCCCCCCCCCTCCATGGAGCAGTATTACTTCGTGCTTTCTGTCGAGTAGCTCGCCGTTGCCGATTCAACATTTTGATCGCCGTAGCTGCTCCTCCGGCCTCACGAATTACGCTCCTTTTTGGACACCAACCCTCTGGTGCGTTCGGGTGTTTAGCAACTCCAAAGCGGACATGTCTGCGGGCTTGGAGTTGTAGACCAGCGCAGCAAAAAAAGGATCAGTGTGCTTCGCAATCTTTTTTTTTTTGTCTGTGTGCCATTTGCGGACAAAATAGACTTTGAGCAATCACGGCAACAGCAGCAACAGCGGAGTTGCAATCTCCTGATGCTGAACTGCAACAGTGGACGCGCACCATCCCCTGGGCCTAGAGACAGCCAGATGCGACAGTGCTTTTTCATCTAAATAACAAAAAAAACACATCAAGATACTGTAACACTTTGTAGAATTGGATCCAGAGGCTGGTTGACTAGGACGCAAGCTAACCAAGGTTTTGACAAAAAACGCATGTGGATTATGCACGAAACCGTATGTTTCTAAAGTTTTGAGGAATTAACTGCACTTCTTCAGTATTGTTTCACATAAAAAGGTGACCTTGGTGAGGATGCAGGGCTGATTAGCAGGGAACAGAGTTCAAATTCAAATCCTACGTAGTAACATTTTGGCCTTCGCGTGGACACTGTTTCACCTTCCGCCTTTACTTTTAACTATAGAGAATCAGCACTTAAACTCATGCTTTTATACCGTTATAGATAGCTGTATGAAGCAAATTCTATTCAGTGTGTAGCGTCCGGCCGATTTGGCGACGGGGGTGAAGCGGGACTACTAGGTCGTGGGTATAGATCGATATCTTTCTTCACGAGCGTATCCTCTGAAGACCCGGACATTTCCGACATGATAATACGAGCGATAAATAATCAAGTAATCAATATAACGATGGTATATATGGGATAAATGATGGCGAGATGTACAATATATGTGAACTAATAATCTTGATATAACGAATGTAATAATACTACAAACAGAAAGCGAATATAGTTTAACAACGAAGGGGCGATAGGTAGAAACAACTTATCGGGCGGCGGCGGCGAGTCCGATTGTTGGCGCGTGTCGATCTGTACTGCCCGTCTACAACAAAACCGGATGAGGGTCTCATTAAAACAACACGGGTAGTTCGGGTCCGTTACAAGTAGAAACGATAAACAAAATATTCCTTCTGGCCTATTTCACGAAGTTTCGACCGAAATAGAGAGATATGCTTTTGATTGTAAACATGAGTTAGATGAAGTTATCACATTGATGACGGTGTAACATAATCTCTAGCTATTTCAGTCTGGACAGAATCCAGGCTTTTGAATAATTTTTTCTCCAGTCACCTGTAAAAACCATACTTGGTGAAAACAGAGTATATATGCAGTGTAAATTTGCCCATGATTTAATGAAATTTCATAATTATGCGCTTTATAAAGCCAAAGGTTCCCGGTGTTCACGTGTAAAATTTAAAGATGTGATTTGCTACTAAATTATTGCAAGGAGTATTTGTGCATGCTTGTAGAAAATATATTTGCATTTTTAAGAGTTTCAAAAAATGGGACAAAATCCTACTACTTAAGTCACAACTTTTTAAGTTTGGTTTCTTCAGACGGTCGAAAGATGTGGACGTTTGAACTAGCATGTTGGCGTCACTGAAATATCTTATGATTATGTATTAAAACCCCACCTAACTAATCCTTTCTGCTCTAAGGCACATATTACAATTGTGGTTATCGTTTCATGAGTAGGCAGGATAGTGCAGTTTTCTTAAAATCGTAAACTTGAATGAAAGTAACGTTCAATTTTCTAAGAGATTTATGGTTAAAACACGGCATAATACAGACGGCCTTGCGTTAAATTCCCTGATGGGCACCTTTTCCCGCGTCCTATCTCTAACCCTGATCATAATTTTAACCATAGCTTAACCCCAGGCCCAATATCTCCGGATTTATCACAAGACCACGGCATATTTTCTTATTCTCGTGTTTTACCACTTTATGATTATGCGATTTCGTGTGACGTTCACCAGATTATTCCTGTAGCCTACTATCCCAATTTTTTCAAAGTGGCTCATAACGTGATCCACGCAATAGGTGACCTAACCTATGAGGCCGTGGATAAGCGTATTAAACATGTTTGCTGTTAGAAGGGACTACTTGCATGCGTTTCTAGTACTCCTTAACATGTAGCATAAACCCAGTTCACGTCATGTACATCATAAATCGGAATTTCAGGTGAAAATATTTCTTCAGTCTGCCAAAATTAGACTAGTTAGAACATTATCATGACAATGTACGACAGGAATTTCTGATGAGTAATCTCCCATGCCGATATTTCCAGCTGTAAGGCTCAAGCAGAGAGTTACTGAGAGGCCGCATGCGTCTGGATTTTGCAAACTGATTTAATGGATTACGCAACAATTCACCCTTCCTCAAATTTCCTACTCTAACTATGGGAACCACTTAAAATTCTGCTTGATATAAAATTCTCCCTTCGAACATTTGTTTGTTTGATTTTAAACTTTTTGTTACGATCTTTGCCTAAGTATGTAGAATTTCCAGCCTTCCGTTTTCCTGGTAATTATCTTACCTAATTCAAACTTGCCATCGTTTCGTCAGCACGAGTCATCATTTAAAAAGTACCTTACAAAATTTTGTCAACACGTATATACGATTTAATGAAGACTGAGTATAACTTTCAACTGAGTGTGAGTCAAAAAAAAAAAGACTTTTCCATCTAAAAGACTGAGAAGGCTGCTCTGCCATAGTCCTAACAGACGTATGAATTAAAAGCCCAGACACATGTTTCGCTACTTTTCGGTGTCCTTTTGACGTGCACATGTAAGTCTTGTTTCTCCAGTGGGTTATGTGCGCGGTTTCTGGTGGGTATAGCTGTTTTAAATTTCCGAAGTTTCCTTCGGATTGAAATCCGTCTTTAAAATGCATATTTTCATATCTGGTCAAAAAAGGGTTTGTAAATGTCTGAGTTGATTGCTGCAAACCTCTGCGTGTTGGTTGCATGATTTTTATTTCTTTCAACCTGATAGTAAGCAGTACACTTAATACTAGTTGAATATCTATTCACTATTCTCCAGACAAAAGTGCCAGATAAAGAAGCAAAATGTGTCTCCCTGGTTTTCTGCAGCTGAATGGTGTAGATTTAAAGGGGTTGACTCTTAGTGTATCTTCCACCCCTCTCCGTGTGTGTTTTCATTTCAACTTCAGTTTAGAAGAAATTTCTATAAGTTCGTCGGAAATAAATGAACAGAAATGGAGGTTACTCTTTGGAAACGAGCCCATCACCCATTTTCAAAATCGCCGTTTGCTGTTGATGAACGTAACGTCGGTAACTGTATTCGTTTAGTATTCGCACCTATCAAATAACCAGTAGGTTTGAAGCTTTCTAACTCACTAGCTTGTTTTTTTCTTTCCTTTTTCCTTTCCTTTTCCTTTCATTTTTTCCTTTTTTTCCTTTATTTCCTTTCTCTTTCTCTTTCCTTTCCTTTCCTTTCTCTTATGTTGCGTGACAATGGAATCACCCTATCAATTTGACTGGTCTTTCGATTCCATGGATTCCCTTAAGAATTCTGCTCCCTATATTCTCACAGCACCAGTTTTTAGTAAAAAAGTGCCTCATTCTATGCAAGATTTCGATATCACTTAATGGTCATAGAAACCTGCTATTTACGAAAAATCTACGTAGATTGTTGTGATAAGCTGCGAACAAAATAATGAGTTAGTGGTCAAGCTTGCAAATGCTATGCTTTATTTAATCTACTCTCGAATCATGGTCTTGCAGCTTAAAGAGTCAATTCACAAATGATTCGGAATATATACTGTTACTCTCTCCATAAAAGACGAGTAAAAGAATATCCTTTTCCTAGGTAAATACATTAGACAAAAGTTTGCTTAAAATACCTTATACATCTTCGCGTGTATGAGCGTTTTCAACGAACGCATAGTTACTTCTTATGGTATGCCGAAGCGAGGATGGAAATCCAAACCATTTATTTTAAAACCCATTTTTATTAACGATAATTGCAGGCAATAATTGGCAGTCTGATAAAAAGGAAACCATTCGATTTTTGATCCTGTGTATTACTAACATCGCACAGGACTTAAGTTCAGAAATTTTTGATTTGGAACCGCCAGAGAACGTATGGAATGTATTAAACTATAGCGCCTGCAAGGAAAACATCCGCTAGTGTTTTGCTTTTATATTATTTTTTTATTTCAATGCACTTTGTTTTGGTCAATCTAGAATTATAGACATGGTCATTTTAGTGGGAAGGAGTTTTGCTATTATGCTAAATGACTGCGATCTGGTTCGAAGTTCAGGAATCATAGGCATAAATTTCAGCTACGCTTTTGAATAGAACATAATATGTCAGAGGTTTCAATAGTGATTACTATGGAACATGACCTCAAGTAAATTCCTGTATGTAAACATGCTGACCTTTGATAGACGCTTTTTCAGGCCACCTGTGTACATCCGCCGCAAAAATTATTTATGCAGTTTTTTTTTCGAAGTGTTTTCATGTCATTTGAATTTCTTATACGTCGGTTGTGATAGGTTTTGTGCTGAGGAAAACCTTTGAGTTGTTTAAGCAACCTTCACGCAGCATAGTCTGCATATTTTATTAATCTATCTTTGGAGTATCCGTTATGATTTATATCTCTTGTGTGATTTTCTGAACATTATGCAAACTCTTCTTAGGTTTAAGGGCATAAGTAACATTATTTGAACGAACAGTACATGCAACTTGGAAACCCTAAAGGCAAACACAACAGTAGGTTGGACCTAAACTAATATAGGAGTACATAAACTCTTTTAAAACAAAATGGCTTTCTCTTAAAGACAACCTTTAAAATACTATTTTCTACAAAATATGTATTCGGAGCACATTTTGCAGCTCTCCCATCTATGAAATATGGTGGAATTTATGCGGGCTTTGGAATGTAAAGAACAAGTGATACCAATTCTGCTGTCACTTTTCACTGTGTGCGATTTTTATATTTAACCGATAAGGTTCTCAACTGAATGCCAGCTAAACGTAGCTGTGGCCATATTTAGTGGATGTAAAATTAGGCCCCTTATTCGGGTGGGCTGAACTTGAGATTCCTTCAGTTCTGCACATAGCATGACGATGAAAATAATAGTGAAGATGGCAATGTCATCCGTAAAATATGAGCGTTATTCCACTGACGTTTCAGACTCCTGCTCGGACTCGTCAGCAAAACCAGCAATACACATAAAAAGCGGATGCATAGGCAGCCTATTTTTTGTAGAACGCATTTACTGCGCAATCAAAGGGTCACTCTAGCAGTTCCTTTATTGACCACCGGTGTCCATAATTGGCGTCAAGGGATGAAACCGGAGGAAACGCTATCAAAACAGGAAGCATATATAGACGCTTGCCGTATGCGGTCCTTTTCGTGAGCAAGGCAGAAACATCGGTAGAGCAAGTCCGATATCCTAGAAACGGACGACCGAACATGAACCGGCAGGCAGGCGGAATGAACCCCTCGTCAGTATCCGGCTGTACTTTCAAGTTCAACGAGGCCGAGTCATGCTTCTTCAGCCTGCAGTCCATCGACGGAACCATTGCTCACTCCCTCTCCTTGCTCGGGATTTGCTAGGGCGGAGTAATTAGTCACGCAGATAGCGCACGAGGGAACTCCGCTTCAACAGGAAAATAATTGCGCTCTTTGCGAACAGCGGCGATTAATGCAGGCGCTGCTAAGTAAAGTGCGTGTTTGCGCAGTAACTGTGGCCCAGAAAAAGTGTGTTCCCTTTGCATCTGCCATCACTGGCCCTTGCTGTTTCTGATGATGAATCCGGGCAGGAATGCGAAAAGTCGGTGGAATGCCCTTCATTTTCACTCCCCTAATCCCCCCCCCCTCCTTCCCACTATTTCTTCTCCGTTTCCCTTTCATAAATGTTTATTTGTGCTGTAGTTGGCCATAGCAATCATGCATTTTTGCGTAGGCCGCCTGCTACTCTCTCTGAATAATTCATTATTGATTATTTTCCTCCTTTTCTTTGTTTGCATCGTTTGGGGCACACCCCCCCACAACTGCAATACCCGTTCCGATTTTGCATTTTTACAGTTGGCGCGATTTAATACACTGAATTTTGTGGTAAAACAAGCGTCATTCGAGGTTTGGATGTTGTCCAAGGCAGCCCGAAGACGCTGAGCGGGATGAATATATGATTGGCCAGTCCTACTGTTTCCCGTATAACCTTATTGACGAATACTTTATGCATTGTCATAAACCGTGATAGCTTTTTGATTCATCAAATGGACAGATATGAGTTTACTACCTAATAATCAAATCTTTTTGTTCTCCATATATCACCCCGTCTTCTCTTGGACTTGAACTGCCCTATGCCGTCGTATTTTCCGCCGGTTTGAGTGGTTGTTATGCAGACCGTATGATGCTGGGTATCTGCTATTACTGCTTGACATTTTATTTTCCGCAGTCCTGTATACTGTTGTTTTATTGTCCTAGTACGAAGCAGAAGCCAACCTTTTCGATGAACTCGGCCAGAATATCTGTCGGAGCTCCGACCGGCCAAAGGCGTCGTCGCAAGCTTCTTGCTGGAATGGTACCGACCTTGAACCTGCGTAAGTCTCTCCCCTTAGCCCATTTTTAGCATCCGATCAACCTCTGGTGTTCTTTTTCTTCTGCTTCATGCTGTTTGGGCGTGTATAAGCGCAGAGGCAAGTATTCGTTTTTTTCTGAGGAGATTCGCTGTGTGACAGCGCCCTAGCTTCCTTAGTTAATGATGGAATTCCCTCCTTTCCATTGGAACTCAGAAATTGAAATAGCTTGTGCATGGTTGGCAGCGATGTCCTACTCAGCAAGCACGACTTCCCGAGAGTATGGTCTATGAATTTAATCCTTCGGCGCGTCACTGAACCAACTACCGCCCTGTTTAATTTACCGAACTTCCGGCCATTTAAAAACACCTGTCTACAGTGGCTCACCGAACGAGCACGTCGAGGTAAACAAAGCTGTTCATGCATGCTAAGCTGTTGTTTACTTCACTTAATCCTGCTTTAATCTGTATTTCCAGGGCCCAGATTGTCCAGGGAGCCCCGAGGCAATCCTATATTGCATCTTTGTTGAAAAAATCGCACCTGGTATAGCCATTTTTACTAACCTGTTTTTTGCTTCATTAAGAATGTCTTTACGCGACGTTTTCCAAAACTAAGTCGACCTCGTGGCCACTTTTTGTTGTCATGCCGTTATTCAGTTATGTTCTTCGTAGTGTCAAGATTAAGGGTTGGAAATTCAACCGTAGACAAGCTTCATTGTGCTTTTAGCAAGAATATGGAAATGAGGACAGTTTTTCACTAAAAAGTCCACCACCGGTTTCTTCACGTTGTTTTGATTGTTCGAATCCGACGTTGTGATTTTTCGTCATTTGGTGTCTTCGTACTGAGAAGCCATTTGTGGCGGATAAGACATTTCATCAATTTACTGGAGACTTTTAGTAGTTATTTTAAAGCTCTAAGTATATGCTCATTCTCTTCCCTCCACGCGAGACGGCTGAATTAACTGGCACCATCCAGTGATATTTCATACACGCCAGGGTGTTGGTTTTTGAATGTACATCTTTTCGGCCGCCTGCAAAAACCACACTCGATGCAAAATGGACTCTTGAATAATATTCCGTTTTTCTATTGATTTTTGATGCTCTTATAAATTCAAATGTATCTCCAGAAACCATGGCCAAAAATATCTTTTCCCGTACTAATGTGATAGTCAATCACGTCTTCTTCAAAATGTATGCTCAAAGGATGAGCATATTTCGGTTTTAAAAACTTTTTCAGTTCCCAGCTAATTTAAAGTCCAATCTGCTGCTGTGTTTTCGTGTAAGGAAAATCATCCGCTGCCTCCTTATGGCCTTAAAAAAATACCATGTAGTGATCATACTATTTCGTAATGAATGTAGGCTTTCTTGTATACCTCAGGAGGAATATTAATAAAAGGGCGGAACCGATGCTATTTGAATGGACATTGTGTGGTTGTAAACTGTCTTTTTTTACTTAGAAACCTTTTTAAAACCGCAAGGCAGTCTTTGACCATGTATCAAATTTATCTAAGATGTGATTAGCTGTCAAATCAATACAATTGAGAATAAATAGATGCGCTCGCTGGGACAAGAGCTACCTATCCTTGCCTTCGCCGACTCAGACCACCTCCATGTGCATTTACTCATTTACTTGCTCCTGTGGAGCAGGTTATATTGGTCGCACGAGTCGGCGCTTATCCAAAAGAATAAAAGAACACATCCCAGCATGGCTGAGCAAAGGGGAAGTCAAGAGCATAAAAAGCGCCATCCTTGCACATCTTGTTGACACCGGGCATAGTGTGGACCCCAGCGAAGCTTTCCGTGTAATTTATAAGGTCCCACCAAACTACCCCAAGCCACTGGGTCAACGTCTACTAGCAGCAGCAGAAGCGACTGCCATTAGGTTGAAGAAGCCGGTCTTGTGCGCACAAAAGAACCTCGTACAAGCTCCGCGCTTAGCTTGGCCAACGGCCGCTTAACAGCATGTATCCCCCGCGCCATCTCTGTCCTCCCCCTTCTCCTAGAACGGCTCTACCAAACACTTACTGCCGCCTATCAAATTGTCTCTTATCACCCTTCCCCTATGCACATTCCTCAGATAACCCACACAAATGGACGAACATTATCGATTTCATGTTTTAAATTTCTACTACGTTCCAACGTTTCCCTATAATTGTACTGGCCTGAAGAGAAGTTATCGAAAGCAGCGCGTATGCTCGCCAAGTTGTCTTTTAAAGCTCTTGTCCCAGCGATTGCATCTACTTCTTCTCAATTACTTCCCGGGACTCGCATTTTCGCTTGTATTGACGACGGGGATTGCCTGCTCGTTCATGTACTGGCGCTCCGGCGCGTAAAGATTCAGCGGATTGTCCTTAAGGAAGGCTTACCACGAAAAATGCAGGTTCTCGCGTCTGACGCATTTAGTAGTCGTGAACCAGCAGCGACACTGCTACCAGGACGCGGATGTGTAGCAGGTCAACTGCTGTGTGAACTACCACAAGGCCAGACTGGCATGGACCGTTATTACATGAGTTCGCTTGCCACCGTTGACCTGCGGCGCTGATGGTCCGTAATATGGTTTCCGCTGAAAGCAATCTGCTCCGCAACCCCGTTAAGTATTGCTGAAACACAGTATGCAAGCTGAAGCGCTCAATCGCAAACGATGCTGGGTTTTGGGAGTGTTCTTGAACCCTAGTACCAAAAACCTGATGACTCCAATCATTCATCAGTGCAATTTTTATGTTTACTACCTGCACAAGGTTCAAATTCCCGACTCGGGCTCTTCGTTGACCACGATCTTCATGGTCAACGCTTATTTTATCCTCTCTCACAGCGGTCCATGTGGCTCCTCTGGCAGACACGGTTTGAAGGTCACTCTCTGAGCACGGTCGAACTATGTGTTATGTTCCAGTTTCAGGTGTTTGTGTGAGTATAGAAGAAAGCTGGTCCAGCACCGGAACAATCTGCTTATTATTATTATTTCCGGCCTGCCTCATTGGTCTTGAGTGGCTTTTACCCCCTATAAGTGTAGTATTTTTCTGTTGCTGTTACTATCTCTGACGATGAAATCCTGAAAGAGCTCGAAAGCTCAGAATAGGAAATAAAATGATCCCGCTGCTCGACCAACCATATTCTTTACTGATATGTATTCTGTACATGCAAGTATTTAAATTACCAGCTGGTTTGCAGATCATTTGATGGGCAGTTTACCGCCGCCTTTGACGATTCCGTTCAATGTTCATCAGGCTCTGCCGACTAGCGCGATAAGGGAGCTTTTGAATTGTAGCTGCAGATACTGGTTGGAAGTCCCCTTCGAACCCTGACTGAATTAATCGCAGTATGCCAGACGCCTCATCTAAAGATCACCCAATTACCTGCTTTGGACTTGGTACTTGGTTCGGCAGTAATGTTAATTTTCGTCAAGCTGGGTGGGTTATTTTTCATCAAAGTGTATGTCTCACCTCGCTGCTATTTACTGATGATCATGCGACCACCCAGTGATTAAATTGTGGTCACTGCATGTTTTTCAGTCAGGCAAATGGCAGGTCAAGAGACAATGCTAAACCTAGCATGCTTTAATCTACACACCAACCTGAATATTCGGTTCTTATCTGCGCTTAAAATGTCCCCTGTTTGGTTTCATAGTCCTTGTAACTTACGACGGCTAAGCACAACCAAAGCTTTAATCACGGAAATCTGGCTCCGTTTTCATCGCAGGACGGAAAAAAGGCAGTACCAAAAGTCGTAATTGAAGTCGTCAGACCGCAAGAAAATTTGGTAAATCTCGGCGTCACTCAGCGGTGCTGTCCTGACTTAATCGGCGAAAGATCCTCGCAGTCACCCTCTCAGACAACGACAGTTAGATCTTGCAACGATAGCCTCCTTTTTCAACTCCCGAAAATGAGCGAACTTAGAATAAAGATGACACCATGAATGAGTGCGTTGAAGTGTCGACTTCTATAGAGCAGGCCTCAAACTTCTAAAGACTGTACTGACTTATCCTACTAGCTATTGCTATTGCATTAATCAATCATCCAGGGTAATGCGCCTTCTCAGCTTTGACGAAGAATTCGTCAACACCTACTATCTCCGATGAGCGGAATTTACTCATCTCACAAACTCTGCCCTACCGTGTGAGTATATGTCTCCCAGGATCAGATAACTGCTCTACTTCTGACGCTGCGATTCAATGTGCCGTAGAGAAGGACGTCATAGCCGCTAATTATTGCCCTGACACTGTTTCACTCTTTTCTTACAGCGCATGCGGATGCATGGAGAAATCAGATCTTCCCCCGTGACTCAATTATTCTGGTGCTTATTTTAAAATGCCAGAGCTTCCGCGACACAGCTGTAAATATCTTTGACATCGCAATTCTCAGGTGGTTCCAGTTTTGCCGTTTTGCACGAAAGCCGGGCATGAAGCAGGACGTGGGTTCGCCAGTCGAAGTGCCTTCTTAATCGCTACCGTGTCTGTCGGCAATCTATGCCTGTTTGCTTTATCGAGTTCACTGGGGAGTGGAAGAGACGTGCGGACAACAATCGGTGCTGGGACCAAGATCTGCTGCCACTCCACAACTGCTAGATCTCTAGTCCATAAAAACCTCTCCCAGCTGTTTGATATTCGGTCCAGTGTTTTCGAGCTGCATCTCTGACCGGGAAGGGCACCCGTCAGGATTACTGGCTGGCAGCTCAAGGTTATTTGCAATTTTTAATATCACAGGCTGAATTTTCTGTCAAATGGACAGAATGAAGGACGACAGTTGTCTGAGCCGATGCCGATCAGACTGTTCCTGAAAATGTGGTATCTCCATTTGCCTGAAACATCTTAGTGTGCCGCGAGTAATCCGGTGTGCTAGTGTGCATGAAAAGCGAGTGGAAACCGATAGTGTTTGACCCATTGTTAAGCCCTCAAGTGAAGGATTCCGAGTTAATTTCGATTGCGACAACCCGCACTTACTGTTTTACTATTGCGAGGATATCTCATGCCATCTTGGACGAATGGCTTATATGTTTCGTCAGTCCTACAAGTTCAATGTTGTCGCGCTTCTTCCAACATCATTACTTATCTGACGAGAACAAAAAAGGCGGTTGACTTAAAACCAGTCCTTTAAGGCATGGAGTTAACCATCGTATTATGGCTTTTAGTTAACCTTGCTAGAAGAAATTTAGTAAAGCTCGTCCAATCTGCTGCCACAGTCCATCAGGCGTTGGGAGCTACAATCTGAAGCATAGTAGAGGCCGGTCTTATCAAATACAATTAAGTGAATAGCAATGATTGTCCATTTGCTCCACTATCCATTGTTTCATCTAAAAAGGTACTCAAAAAGTAGGACCCATGTTTTACGAGTTCACGCACACTTTGTACTCGGTCAGCCCTTCTGATTTACGAAAAAGAGAACATTTTTTTACAGTGAAAAGTACCTTTTTGGAAAAGATCAATCTCAAGTCCCTCCAGTCCTCAACTCTCAACATTCAAATTTTGCAGGCGGATGATTCCGTTTTGCGTTTAATGCCATAAAAGTACATCTTCCGGAGTCACTTGCCACCCCTTTCTACGTCTTCCATCCATAGATTGAAGCACGAGTTTTTTGCGTTCATGTTTATGTTCGCCGTGTAAGTGGCTTCGCCATGTGGCTGCAGAACCATTTCATGCAGTGAATCACTTTCCCATCTTCTACCCTGACGTATGTATGCTATGCCCCTTCTGGGAAGAGTTGGCAGGGGGCATGCCTACTCGCTACTGTCTACAATTACGTCTCCATTTTTACGCGTATGAGCGCCTCTACTCCTTTCTGCCGCCCTTTTAGATGTTTTGCAAATCGCCCCCTCCTTGCTCCCCGACCCCTTCCCCCTGCTCTTTGCTCTGCAGTCTTCGGCAGTGATGTGCCTCAAAAGTTGTTCCCGTTTTGGGTTCAACCGACTTATGCTTCGCGGTCGTCGTTTTCCCCTTCTTAGTCATCAAAGACTCTTTGTCTACCCTTCTGGGCTCGCATATGCCCCTAAACGGGCCACGCGGCAGATACGTTGAACCATCAGGGAACAGTGGGGAGAAGGAAAGACGTTATTGGGGATGTGCGCCCGTAACAAATATCTTGTCTGGGCAGGTGGTGGCACGCCGAGGTGCGGGTTCCGGTCACGCCAGCTGTCGGCGACCTCTCCAGCCTTCGATCTTCTTGACTTGTCCATGACATCGAGTCCAAGTGGAAGAGGAGAGAGTGCGGTAGATGCTGCGCATGCCAACTATCACTATAAATAAATGTATGCGCCAACCTTCGTGTGGCGCGCACGGTTCACATCGTCGGAAACGACAATAGAACTCTCGACTGTCTTTGGAATTTTAGATTTGTTAATTATAAACGCATTCATGAGAAGGATCTTCCTTTTCAGCCTTATTGTGTTGTGTTGAGGTTGGATAACAGCCGTAGACTGTATGGTCATTGAGGCGATCTCATCGCGTCTAAATCGGATTTAATTACTCACTGCACTTTAGCAAAACGCAACTGCTACGTGCCACACTTACTGACGAATCATGTTGGCATTGTCTGTAAGGCTTTGTGATTCCGCTAAGTTTTCATTAAAATGCCGAAATTGGTCGAACAATATGATGCCCCGGTTTTTTAAACAGTCCGAAAGCTATACAGAACTTGCTTGCTCCCCATTGTTCACATTTTATTTTTCGCCCTGTTTTAGTTTATAACACTTACAGTGCGTAACCTAATTCATGCAAAACGCCGAAATTTACGAAAGATTGATTATCGCTCGCAAACCGGTACCACCGCATGTACCAAAGCCTTTTAAATATTAATAACCAACCACCAGCAAATTTAAAACTTAAAGGAAATGTGAAAAGTAATATCATTTTGGTAAGAAATACTAACTTTTTTTAAAAAACTGGAAAATTCTGAAAACGCGAAAAATCACTATAAATGCCACGAATAAATTTAAATCGAATTGTCACGTGATAGGATAAGCATGCCATTTTGTGTATATTAAGAGAACTATCCTTTCATCGCTTTTCTTCATAGGTATTTCTGGTATTGGCTTATAACTAGTTTCAGATCGTCCTTTAAATACTGTTGAATATTTCAAGATTTTCACTGTTTTCAGTCGATTGGCAATAAATTTTAGATCCTATTCTATGTGTTTATCGCAACCTTCAAAATAAGATAGTTCTTCAAAGCATTTACCGAAGTAGTGAGCTTTTGGATATTCCTTCTAATGGGGATGGCTGCTTGCCTCATATTTGTAGATTCACCTAAACATAAAAACTAATTATCGAGAAAAAAATAAAAGTCCACATCAAAAGTCTACAATCGATTAAAAAACGTTTTATAATAAATTAACCCTTTTAAAAAGCGCACGAATACATCCGAACTGTACCTCTTTTCAAGGTTAAGTCAAGGTGAAATATAGAAGTTTGATCGGTTTTGGGACTCCCCTTAAAATAAAGGATACAATTTTGAGCTAAAAAGGAAGGAACTTACTTTTCGTTTTATATAGGAGCGTTCTTTTAACATCTTTTTACTTTTATTCACTCTTCTTAAACTACAAATACACAACAGCGTATCCAAATATTTTCTAAGACTTCGCGAAAACTCATAACCTTCTGTCCATTGCGTTTCTAAATTCCGGATTACCGGAAACTATATTATCCAAAAAGTATCCTTTCGCATGCTTCCAATTTAACCTCGATGTTTCTGTAGTCCATCTCCACAGTATCTTGTACGTATTTTGTGAACGGGCATCATTTTCACCATAATAAAACAAAAATACTGGTAAACAAGTTTATTCCTGCGTTTTGTGACAAAAAGCGCATTTAATTTGCAAGCTGAATTTTTTGCTTGCACTTGGAAAACAATTCCATTCTTTATCCTTGCATTCACCTGATTTTTATTCGAAATTTATGGTGAGGGATCTATTTGAAACCTTCCTTATTTATATTAATGGTCTTTTATGGCGCAATACACAAAAACTATGGACTTTGCTCTGTGACATTAAATAGCATAGCAAATTTCTTGGATGTCCGGTGACCTCAAATTTCGTCAAAATCCTGCCATTTTTCAATATAAAAGTTTAAACATGCAGGGTTCTTTGCTAAAAGGCTTTCCGAGCCTCAACAAAACCAAAATAGCAAGACCATATGTACGCTAAACTACTCACTCAAATTTTAATCACATATTGCGTGAACTAGGTCACCTACTGTATATCAACTATGCTACTTGGTCCTGTCTTCTGCCTTCTCTCTTGAGACAAAGATGTTGTGAGGTAGATTCGGTCCTTCAGCACCATACTATGGTATCCTGCAGCTTTCCCAGTCATTGTTGACTTCTACAAGCAAGTATTACATTTTTTACTTCCTTGCTCAGCTTTCCACGGAGTAATGGATGGGGAAAGAGACCGTTAGAGTGTAGTTCCCTCTCTGAAGGGGGAATGATGGCAAAGCCGTGCTAATTGCCGGGAGGAGCAAGGCGTGTCGCGTGCGCTGAGCAGTCCGGGTTAGGGCAGAGGGATTACAATCAGTGATGCCACGCTGCGAATCCGCACAAACAGCACAGTCTTCCCTGAACGACGGGTTTTCGCCAGCCTTTGCAAACTTTCCGTCGAACCCTCCGTTTCCTTACTGCTATCATGAAAGATTCACCCCATCAGATCTACAGTTACTTTGGACGGTCCGCGTCATTTTTGTTTTCACCTTTATTGCTTTCACCTAAAGCTCTCCAACTTGCTATTATTGCGTTTGATTCAACTCAAGCGCTAGTATACGCCATGGCAGTCGAGTGTTCACCAATCGCTTTGCCTTTTAAACACTTCATTCCAAGCTCCACTGCCGTAGTTCTTCTCATTGACACAATCCTGAAATTGACAGTTTAATCATAGTCAGTGCCTCCCTGAGCATTCTTATTTGAATTATCTGCTTGATCTCTTGGCTTTACTTACGAATACTAAGAATCAAAATGATGTCGCTCACCGTTCTTTACTATAGTTCGTTCTAGAGAAATTAATATAATCTTAAACTCAGCAGCTGAATAGATATTCAGGCCGACCTCTTGAATCAATAGATATAGAAGTCTCACTTAATGTTCTTGCGATCGATACTCACAGTAAGTTCTGCATATTACCGTAGCACTGTTATCTGAACGTCTATAGAGGTATGGTGTTTAAATGTTTATTCCTGATGCCCTTGATTTGAATCAGTCTCCGAGCAACCAAAAATCCACCATTAGTCGCCATACCTTTGGGTATCCTCTGTGGAAACTCTGTTGGCTTTTCGGCGCCAAACGAAAGGAGGCACTGCAAGCTTCAAACATCCATGCATTCCACTATCTTTTTAAAGCATCACATGTGGTTCCGAAACTGCCTGCAATACGATCCTTTGCGGGCGTTAATGAGGATGCGCAGCCATAACAATCACCACACCTGAGGTTTGGCTGCAAGTTTTGGTGTCGGCTTACACCACACCAGCTGCCTGCACTCGATCTCGCCTTCGGTTTTCTCGACTCTGTCAGGACCCCTAGCACAGGCGGGTGAGGAGCAGAGAGTGCGATAGATGCAGCGAAAGTCTACCATAATTCACGCATATTTCACCGTCCCTGCGTCCACACTGCTGTACGGTGCACGTATTACCCCGTCGGAATGGACGGTCGAACTGCTGTTGCTTACATTGACTATATACAATGTTCCTTTAGACCTAGATTCCACAATATCGTGAACTAGTGCGCTGCAGTACGAGACCATAGCCAACTGTTTTCCAGTTCAGGTTCAGTTCTTGGACATCTAAGTTTGCCGAGGTTAGCGTCATCCTCCGTTCTATCTCAATTGCACCTGTTCTCCACCATGGCCTTCGACACCACCTTCGATGGGGATTCGTTTTGATGGGACTACAATCTATCATCGCACTGGGTTCACAGAGTGCGTGCCAAATTCTTCTGGTACTCAACCTTCCACTACATCACTCGTCGTAGATATCTCCGAAATGTGGTGAAGTCTCGCTTCCAAATCGTATCCTCCAGAGACCATGCTTGGAAATCAGGATTCACAGTTGTAGAGCAAATTAACTGTGATCGAAACTGAATCTTCGCTTTTTACTGAACATTACAGTGAGAATCTTGACATTCAAAAACCGAAAGAATATGTCTTCGGCAAATTTTACATGACAGTTTATTGCCGAATATAGCTCTGTCAGCATTACCTACAGAGATAAGGGTGGATAAAACACTGCACCCATCTCTGTTCTCATCATTTATGACTGAAGTCAATTCCTTATGCCTGAAACCGACCCGTTGTTTTGTAATCTTTGCAATCTTCGGAAAGATAAAATTTATGGGAGAGTGTTAGTACACCGATAATTTACACCACTTGGATGTCCTCATGCTCTTTTAGCACTATATGCGGATCCCCATCTGTCTAAATGGTAACGAGGACTGATAAGGTTGTGCACCTCTGACGGCAAAGTACTTACTATCGCGACGGAATACCACAACCCTTTAAGTTTGAGCGTATCATTTTTTGGTTAACTTAAGGAGTTTCTGGGGTCATATCATGTGTCTATTGGGGCTTTCATAGCAAATTTTCATGGGGTCAGGTGAACACTTTAGAAAAATAAAGGAAACAGCTCATCGGTATTGTTGAAAACAACGAGTTTGTTTTAGTATTCGCCCTAAAAATGACTATACCATCAAAGCAGTACCTCAACGGGCTCGACCCTTTTGCTATTCCTCTTCTGCGCTTCCCCTGAGATATGAAAATGAGCTCAGAAGTAAATTGCCATAATTTCGCTGGTAGTAGTCGCGAAAGGACTATTTCGTTTGACCCACTAGTGAAAAACTCGATGGCCTCGGTGAGATTCAAACCCACACCAGCAAGGGGAAGGCTTTAGTATAGCCAACATTCTAGCCAACTGAGCTACGCGGCCCCATCGGGTCAAATGAATTATTCAAATCTGCAAAAATCATCTACTAACTAATTGTGTCTGTTAGTCATCTGGTAGATTCTAGATTGATTGCTTAGGAAATCCTACTTGGGCAGTCCGCTTACTGTATCAGATTTGGGGGATTCCATACGTTTCAGTATACTGGGCGAGTAACTTGACCAAAGTGTGATTAAACTGACGGCTCCCGCTAGAGCGTTGGCTGTGCTAAAACCCCTCCCCTTATTGAGGTGGGTTCGAATCCCACTGCGGCCGCCGAGTATTTCACAACTGGGTCAAACTTCTTTTTGATGTTCTGCGCTGTTTGAGAATAGAAAACTTCATCTGCCACAAATACCGCCCTTTAACGAAGTTGAACTACCGACCTCTCAAGTTCCGGTCGGATACATTGCCCTCCAAATCACGGGGATACAATTAGGGAACCAAAATTCTACCTTGCGGGTAGTGACATTGCCTCTAATGTATTTTCGTGACTTGACTATAGTCATTCTGAGCCAGGCACTTCTTTAGGGAAACTAATCGGACCGTCTACATACCGAAGCGTGCCGTGCAATTGCCCAGCCTCCCACCCACCTCCCGAACTCGGTACTGAAGTGACGCAAGATTGTTTTCTCTGTAGACGTTTTACCTCTTTTGATGTTCGCTTTCATTTACTCTATCCACCTCCGTAGCTTTCAGCCTTCTCCGGTTAAAATAACATGGAAGCGGGCTGCGTAGGCTGTGGCTAGAGTGGGCGGGGGAGAGGGATGGAGGCTGCCAAGACGGGTGCGGGGAGACACACGCATGTGTTTGGTCATTTACCCATCTGGCGTGCAGACACTGACGCGCGTTTTGGTATGGCGGCGGTATCTCAGCCGCCTTTGTGTGTGTGCGTGTGTATGTGTGGTGTGGTGTGGATGTCCCCCGCAGGATGCTTTGCGCCCATGCATGCGTGGTTCGGACGAGAGGCAGTTTGGGCTGCGTATGTGAGACAGGTGAATGCGGGCCACCGTGGATATGCCACTTCTAGCTACACATACCACTGGAGCCAGTGTGTCACTTGTCCACCGTAAACTATCTATGACCTTTTAATTGGGTCCCTTGAAAATTGTTAGAGACAAAAATTAGGGAAGCCGAGTTAGCCGCCATCAGATAGCAACAGTCATTTCACTGTCTCTTATCTCTGTTATTAGTCGGTGTGTGACTGCCTGCACTGGCTCTAGACTCAAAGTTCCAGCGATTTCGTCCACTTTCATCCCGAAATCAGGATAAATCAATGAGCTGCCCCATCGTTTTTCTCATCCCCTGACCCTAACATACTTGTGGGCTAGTTTAATTCCTCGCTCTAACGACTGGTTCTCATTCGCTGTCCCTGCTGCATACTTTGCTTTTCGGTTACCTACGCTGGCCTACCTCCATTGGCGTTATCCATAACCTTTGAAAAGCCTTTTCAACTGCCTGCGTCTGCGTAGGCGATGCTGCCGCGATGGTGATGGTGCATTAACACGCATATGCCATCCTGCAAAGAGACTAGATCAGTGAAAGTTGTCTCAGTCAGTCGAGTTTGAGCCCGCGGCCGAACCAGTGAACCGTCTGACACAATTGCCAACTGAACTCGCCTTCATTACTTGGACCCTTCTGGCCGGGGTTGAATTATTGCTTGCTGAGGACAACAAGTGAAGCGAAAATTTTGCGTCCCAGTTCTTCTGCTATTTGTCAGTAACACTTGCCGATATCGCAAAACTGTAGCATTCTAAACATACCCGCAATGTTTTCACCGTCTCCGTTCGGAAATGTCACCATATGTGCTGTACATAATTATAAATTTTGCAACCAAGTGGTTATTGGCAAAGATAGTGGAGGCCGGTATGGCCGTCTCTGGCTTCTAAGCCGTCGTCAGCAAGCCATATCCAACTCCAGGTTTGCGGGACCTGAGTTTTTAACCCGAGTTCTTTAACCATTGAACGTTAAGTAGTTAAACACTGTATTGAGTGACGGGCCCTTTATCCTGTCTGTTTTTATCACATTGATATTGACTATGGAAGAGGGACGCTCACCAATTAGATTGCAGGATGTGCGCGTCCGGTTGTGCTTTAGGGGCTCGATCTAGGTTCCCCCTGACAGCTGCATAGTGGCTACTGTTATAAGCAGAATGGCATTACAGACAAAGACAAAGGAGTCTGGAATAGCCATTTCTGGCTTATTAACCTTCATCAGCCAGCCATACCCAAACCCAGGTTTGCGGATCCGAGGTTCGGACTGGGATCCTTTTATTATAAATGGGTAAGTAGTCGGGCATACCCGGAGTCGAGCATGACTGTCTGCGACGGTTAGTAAGGCGGGAATGGTTACCTCTGTTCATGATCGAGAACCTCTTATCTGATAAGAAGTAGATGCGATCGGTGGAACAAGAATTTAATTCGCCTGACTTTTCGAATGCACGCTCGAACCCATAACCGGAGACAGCATCTGTATTTGTGACCGCCTGCGAGGGCTCCAGATTCGGCTCCAAGACACATCAAGACGAGCAGGTCGCATAAAATTATCGGTCAGCGTTTCTTCACCATTGATGCTTTTTTTCTCCATCAAGACATTCTAGCGAAATAGACAGCATTTTTTCACTTATACAACTGCACTTTAACAGGAATACCTGTTTCGCAGATGTTTTCCATCTTCACGTAAACTACACGGCCCTTCTTTATGAAGAATTAAAAGAAGAGACTTTTGCTTACTAATTTATGATATTAGTTATTTTGTAAGTTTTTCTTGTAAACTAAGCACGCGTTTGAAAAAAACAATTAGTCTTTGGAACGTGCATGAATTACACCCGTAGCTGTTGGTTTATTGCTTCTGTTTACAGCAAAATATTTGCATGTTTTGTGAGGTTCTGAATATTCCTTCCGTAACATTAAAATTTTTTGGAGATTTCGTCGGAAAACACTCTTGTTGGCGGTTGCATAGCCCGAACCGCATTTCTAAACGGGATCCTGTTTACAAAACAACCTTTGTTAGTTTCTATGCTTAATACCCCATATTTACAAATTGCACCTTTTTGAGGCCGTACCTCCTGTAAACGAATGCCCTAAGCATTCTGCCAGCGTTTTAGAGGCATGTTTTGCTTCGTGTTCGCATCGAAAAAAATATAAATTTTTATGCATTTCGGGTATTATTTATTTTCCGAGAGGGTATCGTGCTACGACTGGCAAACTTTCTCGGAAAAGGCCCACTGACCACCCTGTCACGTAGGAATGACCTTAGTAATTCCATCCTTTTTGCACAACAGATTCACCCGCCAGTGTAGAGCCTACGTACGCGACCCCGTAGTGCTGAGTAACAACCAAAAAGTTATGCGACCCAGGGGAGATTGTGGAATGGCCATTTCGTGCGCCTTTGATATTGTCAACTACTCATGCCTCAAACTCACGCTGGTAAGACCTGTCTCTTTGGTCACTAGGCCGCAAATTAAAGGCACCATCGTTGAGTTTCTGCTCACGTGCTATCGGTTGCTATCAGGATTATTAAATGCCACAAATCAATCTTTATCCTAGCAAGGACTATCCCTTACGAATGGTTTTGGTGTTCTTATAAATTAGTATAAACTTATTTTTTCTATCGTTATAGATTTGATAAAAGCACTCGCGCGTGTTTAAGGATTTAAATCGACATTCTCTTCAGTCATCGAAAATCTTTGGGTATAGGTCCTGATAGTTTAATTTTGCGACTTTTCCCTCACATCTGTCCTCGAGGCTTGATCTAGTTTTGCTTTTGAGCGTCCTCGTATTGCCGTTTATACGCATTCAGTAGAGGTACTATGGACCGTAATCAAAATCAACTTGTTAGATCACACTCAGGACCTACTAATCTTTACGATTGTGGACGCCTTTTATTGCATTTTGGCAGCATCGTAAAAATTGGACAGTGACTTGTTTTTTGCACCATAACGTCATTAGTTGCGTGAATCTCGGTTCCCCGCCGTTGGTGGTGCGGATGAAGTGTCTGAACAACTGCTGGTCTTCTCGGCCTTGCGTGTACCCTCAGTTACCCTCTGCCGATCTGTCTACTCTATGCCTGGGGGTTTTATTTGCCTCAAGACTTCACTTGTGTCCTTTTTTTATACAAAAACTACCCCCACTTAGGTCTTTACTCTGTTAGGCTGCTTTCAGCGTCTTTAACATCATGTTCGTCCCAACCGGTCGGCCTGTTTCACCAGCCTGTTGCGCCAAACATTTTCACATTGCGGCCTCAACATCGTGCTATTTGTGCCTTTGAGGTTTTTGGCAACCGAACCTGCTTTACTAATCTTTGCCCTTCTCGCTCCCCCCCCCCCCCCAACGCTTTTTGTTGGCAGCGGGCCCACTGACGCACTCACCAGTGCAGCCGCGCACTGGCTGTACAATTCTGTGTGCCGTCTTAATTCGTCACAGGCACACGGGGGCGAGGGTTTAACCATGGCCGCCGCCACGACGGTGCTGATGCCTCTGTTATTTTCACTCCCACCGAAACTCTGTTTCGTTGTACTTTTTGACGGCCTTACTGATGGAGGGCCGCCGGACTGTTTTTTCCCCACCAGTGGTCTTGGAGGAAGGCTCCTCGATGACGGACTTGCGGTTCTTTTACCAGTCAGCGGCAACTCCACTCTCCTACGTGATTGCCCACACACACACACTTTATTTTCGGAACTTTTTCTCGCTTTGGGTAAAATTAGCTTAAACTGCCAAATTACCATTCCATTCTAAACGACGCAATTGTTTGTCGATTGAAACCGAGAGGGTGCCTCACAAATAACGACCTGACTGCAATTTCCAAAGGCCGCTAACTGTCTCCGTTGTTTCTGTCGTCTATCATGGCAAATATGCAATTATTCTCCCTTCCCTGTCCTATTTGCTCACCCTAAAAGTGAGGTTGTCTACGTTGTGTGATGTGAAGATGGATATAAGTCCTGTAAAATATCATACCAGTTGGGGCAAGTATAATGTCTGTGTCATCTAACAATATTCTAAATTAGTAGAATAATACCTTAATTGTTAGTTTTTGTTTATATTGCTGTCCTCCTCTAATATGTAAATTCCCGCGGTTGTTTAACTTTAAGAACTGCTGTTGCTTTGATCTAGATCTCATCAACGAAGCACCCGGCGGATGACATCAAGACCGACCGACCCAGACTTGCAGAAAATTGAATCACGTCTGCGCTTATCTACGCAGAACCTGCAGTCCGTCCGGCGCTCAGGTGGGGACCCAGCTGCTTTGCGGTTGGAAACGCCCAACGCCACCGCTATTCGGGTAACGCGGGATGGTCGCCTCGTGCAATCTGACAAGGAGGCACTGATGGGCTATTTGAAATCCGCCGAGGCTGCCACCGTCACTGCCTCGCCCAGCCCAGTCGAGGCGTCTAAAGCGGTAATTTTTGACGTTCTTTGACTCACTCTCTGAACATGAGGAAATTTGTGGTGAAAAAGCACCTAGTTTTGATCCCGAGGCTTCCCTATTTTTCGCAGTTTTCACTTGACTCTCCGCTAGATGTGCAGTGACTCCCTTCACGTTAGCACGGACATTAAGCATTCGGAAGACGGTTCACGTCCACCGAAAATAAGTAAACATTTACCGATACTATTTGTATGATTGCTAACTGTATTGGTTAAATGAGGTTGTAAAAGTAACTGGCGGTGGTCACGATCCCAAATCAATTCCTTGACGTAGCATGACGTATTCCCAGCGGAATATGGAAACATCGCGCCGAAAGAAGATCACTTAGGTAGTGCATTTATTGAATGCTTACTGCTTATATAAATGCAATGTTATTTCATACAAATGGTCAGTAAAAAATACCCATTTATAAGAAACGATGTCTTCGTTCAATTTTACTTACGTATATTTGTGATAAGCGTTTTGGAGACGCTCACGTGTTAACTTCTTTAGCCCACTTTCTTTCAGTTTTCCTAATGCGCGCAACAAAATTCTGCTAATATAATCTTGTATTTTCAAGTTTTCTCGAAAAACCAGGTAACGACGTTTTACGACCATGCAGGCTCTATTGACTTTGTTTCTAATTTAATATCCAGCGTAGAGTTTGGAACCCGTAGGAACTGGGCAGGGGAAGGGGCGTAGGCATTACTCACCTGGGGGTTCAGATTCTCCCTCGAATCCATATCGCAGCCAGAATTGACGCGTACTGGTAAGCCTTTTCACAGAAAACCGGTAATCTCCCTTCCTCAAGTATTGGTGTTCAAAAGGCATGTGATTTTCTATGCAACGAGTACAGGACCTGGAAGTTCAAGAAATTATACCTCATAAACATGACTGAATGTATGCAGACATCTAGGACAAGCACGCGTTGTCTGATTAGGAGTTTTTTCTTGCATAATATTTACGCAAGCGCCTTTACCTAGACCCCCTTAATTCCCGCCTTATACCATATAGGTATTATTAGATTCCCTCGTAATCCGACTTACAATCCCATCCATGTGATTGCTACCTTCTTACGCCAAATAAAAACGGGCTAAGGATACCTTTTATGACCGTCTAAACAGGACACGGGAATAGGAAACGCCCACAATGTATGTGGCTTTGCGACAAATTCCGGGGAAATAAGGTTTAGATTTAAGCTGAGGGTTATGGTTACGTTTAATTTTCAGGTCAAGGTCAGAGCTGGGGTTAGGGTCCGGATTAGGCTGAGAGTTAAGGTTTGGTTTCATGTTACCTGTAGGACGTGGGTTTAGGGTAGGGTAAGGGTTAAGGTTACAACTTAGTTTCATGTTAGGGTTAGCTTTAGCGTTAAGCCACGGGAATATTTACCTTTCCCGAAAGTCATCCCAAGGTCACCTTCCCTAAGTAGGCAGGGCGGTTCCTATTCCCGTGTCACGTCTAGGCGGCCATGCAAGGCATCCCTGCCCAAAACTTCTCGGTCAGTATTCGTGAGTTTCGACACCTGCTCTAGTCTAAGTTCACGAGTACTTTTTCGCAATTTACCGCGTGTTCCGTAAGGTCGATCTGCTCCTGTAGTTTCTACATGTGCCAGCGTCTGTTACTTTTGTGCCCTTTGATATTCTATTTGTATCCACTTTCTGTCATTGTTTGCGCTTCGTTTCGTTGACTCTTACGCGCTTACGTTTGGCTTCTCCTTTGGATTTTACTTCTGCATGACGTCCCGTCATTTAAATAAAACGGTAGCAGTTGACTACAGATAGGTAATTGTCTGCAGTTGACTCAGCATACGTTAGCGTTAGCAATAGCACATAACTTTTAAACACTTGGAGCAAAACCTAGAAGGATTCTTTCGCTTACAAGTATCCTCTTTTTTAACTTGCGCAAATAAATCCTTTTTTAAGAAGCTGCTGAATTCTTTGTCAATGCCCTAAGAGATCGACCGCTGACTAGTGTCCTTAACACCCTGTTTGACTCTGAACTCGTGTAATGTGCTCTGGTGCTGCATAGGAACTACTCTTTCATTCAGTCTTTCGAGAAATCAACGCAATTGCTACCCTTTGAAAGTACTCCTCACTTCCAGTATTCTGGCACTGCTTTTAAATTTCCATATTTTGTCTGGTAGCTTTCTACATATCGTCGTTCGCAGTTTTCACAGTGATTTGAGCTTTTGCATTCCCCATAACACCATGTCTGTCGTCTTGCGTAATGCGTACTAATGTTATCTTATCCCCGTGACTGCTCCTTGCACGAAACTCCATTCGGTTAGTATTTAGTCGCGCTCGACTGGGATTACCTTTACTGGTCGTAACGGCGACAGCCTCACTGCCCTCTCTCAATTTCAGACTTCTTTTGCTGTCAGCTGCACTGGAGGTTAGCCCTCAGGAACCTCATTGGCTCCCGTCCCTCATTTCCCCTTTGCTAATTCATATCGTTATTCCCCTCTCTTCATCCCATTCCACCCACACCACAAACACTGATAGCAAGATATTCTTGCTCCCGTAAGTCATAGCAGTGGCATTGCGACAGTTCGGCCGTCGTATCCAACGAGGTCCTGCCTGTGGCCTACGACGAGATAACGCAGGAACGGTGACTTATGCGTGAACTTGTTTATAGGGAGAGTAAACTTGCACCGCATCTACTGCACTCTCTCCCCCTACCCTAACAGGGCTCGGTATCATAACAGCGTCAAGAAAACCGGAGGCGAGAGAGGGTGCAAGTGACTGACCTGGCCGCACCTGGCTCAAATCGAACAGAGTGGGAGTGCCATAAAGGCTATATTAAGAAGTAGCACTTGCAGTCTGAATCTAATTCCGCCAGTCAGCCGCTCTGCACAAACATACACTGGGCTAACCGTGCGGTCCGAGTTATCCCGTCAGTTGGCAACTTTTCAAACCGTGACGCTTAGCGCACCGTGATAGTTTCAAGCGCGTCAGATTGTTGATACTAAAGCAAATACGCTGAACCGTCGACCTCACTCTCTATTCCCATTCCCAGCATCAAACCACCGTCCGAGCCGGTCAGTTGTCTGATGCGGGAGTGGGTGCAGTGGCTGACAAAGACGGAGAACCCGTCTTCGCGCTCCACAGCACGACTTGGCCAACGTGACACTCACACCAGCGATGAAGGGGCGCTCACCGATCAAGTTACGGAAAATGCTTGTCCCGCTGTGCCTCGGGGCTCAATTTAGAGCCCTCGCAGGCAGTCACGTAGCGAATGGTAACATATACATATGTAGCATACCGAAAAAAACAAAAGAGACCGGAGAGACCATTGCTCGCTTAGTAGCCATCATCAACCAGTCATATTCAATCCTAAGTGGGAACCATTGATATTCCCGATCACAACCGACAGGGAAACGAGCCCAAGGCTCATTGGTAGAGCGTTTGACTCAAGTTCCAAAGATTGTGGCTTCGAATCCCAGATTTGACTGGCTGACGACGGCTAAGAAGCCAGAAATGACCATTCCAGTCTCCTCTGTCTTTGTCGGTGCTCCATAATGTGTAAACTCACAAGCATTACCAAAACTGCGGGTAAGAAGGAGCCATTACCGTCTGACTCCCAGTCCAATTGTCAGCCACTCAACATAGTGGACATGCACAAACACCTCATCTACACTCTTCACCCAGTCCGGCATAATAACCTCTCCTAACCGCGCTTCGAAACGCTCAACCAACTATTGCTTCCGTAATGTTTGCGTTTGTGCATGGAAATGTACCCTCGTTATCTGGCCTTCTTTGCGTGTTCTCCATCTTCAACCATGTCGTTTTTACTGCTACTTCACCGCATTTGATCAAAGATCTCTGCTACACCCCTTGTGTTTTATCTGGAGGCATTATCAATAGGTTGGCTCTGGAGACACATAATCTGACACGCACACGCTAGCACCTCTTTCCTAGTGTATTGTCGCTTTCTTCAGATGCTCAACGTTATTTGGGAGCTAGAAGTCACCGCACGTGTATTACGTTCCACGTTTGTGATGCATGGGAATTCGAAAAGTACGTGCTGAGTAGTGCATTTCCTCCTATTAGCATCGTTAAAGCGACTTGTTTTCTTTACCAGAATCGATGGGCCGGACGGTAGCCCCCTCGAACTCGTCTTAGGAGCACTTGCTCGACCCTTAAGATCCTTTTCTCGGGATCTCTTCCAAGTGCTTTTCCACGGACCCTACACAGGCGATTGTGACACATGATTCAGGCCCCCTCTCGATACCGCACCTCACGAGTTGCATATTACAAGCTCTCACCTTATTGTGATGGGATTTTCCGAAGTTCGCCAGCGCATTCACTACCCATCTTACTCATCCTACATTGTCTTGTGCTGTCTCGAGCACCCCCTCTGTGTCTTCTGACCCCGAGGTGCAATTAACTCAACTCATGCGTGTAGGCTATTTAGGGTTTTTGGGCCTACTTACTCTCTATACGTATGCTTAGGGAGACGGTCTGTGAGTTATCTGTTAACCACGTACACTCACTTTTATCTTACCTCTGTATTCAAATACTTAACTATTTGCCTTTCATCCTTTGCCTAATTTATACGGCTTTATTTGTTTATTTACTTTATTCTTTGTCCTCAAATTTGAGTTTCATCTGGTACTTCGTCTTTTTCGTAGTTTTTTTGCCTTATTTGTGTAATGTTCTGAAAAATGAATTTTTTATTATTGCAAAATGTGCCGTCCCCCTCGTTTTCAGGCCACTTATCCCGGGGTGTCCGGTAGCCCAGACTTCAGACCCTCCTGGCCCCAACCAGTGTACGGAGCCCCCGAATCAGCCGACGGGGGTAGTGGCTTCTACTCAAAGGGAGCCGTTGGCACCCCCGCTGATGACTACGCTAACTTACCAGTTGATGATGAAGAACGACGTTTAGACCCCGGTGCTGTCGGCTCACAAACCGAACCACCCGGTAGCCCGGCCTACCAACACCCTCTAGTCAGCGGTATCGATCAGAGACCTGGCAACTCCGGATCCCCGAGTGCGGGTGGTGTCAGTGCCTACCCGACTGACGATGAGGATTATAACCGCCGCTTCGAGGGAGGCGATGGTGTGCAGGTTCGTTGACTCGCATCTGGTACTGGTGTAGTTGCTGGCATTAGTGTGCTTTATTACCATTTATGACAAGCTAAGGAAGGTACAGGGCACCCATTTTGTAAGCCACAATTATCTGGCCTTTCGGCCGTTTCATCGCCGGAGAAATACACGATCCTAAATGTTTAGTTGCCTACTTGAGTTAATTTGGATGAAACCTGATTTAAGGTCCACGTTCACGACTTCAGTAAGGAAGCCTTGCACGACTGCCTAAACAGAACACGGGAAAGGGAATCTTCCACAATACATGTGGCTTTGCGCTAAATTTCAAGGGACTTATATTTAGGATTACGGTGAGGCTTAAGGTTGGGTTTCAGTTGGAAGTTAAGGTCCGATTTGGAGTTAGGGTCATGATTAGGTTAAGGGTTAAGATGAAGGTGACAGTTTAGTTTTAGGTAAGCATTAGTATTAGCATTAAGACACCGGTATATTTATACTTCCTGAAATTTACCGTAAGACCACCTATTTTAAGCGGGCGGCGTGGTTCCTATTCCCGTGTCCTGTTTAGGCGGCCATACAAGGCATCCTTACCACGCCCTCTTCTCTCCGTAATGCCTTAAACTGTTATTGTTAATACGTTTTAACATCTGCAGAATTGCATGTCCGTATGCATTTTTATTTGCCCTTTTATCAATCTAGGCGAACTTATCTATTCCGTTGGTGAAATTTGCATTAGAAAAAAAATAACCTAGGTGGCCTGGTGTTATTGATTACTGTGAGCCCGTGGCGCAACGTTTAGATCGTTGGACATGTAATCAAGAGGTCGTGGGTTCGAGCCTCGGGCGGGGCACCATCTCCAGTGAGGTATGGCTGGCTGATGACAGCTAATAAGTCAGAAATGACCATTTTAGTATCTCTCTTCTCTTGGTTGGTAATGTCCTATTGCCTATAATTGCATAATATTTTAGTCACGTAAGAATTCTGGTTTTTGAAGAGACCTTTTCTGGCCGCTTGCCAAAACTACGCTTGATGAAATTGGTTAACTAATTAGCATGGATTTTCCTCGTTCCTTTCTGATGCCTGTAGTGGATATAAAATATGCCCAAAGGTATCTTTCTTGTACTCATTTGATAGAAAATTACATCGTTAAATATTATACTTGAAGATAGTGTCCTTTGGTTTTTAAAAAGCGTTTTCAATTCCCGAATAATTTTGAGTCAGACTTGCGGTTACACTTGCGTCTAGTATTCTAAATTACACACTGTCTACTTTCTGTATGAGCAACAGCATGTACTTCTCTACGCTAAAAAGCGATCATATAAGACAAATTTAATTTTGAAATTTTGAATTTATAGGAGCATCTAAAATATGCTTCAAAAATCCATACTACTTAAGGTGCCATTTTTACCGAGTGCAGTTTTAAAGGCGGCTGGAACAAAGCTCATTCGAAGGTGACACTCTGTCATTGTTTACATGCCTTCGGATTATGCTGCACGATAATCAGTAATTCAACTCAATCCAGGAAGATTTTTTCTACTCGGAAACGCATTTCAGAATTTTAATTATGATTTTGTGAGATAGGTTAGCTACTTTCTGTGGTTTTTAGCGTTCGCTAAAGCCCTGATACTGCTTTGTTGTTTCAAAGCAGTTTTCGCCTGCTTTTGTAATCTTTATTGCCTGTTGCAAAGAACTGAGATTATACCTGGTATGCTTTGATGGTGAACCCTTGCACAACGAAGTCCTGCATACTTATAATCCCTCCCCCTATATATTTTTTGCAAAGCTTTTCATTGTCTCCCTTGGAATTAATAAGTACCTACGCGTACATATAGTTTTTATCCTTTGTGCCCATAAGATTTGGTTGCCATTCCACCTCCTAGTTGGGGCCAAAAATGCTGGCATCCAATCCAAGTTTGCTGCCATCATTTCATGTATGTTTCCGGGTTAAATTTCAATGTTTTCCATACGTAATACCTTGCTAATTTCTTGAGAAAACATTGGCTGACCTTGTAGTAGCCACAAACTTTCCCTTATTACTTGAAAAGAGCTGTCCTATGATGGAGTCCGTGCATAGTCGTGTCGCAGCATCGCAAAGATATCGCTTCAACCCGAATTTTATTCAGCAACATGCTCTCTTTTTATCTCTGCCACACGCATCTTCTAATCAATTCATATTTGTTGTTTTTGTCTAAAACATAGAAATCCTGAATAAGGTTGAACTCTGTTTTTACCTTTAATATTTTAAACGCGTTGCGTCTCCATTGACATTTCGCAGGTATGTATCTTCATTTCACTCCGCGTTTCTTTCTTGATGTAGAACTCCGGCTTCCCACCCGCAGAGAACTATTATCCTCCAAGCCAGCCGCAACCTACCCAACCGGACCCCAACGCTCCCCAATGGCGAAGGCAACCAGAGGATAGGCCCTCCGTCTACGGTCAGACTCCGGGACTGGCTGAGGATCCTCGCCAGATGGCCGGTTCCAACAACAAAAATCCCTGGGAACGTGAACCACCTGAGGGTTCTGGCGCTGACCTACCCCCACCCGTTTGGCCTGATAATATGGAACCAGGCTATGGGACCAGCAATCCGCCGCCCATCTTTGGTTACCCCACCTCTGGGGATCAGGATAGTGGGCATAACCAGTGGAATCCCAGCGCTGGCGGCAATCAGGATGTCTATAATACAGGGCTTTCGGGGCTTGCAATCAGCGAAGAACATGAGATTCCGCCGCAGATTTGGGTGCCCGAGAGCAACGGTGTAGTACGCATGTCCATTTTGCCGTCCAGAGGCACCACCTCGCCTGGACGCCACATCTTCCCCTACCTGCCTCTTCTGCTCTTGGCCACCGTGGCCTCCTCATCCTGCTGCCTTTCCATCCGCATATTCTGCACTTTTTTCCGGTGATGTAGCCGGCGCTGCCTGCCCCTTGCCCCCCCTCTCCCTCCGCCCCTCCTCTAAATACTCATCCGGTCAAAATTCTCACCGTTGTTTGGAATTTTCTCTACGAAAGCATAGCGCATGCACTAATTAGGTCACCTAGAGTTGCGTACATGTGAGTACCCCAATTACACTCAAGTGGGCACGTGAAATTTTTGTTATTTCCTGTTCAAAATTTATTTATTTTTATTTTCTACTTCCAACTGTTGTTTCATGCCCGGAAGTATTCACACCTGCATTTACCTTGGATCGTTAAATCAAGTCATGTAAAGCTACCTCGGGAAGGAAGCGCTGGGATGCGTGCATATCCAAGTGTACACTTGTGCCTGTTTGTTTGCCCTTGTGTCCGAATATGTATGCCCGAGATACAGACGTGCACTTACGATAGGTTATTTTTTTCTAGAAGACCGATTTGCTCGCGTCTTTTGGGCACATTCAACCTGTATCTGTGTGTGTGTGCCCTCTGTATTTGGTTTCACATACTTTTTCCCTTGTTATTTCTCAGTCCATTCTGGTATTTCTGCATCAAACACCTAACAACTGCAATAACCTTCCCCGAATATTCGCCCTTTTTAAGGGTTTCTGCTCCAAAGCAACGTCGAATTTCCCCCTCTTTATTGCTTACTTTTAACATTGCGTATTTTTGCAATTCATTTACTACCTCACAGGTCACTCTTGTCGCTGAAGTTTATTTCAGTAAGAGGAGGAGGTTAAAATGCATGAGATTATATTTTGAAACCGGCCCACTTATCCCTTGGCGTTGCTTATCCATGGCAATTTTCTGCTTTGACCGTCGATGGACGGTGTTTCCTAATTGGTCTTTGTTCGTACCTTGAAGTCCTGCCTGGAAACACTGAGGTCAAAGTTCTCACCCCTCATAACTTCAATAAGGAACACAGTATTTTAATGAAGGAGCCGATTTTTTTGCTGTGTAGCTGAAGTTTGTACTTGGTTGATATCTGTTTAACATATGATGCAGACAAGCAATCTCTCTTTCTTGAAACCTACAACCCCATATCCTGAAACTACAGAAATAAGCGAATGACAACACGAAGTTGCCACGAGGTCGACCAAATTTTGGAAAACGCTGTCGCGCTAAGACATTCTTCATGAACGCAAGACAGGTTCTTTAAAGAACGCTGGAGCACACGCGGTTGGGTCAACAAATATGCATCATAGAGCTGTTTTCTTCCATATTCGGGAGTTTGTATAATTTCTCGTAACTACTGATTCGTGTTCGGTCATCGCTCATTGGCTTCTTTTTCCGATGTTACCGTGCCTAAAAAAGGACCAGATGTGGCAAACGTCTTCATATGCTTACTGCCTCGGCAGTGGGTCTTCCGGTTTCATCAAGTGACGCCAATTATGAAAATCTGCGATTAATGCAAAAACTATTAATTACGGTAAATCAGTTGTTGCGCACTAATGGCGGCTTACAAATATTCGGGCGCCTTTGCTTGTTGCAGACTCAGTTGCTTGGTCCGAGCAGGAATCTGAAATGTCAGTGGAATAACGTTCATCTTTCTAAGAGGTCATCACCCTCTTAAAAATTATTTTTATCGTCTTGCTGCGTGCTGCGTTGACAGAGTCTCAATGCTTATTTGCTCAAATGAGCGGACTTATTTTCGCATCCACTAATTCGGCACTTGCTACGTTTATCTGTCATTTGGATGAGTACCTCCCCAGGTCTACGCAAGGAAATTTGACTGCGGAGCTGGTGATAATTTTCCTTACCTTTTTAAAACTGCATAAGCTCCCTGATAGTTTATAAAAGGTGAGCAGTAAGCGTGTTCTCATAATCATTTGGCAGGAAATATTATCGGCTAATAGAAGCGAAGAGTGGAGTAGTCGTGAAGAGGGAGACACGATCACTGGAACAAGAGCTCTTGTTCCTGTGATTTTAGAAAGACAGCTACGCTTTTTTTTGAAAGTAAAATTCCAAAACTCAGCAAAAAATGCCCTCCATTCACCGGGAATAAGGTTGGGCATACAAACCACAGAACACCGGAAAATCACAAGGAATGGCCGAATACTGCATATATTGACATTATGAAGAATTTTCCTTGAATTGGTCTCAAAATGGCGATCAAATTGGACTTCCTTCAAATCGGTGCCAGAGTCGTGCGCTGATGACCTCATTTTTGTTGTTTGAATAAACAAATAGGGTTAAAATTCGCTGTATAGTGGGTTAAATAGGCCATCCGGCGTACGTATAAGAGGATTCATATGCGAATGGAGAGCAGAAAAGATGGTGGCTCAATTTTGTGTCTCCTTCAAAATATACCATTTCTAAATTTGCGTTTAAGAGAAGACAAATTTTTGCTTTTAAAACTTACCAACCGTTAGTTTTTTCAGACACAACCTTTTTGTTTTTGCGTCCCTAGCTTCGTTCAAGCAACATTCCATACAGTACCAAATGTTCAGAAAACGTCATGCGTGATACGCAAATACAGCTGATAAGTTGCATGCAGTTTCTTTTATAAAGCTCAAGAGGTCTAACTGTTTACTATTTTTGGAAAGTGAAAGATACCTTTCCTCGAATATGGGAGTTTAATAGTGTTTTAAGGTGAAAAGAATACAGTGCATTAGCAATTTTTATAGATGATGGCTGGAAGAAGCACCGATCAAGAGTCAGCATGCTGACTTACAGAAATTTAGTTGAGGTCATTTTTCGTGGTAATTAATCTTGAAACGTCACTGAGGTAATGTTTCTTATTCAAAAGCATCATTGAAACGTTGTTACATGATTCCTAATTTTTGGTGCACACTGCATATGGAGTTACCCCGTCGTGAAGCATAATAGAAAACCTCTGCCATTAATTTGCACATTTCTCTACTTCTAGATGAACTAAAATATACAACAGTGAAATTAAAATAATACGTTCTAATAATACTTGTCGATGCTCTCTTGTTGAGGTCAATGATAATTGAATTCTTCTTTTTCCTTCCGTTGTTATTATTATTAATTTCTAAAATCCTGTAGCGTGACAGTTGTAATAGAAAACCTCTAAAATTAATTGGTGTTTTGTTTCTTCTTTCCAGTGTTAGACTGGCTTCTAGAAGCGTTTATTGTTCAACCCGCTAGGCGGAATTGGGGAGAATAAATGCTGGCCACTACTGCATTTAATTCCACAAAAGTACAAATTTTCTGCCTCGGCATTTTTACCGTTTCAGTTTACGGATATGGGCACTAGAGCGTATATCAAGGACACATGAATTTCACCAATAATAATAATAAGGTCAGTATTTTCTTGCCGATCTCTAACCTTGATTGAAGGAAAACTTCTGAAAAACAGCAGATTTCTAGCAATTTCTCCCGCAACTAATCCGATCGAATGCGCAATAAAACCATTTATACCCTACCACGCCAGTACAGGTCTTAAAACTGCCGATATAATTATATGTTTTCATGAGTCCCCATATTAAACAATTCTGACGTTATTCTTAGTTAATACGACAACTCCAAACAAAGGACAGTGGTAACTGGGACGAATAATTGCCTTCCCAAATGAGTTAACCATGAGAGGTCAAGTTTTAAAGTCGCTCATATTAAAGGGAATGTGGACAAAGACAAGGTAGACTGACTTATTATCCATCATCAACGAGTCCTTCCCAGCCCCAGCTTTGGCTGAACTGACTTGGGATCTTGTGTTATTGCGTAGTTTAACTCCAATCCTCTACTACGGGCCTGTTGTCTTAACGTTTACTTTCGGAATTAGCAAATGTCTTAAGACGGGTGTTCAGCGTTCGGATGACCGGTGGTGCCAGACCCATTCTCCATTGGAGCTTTCTGATCATAACTAATAAGCACAAAATGGTAATTCCGTGACTTACGTTACTCCCTTTTTACTTAGATCACTGGCTGCAATGCGACTGCTTCAGAGAGTTATAGGCAAGGATAGGCTATATAACTTAGTTGAGTTTAATATACACAACTAACTACTATATGTGCTTCAGTAGGCTTTACAGGTGTGAAATTCTCCTAAAAGGGTCCAGCGAGCGTACGCGTGCTTTCGACAAATTATCAGTGAGCCAATACATTTATATGGGAACGGCGTACAAGCTAAAACATACGATCAATAATCTTAGCCTTGTTATACAAGTGAGTCGTGTGAATGAGGGGCGGTTGGTGATAGAGACAGCTAGTTAAGCTGCAGTGAGAGTTTGGTGGAGCCGTACAAGGAGGAATGGGGGAGATGAGAGTGTGCGGAGTGCATATAGTTAAACCGTCGTTGGCAGTGCTAATCTTGGAGCTTGTAGCAGGTTCTTTTGTGCCCACAAGACTGGCTTTATAACTTGACCGACAAAGACAAGGGAGACTGGAATGGTTATTTCTGACTTATTAGTCGTGATCTGCCAGTCACACCCAACCCCAGGTCTCACAGCACTCGAAACTTACTCATGAACTGTCTGTTAGAATTCCAATTCTCTACCTCTGCGCCATGAACTCCTTTTCTGGCCAGTTTTTTCAGGATATTAACCATGTTCAGTAGGCGTTCGTCGATCGGTTACAGAACTCACTCGTCCCGTTGTGCCTTGGGGCTCACTCTCGAGCCCCGTCAGCAACCACACGGTGGCCAATGATATAGGTGGAATAAATTAATCGAAAAAGACAACGGAGACAGGAAAGGCCGTTTCTGGTTTATTAGCCTTCATCAGCCATCCATACCAACCCAAGCTTTTTACGCACCCAAGGCTGCAAATTACGATGCATTGGTTAGGATTCAACTCTCTAACCACTACCGCAACACCTAGGATTGGATCTGGCTGGCTGATGATGGCTTATAAGCTAGAAATGGCCATTCCAGTCTCCCTTGTCTTTGTCAATCAAGTTATTCTGTCTATACCATCAGCTGCTATACGACTGCTGGTGGTGCTCGAGAGTAAGCCCGAAGGACAACTGACTAGTGAGTTCTGTACCCAATCGGGGAATGTCTATTTACAAAATATTGGCCTTCTTAACCTGATGGCGGTAGCTTCTGTTGCTGCTAGTAGCCACTGACCTCGTGAATTGGGGTAGTTTGTTGACACATTATAAATCACACGGAAGGCTTTGTTGGGTCCACGCGATGCTCGGAATCAACCATGTGTGCGAGAATGGTGTTGTTTATGCTTTTACCTTCGTTGTTTCTCAGCAACATCGGGGGTAGTTCCCTTATTCTTTTGGAGAAGCCCCGACTCGTGTGACCAATAGAACGTGCTCCACAGTAACAGATAAATGAGTAGATGTGCAGGGAGGTGGTCTGACCCGGCAGCCTCTCCTAACCTCCTCCCTGTGAAACTGGTTTGGTTGAGAATAATATCCGAACTCTCGCTGCTGGGAAATGTTCGTGAAACGGCTTGTTTTAGGCATTTTCTCAAGAGTTCACTTGCCACATTGCCTTGAAGGGGGACTTTGAGACATAGGGCTCTCTTTTCTACAGTAATTGTGTTGGGTTTTTCTGGTCTTGCAACCGTATTCTTTGTTATAATTCTACCAGGATACCAGTTATCGCGAAGCAGGTCCTGGATATTTCTAAGTTCCACGTCAGTACTGTCTGCCGAAAAACATTTTCAATCCCTTTGCGCCAAATCGCGGACTAAATGTCGTTTCTGTTAGACAGATATGAAAATTCCGAAGTTCGTATGTTGTCAAAATCAAGTTTTCTTTTGATAAACGTTCCTTCTGACACTGCTCTCAGGTCTTCGGCTTAGGAGGACATCTAAGAAAGGAAGCGAACCTGTTGTTCCTTCCTACAACGTGAACTTGATGGAAGGATGTGCTGGATTAACAGCAGTTACGAATGAATCTACATTTGTTTCCGTTTTGGCGATGACAAAGATGTCAACGTAGCGACCGTAGTGGTACAATCGCCGTGCTTAGCATGGCCAACGACGGCTTAACTACACGCACTCCCCACGCTCCCACTCTCCCCCTCCTTGAGCGGCTCCACCTAACCCTCACTGCCGCTTTACCAGCTGTCTCTTATCACCACTGCCCCTATTCATATGACTCACTTGTATGACAAAACAAACCTCATTGATCGCATGTTTTAGTATGTACATCATTCCTATATAAATGTACTGAGCCGACAAGAATTTACCAAAAGCATGCGTATACTTGCCATCTGGTCTTCAGTAGGCTTTTTTGGGTATATTCTTTCAGGACTAAAGGATGTCACCAGTCAGGTGTTATTTATCCAATGATGACCCCAAGTTATCAGCTTGGTTTTAGAAGCATCTGCTTGGTGATAATTACTTGGCTGGAGATCGTCTAGAGGTTGCGTCCCCAAAATCTGTAATCTGTTTTGTTTTAACACTTATACGCTTTGATTGACTTCTTTAGAGTCTCGCAGTGTTCTTACCGCATTTACATACTTGTGCCAGCATGCGTGTTTTCTGTAATGGAATGCGTGCCATGGCGTCGTTTGCAGTTCTTGCCCTCCCTCCGACATCATTAATCCATTTTTGTTTTTCAACCTGTATGCTTTGATTTACTTATTTTTTGCCAGACTAACTCGGTCGTGTCGATACTTGCCACACACCGAGCACTGTTCTGCCTTTCAGGTTCAACGTACTCGAGCATACATTGCGGCATACTGTATATCCTTCGACTTTGCCCCCTAAACGGGCCACGTGGTAGGTGCACTGGACCAACACGAGGGTCAAATCAGGGTGCAGCAGGCATCATTTTGGACGAAGTCCCATAACAAAGGCTGAACGTGGGGGGCGTGTCGGCCATGGGCACGCGTAGGTGCCGGCTCATGCCGCACCCGGAACACTCCGTGGTTCATCTGCGCCCGACCCCGCCTCCCGTCTTCTTGAATATGTCTTGACGCCGGGTACAGGCAGGTAAGAGGAGAGAGAGTGCGGTAGATGCTGTGCAAGTCTACTATCACTTACAACCAATTCACGCGCAAGTCACATTACCTGTGCCATCGTCGGATCATGATGGTCGAACTACCGATATCCTTCGATTGTTTTCGCGTGGCATACTCCGACATCCTCCTCATATTCCTTAACTCTCATTCCCCTTATAAATGCAAGCCATATCTCCGTAATTGCCTAACTTTTTAGACGAATTTTCCCAAATACACAGGTTGTCCTGAGAGCTCTTCTACTTTGACTCGGGCAGATCGGAAGATGCATCCATCTATGTGTATCCTTAGGGTTTGCTGTTTCATTTAGCATGCGTATATGAGGACCGGTGGAAGCTGATCTCTGCCTTGACAGTAATCGACCAGCGCTATTTTGTGGGTAGATCACGATGCGTTTGTCTGCATTTTAGGTCATTTTTCGCAGACGGTCTGAGTCTTCAAATAAAAAAAAATAAAATGAATTTTATTTTCCAATTTGCCCCTATTCGCTTTGGCTTTGATTAATAGGTTAATATATATGCTCATATGTGTATACGTTTATCGTATACATCATCCACATTGATAACAGAAAAGTAGAGAAGGCGAGATCGTGGACCGACCTCTAATTAAAATGACGTTTCCGAATCTCTCTCTCGTATCAGTCATCAGAGTTGTGTGTGGGTACCTCTCCCACATCAGACAACTGACCGGCTCAGAGTGTGATCTGATTGTGGGGGTGGGGGAGAGAGTTAGGTCGAGGGCTCAGTGCATTTTCCTCACTATAAACAATCTGACGTGCTTGAAACTATAACGGTGCACTAAAAGCCATGGCTTGGAAGGCTGCCAACTGACGGGATAACTCGGACCGCGGGGTCAGCTCAATGTCAGTTTTGTGTGGAGTGGCTGACTCGTGGAGAGAGTCAGGCTGCAATCGCTCCTTCTT
Organism: Schistocephalus solidus; assembly: GCA_017591395.1. NCBI lineage: Eukaryota > Metazoa > Platyhelminthes > Cestoda > Diphyllobothriidea > Diphyllobothriidae > Schistocephalus > Schistocephalus solidus. The sequence continues at coordinate 72,151 of WEDG01000111.1, forward strand.
TATGTGGCCTTTATGGCAGTCCCAACCGTGGGGGCCGAGCCAAGTGTGGTGGTACACCCAGGGGCGGTCTGGTCGCGCCAGCCACATGTGTCCTCTCCCATTTTCGGTCATCTTGACTCTGTCATGACACCGGGCTCAGGTGGTGGAGGATGAGAGAGTGCAGTAGATGCAGCGCAAGTCTACTGTCACTTTAAACTAAATCACGCGCATGTCACGGTTCCTGCACCACCCTTCCATGGAACATACGGTAGACATCGTCGGACTACGACGGTCAAACTGTCGTGGAGGTAACACCTCCTACTTACCTCGAGAGCTTCAATTTTGACGCTTTCCTGATCTTATATCCATGATCGACGCAGAAATTCGTATTTGTTTGTTAACTGCTGATTTGTTTTGGCATCTCCGAGCTCTATGCTAAGGGTGTTACTAGCAAATGCGTGCCTTAAATTTGGAGCCCATCCTGACAGATCATTTCGAGAACCTATACAGTTGATCACTTATTGCGAGTGCATTTATTGGCTTCTCCTAGAAAATTTTAGACAAATAACGCAGCAAATGGTTTGCCTCAAATCCATCAGAACTGCACCATGCAGCATTAGAACATCAATTTGACACGCGTATGCTTTTTTTATTATTTATGCCATGATGAGCGTGTATATATTTTCGGGACTAATAAGTAGACTACAGAAAAAAGTCTTTTGCGGCCAATTTTTTGACGTTTGTAGCAGTATTCTCCAACATTCACCTGCCTGAAAGGTTATATTCTGAGGGCTTTAATTTACTCCTGTTTGCTAGAATCATTCAGAACTAAAAATCTGACATTCAAAACTGTAACAACTGGCAGAAACCACACACTGAACCTTCCATAATACACTGACGACTCAAATCTTTCGCAGTAGCGTCAAAATGACGTTGAAATCAGCTGAATGTGTGTGTGGGTTTTACTTCGTACTTCTGTTATGACTATGGTGCCTCAGCCACCTATGCATATTGAAAGGGAAAAAAAACGATTTCATCGTAATTGTAGTCAATTTAGTGTAATGTTGTGCACACTTTAAACTATGAATATGTTTTTGCAGAAAAATGCATTTATTACCGTCAACAAAATTGAGAGGCAATTTTTACCTGCAAACTATACTCTCCACTGAAGAATGGCATCAATGGATATTGAGAAAGTGGCAGGTTAGAATTTTTCCGTACTCAGTCATCCATCCTAAGAAAAGTGTCAAAAATAAATGAAAAAAAATATAAAAAGGAGAAGTTGATTAATAAGTGGTTTGCACGCTTAGAGTAGAGCATTTTTTTGGAAGATCAAAACCGTTACTTTATATATATCATTAACGACGTCAGATTTGGGACTTCGGACGACCGTCGCTCCTGACTAAGGCCTTACTTGAGTCATAAAATTAAAAAAGGCAACATGGGAGACTAGTTTTAGCTCAAAGAACGCTCTTTTGTTTATTGTTCTACGGAGCTTATTTATTTGCCATCAATGGCATTTACGAAGGCAAGGTACGGAAGATGACGTCTGAAAGCCTAAACAACTTCAAATGCGCCACGTTGTCAACCATCAGCGGATACTGGCGCCGATAGAGGTAATAACTCTACGGATAATTAACTCATAAGGCGTTGGTTCAAGCCCTGAAGTTTCCGTTGTCCAAGGTAGACCCTACATGCTCATTCCCACATCCTGTCCCGTCATGTTACAGCAGTGAAACGTGAGCGTTAATCACTGGCATGTCTTCCACCCTCCCTTTCGCTTCCCTTTACCTCTTACAGAATATATCCGACAGCCAACCATTAGCCCGTTCGGACAGCTCCACTAGAGTCCTGTTGAGCTAGCCGTTTTATGCCCGTCTAGTCTAAATCACTTGCGCGAGTTTACTTCGTGTCGTCCATACTTAAAGGCACATTAAATAACAGTTTGGACGAAAACACGAATCTATTATGTGAGAGGATCAAAAACTATAAATAGTATACTTAAAACCAAATGTCTCCAAGCTTACGCGCACTAAGATAGTATAAACGCATCTAAAATGGGAAATTCAAACAAATAATAAGGTAATTGGGAGAAACAAAAAAGGCATGGTCATCCGAAAGAAGCAACTTACTATAAAAATAAACGGAAGAGCGTTGCTGAATGTAAAAATGTCAAAATAAAGAGCTTTTTCTGTTAATGCCAGACGTACAAACAATGAAACAGAAAGTCTAGTTTTGTTTATAAGCAAATAGTTACACCCCTGCCAAATGGGCGCTAGTGAGATAACAAGAAAGTTTACGTGGGAACGTTGACCTTTAACAGAACTCAACTCTCCCCCCCCCACCCCCTTCTGACATGAACAGCAACACTTAAGCCTCTCCGCATAACTAATCGTTATTGGCTGTTTTTAATTTTGAATAAGGCAAAGGTGAAAAAGCGCAGCATTTATTCACGTCATGCAATTTCGTGACTTTATATTTAACTGCGTACGGTCATTGCCTAGTAAAAAGACGAAGTAAACTGTTCAATTAACTGTAGACCTAAAGGGAGGAAACGTTATTGGAAGACAAAGCAGTGAAATGTTGATCTGATATGTGGGTGCGTATGGTGAGGGGGAAGGGGGGGGATTTAACTAAGCAAGGCAGTTCAGATTACAGTGAGAACATGTCAGGTGTGATTGAAACTACAACGCACGGGACAGCCGTTAGCCATACAGGGAAAGGAGTGAGGGAGGGGAACGGCAGGGGGCTTGAGTATCGATTATTGCCATGGTAATGCGAGGTTGATCACATGATCCAGCTGCTTACAGAGTTCTGGTTTTATTCTCCGCATTGTAGCGGCCTCTGCAGAGCGCAGGAGACGTCCAGTCGTCGCACAAAGTAGGACTTTAAATGTAGTCAGTGGGTCCACCGTATGGCCAGTGTGCACCAGATGCTTCGTAATTGAAATCTTTGGTACCTTATTTTCCGCCCGTAAAAGCCACTTAGGCGTATTTTCAACTGACCGAGTTGCCAACTGCCTTTGCGTGCGCCCAATGTATATGCATCCGCAACTACACGTAAGCTCATAAATACAGTTTGATGTGGCGTGCATAGGCACGAGCACGAGAAGAATGACGCACTGTCTTTCTTAGACGTTCCTATACGAGGGAGGGCAGATGGTTCCATTCAGAGGTCCATATACAGAAACACCACCTAGAAGGACAGTACGTGTACCTTCCTCAGTTTTGTTCCAATTCAGAGAAAACGAAAATTAGTTTTGTGCCTGTTCAATAGGTTCACCAGATGCTGCACCTCAGATCCGATCGATGACCAGATCAGTTTCCTGAAGAACGTTTCTCTTGGAAACGGCTATCCGGAGAAATTCATCGAAAAGTATCACCATCCCAGACAAGAAATTCCCTGCCAAAATTTCCGTGTCGAAGAAGCCGGTGACTATCTTCCCTTTCAAGAGTGATACTGTGTCAAACGTGATCAAGCGACGGCTCAGATGCACGATTGAACGAACATACGCCGCCTCTAAACTGTTGTTCATAAGCACAACAACAGCTATTCCATTTATACCAAATAAGGACCTTCTGCCTATGCACGCCACATCAAACTGTATTTATGAGTTTACGTGTAGTTGCGGATGCATATACAATGGGTGCACGCAAAGGCAGTTGGCAACTCGGTCAGCTGAACATACGCCTAAGTGGCTTTTACGGGCGGAAAATAAGGTACCCAAGATTTCAATTACGAAGCATCTGGTGCACACTGGCCATACGGTGGACCCACTGACTATATTTAAAGTCCTACTTTGTGCGACGACTGGACGTCTCCTGCGCTTTGCAGAGGTAATATGGAATCGGTGGTACTAGGGGTTCTACGGTTGGGCATAACAGATATTTTGTGCGTTTCGTATAAACCTCATAACCTACCGTTACCTAATTTTTTTTAGTATCGATTTCAAAGCAACAGGATTCTTCCGAAGTCTGTGTTTGAAAACGGAAATGAATATTCATGTCAGGTATTTCAAGTGGCCATCGAGTACGGCTATCAAATTATTGGAGCCTCTATAAGTAAGAAAGAAAGAAAGAGCAACACGCAATTTCGTAAGGAACGTAAACAGCTTATATTTTCCGCTAAAGTGCTTCACTCGTTAAACCCCTATTACTATCGGTCTCATATTATACGAACCTGTTTCTACTGTCTATCATGCTGTTGTAAATAAACTACAATTAGCAACATTTTATTTGTATTGAGCCTCAAATTTTACTGTCTTTCAGTTTCATTACTGAACTATTTCAGTAATGTAATGGTTAGGTTTATAATTTTGCGAAAAAGCCTGTCTCTTATTTTGCTCTTTTCAATATTATGAGATTAACGATAGGTCTACAGTAGTCTACTGAAAAAGCCAACCTTCTTACAAACGCAAACAGGTGTATCTCCACCCGAGGGTTAAATAAGACCAAGGAAATCAAAAACATAGAGATGGCAGTTTAGAAATAAGCAAGATTTTGTGCAAGCTTAAAGGTCTAAGTGATTATATTTCTGAAACTTTCCTTAACTTACGTGCACCTACTAGTCAACGCTGATTGGTGGCTGTGGAGGAGTTTTTTTCCCGTTTTGTTCACTTTATTGTCAATTCACTGAGTAACAAATAGACATTGTGACTGGAAACCCTACCACGTTCAAGCAACTGGGAGGTCGACGCAAGCGGGTTAGGAAATTTTCCGCTGAATAGCCAAGTGCACTCAGCTGACCACGTACTTACTTTATTTTTATCGCATTCAAAATAGTTGGATGAATTACTGGAAAATACTTTTTCTTTATTGGATTTTGAAATCATCCTCCACAGGGGCCGCAAAAGCTGTAGTTCCAACTTCGTATTTTGGATTTTGCATTTACGAACTCCTAGTAATCAATTATGCGATATAAGCATTATTTTTTGATCGTTCAGTAAAGGCGCTACAATAAATGGAGCGCAGGAAAAGAGATCTGTAATGAAAATGTTATTTATTCTGCACGAGGAAAAAGCACGTCTAGCATTGCTGAACGAAATTAATGAGTGTTGCGTGAAGAAATTAAAAAGCTAATATGTTTCAGCTTTTTACTTTCCTTATAAAAAATTTTATATATTCACCGATATATAGACGCAGACCGAAATTTGACATGAATATTTGGGCCGAAGTGCATCAACCACTGCGGGATAAGCGCGAGCTATTTATAAACTATTCACAGGTCGTCAGTAGTATAACTTACGAAATTATTTACCATACTGGCAGCACATGTACTGGCTAGGAAACTAGACACATGTTTCGCCGATATTCTGCCGCTGTAGAGCACATCTGCGATTGTTTTTTCAAATTGGTGGGTCCCCAGCATTTCCTGTGTGCTTATCACGTCGTCCTTTGTGTCCCTCTGCCGATACATATTATTGTTAATGTCTTAGACTGAGACACGTTTAGCCGTATTTGCGTTCTGAAACTCACCATTTTCATAGGACTTGAGATCAGCCTTTATCGGGCCGGTCACTTGACTGGCTCGCATTCAGTTCCTTGTGTTTTCAACTAAGATTTTCTTATGGGAAGCAAATCTATCATCAGTTACGTCGTCATATAAGTCATCGAATTCTGCTTCTTCCGAAAGTCAAGGTTATTTTCGTCCTGACATCGGTGCACGTCTTGATATTTATAGCCACCTCATAATAATGCAACGGCAAATTAATCGCCTAACATTAAAATGACGCGGAAATTCGATGTTTTTGGCAAATTATTTATTGATTATTTATAAGCTCATACAGTTCGGTGATATCAATCCAAAAATAAAATAGAGAAAGTTCATTGACCGGAGAAGACATTTTGGGCTTATTTATCGTTAGCACCTGGTGATACACCGATCAGAATTTGAAATTATCAAGTCTTCATTTCTGATTGCTAGAAACCGCCACCCGGTGGTTAAATCGTCGATAACATCGCTGTCCACCGCGTGCCCGAGAGCATGGTGGGCGCAGCCTCTACCGCAATCGTTCCTCCCTCACCTACTTAAGCCCACTGGCACACGAATGGCACTCAACCGTTCACCGTCGTAGTCCGACGATGTCCACCGTATGCTACACCGAATAGTGGTGCAGGGACGGTGGCTTGCATGTGGATTAATTTTAAGTGTTAATAGCCTTTCGCTGCAGCAAGCGCACTCTCTCCTCCTCCTCCCCCACCTGAGCCCAGTGTCCTGACAGAGTTAAGAAGACCGGAGGCGTTAGAGGGCGCAGGTGAATGGCGTGGCTGGAGCTGCCCCTGGGAGTACCACCACACCTGGCTCGGATCGCACGGAGTGGGAGTGCCATAAAGGCCACATTAAGAACGATCCATTGCAGCCTGACTTTCAGTCCGCCAGTCTGCCACTCCACACAAAACACACATTTGGTTGACAACGCGGTCCGAGGTATCCCGTCAGTTGGCAACATTCCAAGCCACGGCTTTTAGCGCACTGTGATAGTTTCAAGTGCGTCAGATTGTTTATAGTGAGGAAAATGAGCTGAGCTGTCGACCTCACTCTCTCCCCCACCCCCACAATCAGACCACCGTCCGAGCCGGTCAGTTGTCTGATTCAGAAGTGGGCGCAGCTGCTGATAAACTCATCTACGCGTACTACGTACATAACCTGGCCGCCCAAAACGCAAGCACCAGGATTTAAAACAACAGGGAGTTGAATGGCTTACATCTCACCTGTGTGAGATAGCCAGAGATCACATTAAGAAGGAGCCACCGGAGCCCAATTCTCAGACCACCAGTCAGCCAATCCGCACAACACACATTGAACTGACTGCGAGGTCGGAGTCTAATTGTCAGTTGGCAACCTTTCAAGCTATGGCACTTGTCGTCCGTGATATTCTCAAGCTCATATCGCACATGCATCAGAGGAGCCAAATTGAGAAGGAGCCGATGATCATACTTGCCCCTCCACCGTCTATGGACACTGGGAGCATGTTTTTTGTGGTGTTGCGTGTGATCATGTGATGTGCAGATGCTGATGAGGAGAGAGGTAGTGTTGTGGTATAGACGGTGGTGTTCGACCGCAGGTTTTCATGGATATGCATGTAACCCACTAGGCCCATGCGGTGTGTGAATGTGCGTAAGCCGTGCGGATAGTTGAGTCAAGTGCGGTGAGTGTATGTTGGTGCTCATGCCACTGGTTCAATGGTCTCTGTACGATGGCTTCGCAAGTGACCGACCGGACCGATGCGTAATGTGCATGCGTGGGGACAATGAGGACAGGATAGAGCAGGAGTTGATGAGTCTGGGGGGGCTTTGCTGCTCGTACCGGAAGTCAAGCTCAAGGAAGGACTATGGGAAGTTTTGATGGGTGCGCCAGCTGTGCTGGCATCGCGGTGGATTTCGCTTTCGAGGATGCGAATGTGAGCGAGCAGGCCCATGCGATGAGTGAATGTGCATGGGCAGTGAGGGCATTGGAGGTGGCGGTCTCTGCTGTGTGTTGGTGCTCCAGGAACTAGTTCTCCAGTCTCTGTGAGATGGATTCGCAAGTGACAGACCAGGCCGATATGTGAGGTGAATGTGCGATTGCAATTACGACAGGTTATTACCGAGTCTCCATTGTTGGTACTGGTGATGGTGGTATTAGAGGTAGCAGGTGGCAGGTAGTCGGAGGTGGCTACTGAGGTGGTGGGAGTGTGGCAAGTGGTGTTTGTTAACGTGATCAGCGCAGGGGTAGAGAGTGAGGATGGTGTCGGTGATCGTGGGCGGCGGGGCATCGATGAAGTTGTTAGCAGTGGTTGGAGTGGTTGTCGTCAGGGGGTCTGAGGCAGGTGTGGCAGCACTTGATGTTATGGGATTGTTGTTGCATTGATTTCGAAGATGTCCGACCAGGCCAATTCACGCGTGGAATGTGCGTTGACAGCGTTGACACGTTGGCAGGGCTTGGGCATTGGCGGTGTTGATCCGCGGTGCTTGTGACTTGCGAGCCGCCCTTTCGGCCTTAGCAGCAGTGATCCGGTTAGCCTCATAGATTGCTGCACCAGTCTTCACGGATCTTCTCCATGCCGGTCTATCCTTGGCAAGGTGCTTCCAGGTCACCAGAATGAGTTGCAGTTGCGTCAGAGATTTCTTCAAAGTGTCCTCGTAGCGTCATTTTTGACCTCCCTGTTGGCGAGCACTCGTAGCGACATCTCCGTAGAAAAGTCGTTTGGGTAGTCGTTCGTCGTCCATTCTCACCAGGTGGTCGCTCCATCGCAGATGCACTTGCCTCAGCACGGCGTGGATGCTGCGGATTCTGGTCCGCTGCAAGACTTCGGTGTCCGGGGTCCGGTCTCACCAGCTGAGCTTAAGTATTCTGCGGAGGAAGCTAAGATGGAAGAAATTCAGCTTCCTGGCTTGGCTCGAGTAGTCGGTCCAGGTGTCCGCTCCATAACGGAGTGTCGTCAAGACGACGGTCTTGTACATCTTCAGTTTGGTGTTCAGGTGAATACCGTGGAAATTCCACATGGAAGTTTGCAACCAGCCGAAGGCCTGACTAGCTTTGGAGATCCGTTGAACAACCTTATCTTCTATTCTCGTGTTGCGAGATAGCGTGCATCCCAGAAAATCAAAGGTCTCCACATTGTTGAGTTGAGCGCCATTGACGCTGATTGGGGGAGCGGCTGATTTGCTGAGCGGCTGGTGCATGACCACCATTATGGCCATACGGATTGTTAATCCAAAATTAGCAGAACCTGCGGCGAAAAGATTAATGCTCCATTATTTATCCTCCTTCGTCACGGGGATAAGGGCACAGTCGTCCTCGAAGAGCAAGTCATGAACTGTAGTCGTAGACACGCGCGTTGGGGCCTGCATACGCCGACTGTTGAGAAGGTGTCCATCAGTTCTTTAGGCGATGTGGATCCCAGAGTGCTTATCACGGTAGGCGTACATCAGCATAGTAGAGAACCTGAGACTGAAGAGGGTTGGTGGCCAGTACGCAGCTCTGCTTCACTCCGTTTGTCACTGTGAATGCTTTGCATACCGTCTCGCTGTCAGTGACATGCGCCGTCATCCCGTCATGAAGCTGACGCACCATGTGCGTGAACCGTTAAGGACAGCCGAATTTCTGAATGGATTTCCACAGTCCGTCGCGATTCCCTGTGTAAAAGACTTTCGTCAGATCCACGAAGGTAGTGTAGAGGTGGTTTCGCGTCTCCTCGCACTTCTCCGGTAGCTGGCGGGTGGCGAAGATCATGTCGGTTTTTCCGCGGTGTCGTTGGAAGCCATATTGGCTTTCCGGGAGCAGTCCCTGCTCTAGGTAACCGTTCAGATGATTAAGAAGGATACGGGTGATGATCATCCCAGCGATGGTGAGCAATGCGATGCCTCTGTGGTTGTCACAGAGTTGCCTGTTCTCCTTCCGCTTGTAGAGATGGATGATGGTCTCGTAATTGAAATTCTGAGGAACCTGTCCTTGGTGCCATATATCCTGGAAAAGTGCTGTGAATTCTGCCCTCAGCCGGGGCCTGCCATGCTTGTAGACTTCCGGTGGGATTGTGTCAGATACCGGTGCTTTCCCGCTGGAAATCGGTTGCACGGCATGGATGGTTTCTGATTGGGAAGGCGGCAGCTCCAGGTCATTGTTCGTGTCCATTTGAGGGAAGCGGTCAATGGCAACATCGGAGATGGCTGACGAGCAATTAAGGACACTTCGGAAGTTCTCTGCTCATCGCTTCACAATTTGCGATTTCTCTGTCTGAAGTGCTGTGCCATCAGAGCTGAGCAGCGGTGCGGTCCCCTTGATGCAGGCGCCGTAGATGGTCTTGATGGCTTTGAAGATTTTTTTTATTCCATTGTGGTCAACATACACTTGGATTTCCACAGCCTTGCGGATCATCCAGGCGTCCTGCATCTCCCACAGCCATTGCCGTACAAGGCGGCGGCATCTCAAGAAGGCTGCTTTGGTGGCGTCAGTCCGAAAGACAATGTAGGCTTTGTGTAGTCCATTCTTCTCCGCGAGTAAGTTGTTGATGTCGGCGTCATTGTCGTCAAACCAGTCCTGGTGTTGATGGCGTGCGCGTCCGAGGACTTCGAGGGCGGTGGACTGGATGTCATTTCGCAGTTGACACCATCGTGTGTCCACGGTAGCATTATAATCTGGAGCATGCAGGTGCTCCAGTTTTCGCTGGTTATTTGGTTGCTGAAATCAAAACAGTGAGCAGGCAAATTTAATAAAATAGTACTTTACTTACCTTGGGGCCTTCGTCGGGGTTGCAGTCGTAGCCTCATCTTGGAGAGGATGAGGTGGTGATCCGTCCGACGATCGGCATCGCGGATTGCCTTGGTCACCAGGACGTCCTGTTGATCTCGCCTCGGGACGAGAACAAAGTCCAGCAGCTACTAGCGCCGGAACCGAGGGTGCATCCACGTGGCCTTCTCCCGCGTCGAAAGGCGAAAGAAGGTGTTGGTCTGCAGGAAATGGTGTTCCGCACACGTTCGCAGAAGAAGGAGGCCGTTATCGTTACAGCTATCAAGACCGTGGGGACCCTCACTCCCTGCGAGGCAGCGTGGTCCGTCCCGTCGTGGGCGTTGAAGTCACCAAGGACAAGTAACTTGTCCACCTTCGACACAGTCGCTAGCAGGGCGTTAAGGTCCTCGTAGAATGTGTCCTTCGCCGCGTCAGAGCTTGTCATTGGGGGAGCGTAGGTGCTGATGATGGTTGCGAACTGGTCTCCCTGAAGAGGCAGGTGGAGGCTCATCAGGCGATCATTGATACACTGCAACAGACAGGGTAGAGGTCTCACGATGTCGTTCCGGATAGCAAAGGCAACACCAGCGTCACGTTGCTCTGCCTTTGGCCAGCCGTTCCAGAAGAAGGTTTGGCTGGCACCTAAATACTCCAGCTGACCCTGCTCAGAGAATCGGGTCTCGCTGAGAGCATCAATGTCCACCTTGTAGCGCTCCAGTTCATGAGCGACTAGTGGCATCCTCATTTCAGGCCTGTTTCTCCTCGAAGTGTCTAAAAGGGAACAAAAATTCCAGGCTGCTACTGTGAGTGCACTCACCCGAGCAGCCTGGAGGGTATGGCGAGGGGGAAGGGGACGGGGGTATTGTTGTTTGTTTGAGTTTTACGACCGCTTATTTTGTGATCTGTGAGCCGTGGCCGGCTGCAGAAGATGTGATACTCAGCATTTGCTTAGGGCACCTATGCTTGGCCCTTCCTCTATGAGGAGGCAAGCAATGATGTCCCTAAATACGGCTGCTCGGACATCCCAGATGGCTGCGGAACTCTACTATGGGTCACAGTTTTGTTTCAGTGGGAGAGCGACCCGAGTTAGCCTGGGCTGCCTACGGGGTTGCTGTCGCCCCCACCGTAGGACTTTTTGAGAGGAGGGAGGTGTGAAGTTCGGGAGTCAGGCATACCGGGTGTGGAGGCACACACAGCACCGGGGACTCTCACGTGGTTTAGCCCACCGGTCGTGACGGTTGCCCGGGGTGGGGCCGCTGGGATAACCCGACTTCGATGAGGCAGATGTGAGAGTAAGGTACCAGTTAGAGGCAGCCACAGGAGCATTCACCACCTGTACGAGACAAATGGAGCAACCAACTGCTATCTGTTGGTGCTGCCTCTAACTAGTACCCCCTAAACTCCAATTGCACACGCACTTGACAGTTCAACTGTCGATTATGACGAGATCCATCGTATGTTCCACTTGATTGTGGGGCAGTGACGGTGACTTGCGCATGGATTTGTTTTAAGTGATAGTAGACTTGTGCTGCCTCCACCACACTCTCTCCTCCTCCACTTGGCCGTTGTGTCACGACATAGTCAAGAAGACCTGAGGTGGGAGAAGGCGCAGGTGGCTGGTGCGGCCGGCGCCTCTCGGCCCTTTTTGCCCCTAGGCTTGCCACCACACCCCCTATTTTCGTCATCTGCTATGGAGTGCAACCCGAATAACGCCTGCCGTGCTCCCGATGTGGCCCCTGTGTTGGTCCAACGCATCTACCACGTGGCCCGTTTAGGGTGCATAACACAAACACACACCTGGGCCGAGCACGATAAACCAGAATTTTACAAAAACAAAAAAGGCACGGTTCGGGTTCTAACTGATATGGCGGGCCACACAGACGACACTGAGAAGGAGTCATTACAGCCTGTATCTCAGTCCTGAAGGAGGACTGAGTTCGCCTATCGGTTTCAGCTTGTCTTTAGTTAGCAATATGTTCTTAGTGCCGAGGAGACGCAGTCACCAAAGTTGATTTCATTCTCTCTTCCCTTCCACAGGCACCAGTACATTATCCCATTTGGTCGGTCATCTGATTTGGGAACCGGTGACTAACGCGGCGTGGGCCGCTGCCTAGGCGTGCCACCACAGACCTCCTGTGTGGCATCTGCTATGTGCGAGCACCCCTAGCAACGGGTGCCGTACCCTGATCTGGTCTTTGTGTTGGTTCAGTGCATCTCCCGATGGGTGTTGTAGGGGTATCGAACTAAACTGTAGACCCTAAGTGCTCAAGCAAAACGAACGTGCCTTGTTTCCTCCTGCAATTCAAATTTTACGATGAATACTAGAGGTTTACCACCGATTTTAATGGGCATTTTCGAAGCTTGCCCATTCCAAAAAATATACGAAACGAGTTTAAAAGTATAAATCGCGGTAATTTAGGACAGATTAACTGACATACACCATTAGTCTTAATCATTGAAGCATACTGAATAAACCCTAATATTTTTGACGGTAGGATGCATACTAAAAATCTTTTGTAAACATTTTAGCCTTTGGCACTCGTTTATCCTTTCGTTTTTCAGGCAAAACGAATTCATCTACGGGTTTTGTCAGATATGTTAGAACTACGGATTTATTTACTTACCAGGAATTTTATAACAATTCCTAAGCTTTCTCGACGGCCTAAGACCTTTCCCGAATATATTTTTAATAATCGGGATGCATGCGAGTCTATCCCTTAACAAAGTAACTTTCAGTGGAGTGCTGGGAGAGTCGAGGTCAGTGTGCTGTTAGTATTCTGCCGGCTGACCTACTCGTTCTAGTTGTGGTTTGAAAAATCTTTTCCTCCCCCTCGGATGGCCCCGAGTCAGAAAGCAGACCACCCACAAAAGGCGCCAAACTCCGATCTGCGGGGTTTTCAGCCTGCGGTAGATTCTTTTTCAAGGTTGATCACAATTAAAGTGTTTTCGAGTGTCCGAGGGGCTACTGATGAATAAAAAGCTGAGCACTGTCAAGACAAAAGTAACCGAAAATCCCATAAGGTTAGTTTCAGCAACATTGAGCCTGCATTTCTCGATCCCACGTGAGAGCCTTGGTGTCAGCAAGAATTCTGCTTTATAATTTTGCCGCGACGCGTCCCAGCACACCAAAAGGTGCCCCAGCGAGTTTGTCTAAAAATGTCCTTTTGACGTCACCCACGGTAACTTCAACATATTCCGCCTGCATGTCAGCGGTGATGAGACGTAAATGCACTTTTACGACCCTACTCTAATCCCAGAATATGAAATGTTCAAAAATTTTAAACCGACCGCTGAATAAGCTCAAGACAAAAAATCGACAAATATGCGATGGTCATATATTTGTGAAGGTGAACGCAGACGGTCACGTGACGTCACTGGTAATCTGAAATGTTGACGTCGATCCCCTTTTGGTATAGCTAGGGATAGTTTGAGAACTGGACTGCCTTGTTGGGTCACTCAACTTCAAAGTCAAAGCTTAGCCATTTTTAAAACCAATTTGGTTGAGCACTCGCCTAATGACATACCATTTCCTTCTTGTTACTTCTGTGGCCTTCCCGAAATAGCAAAACATTTGCCGCATACACGATCTTAACGAGGTATTGAGACACAAATAATGTTCCTTGCAAAATTGCAAAGCTACAAAACGCTATTTTGAAAGACGTTTGGACGTTTAGACTCACGGTCTTCAAACACAAACTAATATTGGTGGCAATCATATTGTACAGGACTGAAAGGGCAAGCGTTAATCAGGAAAACATTTATCGCTTTGCCACCTTGCTTACTCCGACTTTAGTATAATCTGACACTGTTTATTGTGCTCTTCACAGTAAAGTTCCTACTTCTTTGAATCTGGGTCCACTACATAGCTATGGTAGACAGCTTCTAGAAAGATAATGTGAAAACCGCTACTCAAGTCATATATATTCAATATATTTTTAACGCGTTCATATTTACTGCAGAAACTTACTCAGTGCTCTTCCCAGTAATATAGTCAGAAGGCATTTTCTTCATTCTCCTTCTTTAAAAATAACATGTAAGAGTAAAGCTCAAACCTAAATCTTGATAAAGAATTATGGGATCTGACTGAACTCCCTCTCCTGGATACATCTGTATGTTGCAGTTTTGAATGCCTCCTTCAAAAATGAGTTATTAATGACCAGGTTCGGCGTAGCATCTGCTTACTAATGCATCGATATTAAGTTGTTCATTATTCTCCCAGTGTGGGGGAATAAAAAGCTTAGGAGCATTTTCCACGGATATATCTGTGGCTACATTATGTAACAACGAGGAATCGATATTTTAGTGTGCCCATTCAGTTCTTAGCTCAATTCTCTTTGGAGGAAAACTGTGGTCATATCTATATGTAAGCTAATGCAGATTGCAAGAGGATGAATCCCTATTCTATCAATGAAGCGACTCACTCGGCCCCTTCTGCCTTGGGGCTCACTTTCCAGCTCCGCCGCCAGCCTCTATGTGGCCATCAGTATAGGCAGGTGTTTATTTTCGTTGAAGACTGGCCATTTCGGGCTTGTTAACTGTCATCAGTCAGCTATATTCTAGCCAAGGTTATCACAACCCCTGGGGCTCAAAACCGCAACCCCTGTTGATTATTAGTCAAATGGTCTAATTGTGGCGCCTCGGGTGGTGCCCAACCTGGGGTTGGGTATGGCTGGCTGATGAGGGATAAGGAGCCCGAAATGGCCATTGTAGTCTCCCTGGTTTCACTGAGAATATTCCTTCGCTTATACTTATAGCCACTGAAAGGTTGTTGGCGGGGCTGGAAAGAGAACCACAAGGCAGAATGGGACGAATGTGTTCCGTTAGCGATCGGTGAGCGTTCGTCAACTAAATCCAATATTCTCGATCTATACCAGCAAGACAATGAGCCCATGGCTCAGTGGTTAGAGCGGTTGATTTCTACTCAACAGAACGTGGGCTTGAGCCTCATGTAGTGCACCACCTATGGTTTGGTATGGCAGGCTGATTATATCTACTAAGCCAGAAATGACTATTACACTCGCCTTTGTCTTTTCCGGCAATGTTCATGTGCATAAGGATACATTTGTTATTCTGATGAACATCTCCCTAAATATCGGCGTAAACGTCATGACCAGGCAGCATTAGTGTCACTTGATGAACTAACGGAAGTTTCATTAAATTTAATAAAGCAAAACTCTAGAATGTTTGTGATGTTACTGACATCACAATTAGACAGAAATTTAAGTTGAATGTCGTTTTCTAGCTTTTTGCCTTCCACTGTCGTGCGGCCAAATTTTTAATTTAAAGAACATAGTTCAGTGTTTCAGCATGTTTTCAAGTGTGCAGAGAATTCGGCAGTAAACTTTTAAAATGTAAGAACAAAAAGCCGTATTTTATCCCGTTCACTGTGTCAAAATAAATTTTAGACCGTCCAGTGTTGTCTCTTTACATCTTTTATCGACTCTGAAGCTTAAAACATAGTATTTTTTACTCATCATCAGCTAGGGGGCCGTTTTAAGCTGCTGATATCTGTATTCGAAAACGACTCTGCGGGCGGGTCCCGTACATTCCTTCTTCTATGGCTCGCCTTTTGTCTCATAAAGGTCCATTCTATTCAATGAGACCCACAATGTGCACATTATCAGAGCAAAAGTCAAAGGGAATTTCCATTTAATTGACATCTTGGATTACCGTTCTTAACTATAAATGCAGTTTACTGTGGAAACAAGAATATTTTTGAAGTAGCACATATAGTTTGGCGTTGCTTTTTATACGGTCCATGACTGAACATGGAAAAGGAAGGCCTTGCGTTAAATTTAAGGAAAATATTCCCGTGTCCTACCCCTAATTCTATCTTACCCTTAACATCACCCTAAGTTTAAATTTAACCCTCAGCAAAGTCCTATGTCCTGCCTAAGGCAAACGATAAGCAATCCTTATCAGTAGCTCAAACCTAAGCAGAAACCGTTTTTGCTGATCTTTACTGTACCATTACTAGACCATCTCCGAACAGGTTCCCCCAGTCACGGTATGAAATTTAGCAGTTCAAACGTTAATTTATCCCTGTTTATGTCGAGAGGGGAATCTCATCAATAGTTGAAGATAAGCTAAAACCAAATTGTATAGTACTAAGATATTTAAGTGCATTCTATTATGTTAGGAAATTCCTTGCATCTCAGAAAATGTAATAGAAAATTGTATTCTCTATTTGAAGAATAACAAAAAATCATGGGGAATTTTGCCCTGCCAGATTTTTTCCTAAGTTTTGAATCGTGGCCATCTCTGGGCAACGTTTTGCAGTGGTTAGCTGCAATTTCGATTCCATTGCTGCCAGCTAACTGTACTCGCGAACGAACCATTTATCATGAGAAGCGGTCGCTGCAAGAGGTGTTTTTTATCCAAATAAATAGGACTCACTACGATGTTGGAACAGTTAACTGGGACATTTTCAGTGTACAGAAATTCTGTTTACAAATAGATGTCAACATCCAGTAAAAACTCCTGTAAACTCTTTCCTTGCAACTGAGTTTTGCCAAAAATAATATTATGAACACAGTTCGAAATTATTTAGCCGCAGAAAATGTAAAAATTAAATTATTTTCTTTTACCTATCAGGCCACAAACTTATTCATTATTATTTTGTTCCACACTTCTTCAGCCAAATAGAAACAGATCATAATTAACTGCCACGGCCACAAAAACTGCATGTTCTTTGACAAAGCTCGAACCTTTTGAACTATATTTTACCTGAAAGTCCTTGCGATATTTTCATCTCACCGACAGCCCATATTTAACAATTATGTTCCAAAATTGAGGTTTTATTCAATGTGGATTGAGGCATACTTATACGTAAATGAAAGTGTTGAAAATTTGAGTCACCGGAAGTGTCATGGTAAAATGAAGACATAGCGCGTTTCAAGGCAAAAACGTTTTCATCCTCTTTAGTGATCATTTTAGCAAGAACAGACTAATTATCGCGTTTAACTTTAACCTGCCAATCGATGATAGTTTTGAGAAAAAGGCTTTTTTATAAGAATGTTTTACGTGGCCCACCCCAGCAGCAAGCGGCAATAGGAAAGTCATATCCACTCCTTTGTGCATGGGACATTGTTTACAGTTCAGGAAGAATACATATTCCCTTGTGTTTAAACTGGCATTATCTCTAACCCAACCTTAACTGTAAGTCGAATTTTAACCATAAATAAAATGCTACACTTAACCCTAACTTAAAATCACCTTGAAATTTACTCAAGTTTCTCGTAGTACGGATACCAAAAGTTTCCTCCTCTGTTGACGGGGGAGGGGGAGATGAAAAATCTATGCCTAATGTCTTTTTCCCTTAATAAAATTGGGAATATTTTTTGAGATGAAACGTAAATATATTTAGTTTTCTTACGGTTTGATAGGTGAACAGTCTTGTAAACTTCCCCGGAGGTGTGAGGAGAATACTGAGGTATGATATAAGGTACTGTCACTGTGAGGTACACTGTCACCACTCTCTCCTAATTAGATTCGAAGGAACCATTTTCCTAGAAAACAACAACCCTGAACAAATAATCCGAAAAGTGCAATGGATGCGTTGGTACACGAAACGCATAAGATGGCAATTGAACCAAAGTGATTCCTCTTGTGGCATTTACCACTGAAGCGCCCATGAATGTGGCCGAAGAATAAGTAAACTAGAATTTTATATCACAAACAACCTTGAACCACTGAAAACGAACTATCATTCCTTTACCCTTCACGTTACCTATTGACTTTTTCTATACACTAACGCAGGAAATTGATAGCTATCCAAATGAACCCCTGAATGCAGCACTGTTTTGATTGCGTAAATTATCCAACCTTCAGACTGCACTCTCCAAACCACACCTCTAGCATGGCAAAATTATGCTTAGAAAGCAAGCTTTCTGCAAATCACCTTGAAAACCTCTTTCGAATAGGCCTATCGGTTTCGTTCTCGCCTCCATGGCGTATATTTTCAGTCTCTTGAGCTTAGCATTTCTTCCTATGTAATATCCTTTTTCACTTGCAAGACATCCATCCTAATCGTCAAAATGTTTGTTTCAAAGACAGGGACGATGACTTTGAGGGTATTTCTCAAGGTTAAACACTTTGTGACGTCACAGGAACTCCAATGTGCGCCTAATCCCCAGTCGGTTTGCAGAACTGGTTCAACCGTAATAAGCTAAAGGTCGCGTTTTTTACCCGTTTTGTCGACGACGCATTCGTTTTAGGTTAAAATGTGGCAATTTCAACAGTTTTCCAAATTCTTTTTCCCTGAAAGTAAATGTAAAAATGTGAATAGCTGCAGGCATAGCAACGTCCTCTCCAAAACTGTCTCGTCAAAAGGCGTGTATGCAGGATGCCAAGTAACCAGTCGTAGGCCCCAGTTACCCCGTAAATCCCTCGATTTTATAAAGAACGTAACTGTGTCAAAGCACAACACGCACCATACCAAAGACAAAAGATGACCTGGGAGTCTTTGATCAGTCTCAGGTAAATGTCTGTTCCTTATCTTGAGCAACCCTCTTGAAAAATACCAGCCCGCCAGAGCTATGGCATTTCATGCCGTACATTATAAAGGTTTCAAGAGGTCACTTGTTAATCTTGTCTAGCGGATTTCATGTCTAGATTGACTTTTCATTCACACAAAGCAAACAAGATGAGGGAGAGGATCTCCCCTACGGGAAAATAAACTGATTCTAACAAGAGGTGACCCGTGGCTTTCTATTATTCTGAAAGGCAGCCCACCAGTAGGATATGCATATGGCTATATAAGACCTAGTAGTCTAGCAAGAGAGGTAGCTGCCACTCATGCTTAAAGCCTCTTATAGACTTGCTTTTTACGGCGCCAGGTTGTAATTACTCGGATTAGGAAGAAAACTAATCTTCATGAGATCAAATCGCAAAATGCTTTGGGAACTACAGATCGAACTCCTGCTTTTATTCCAAGCCCAAACAGGCTTGCTCACATCTGTAAAGCCATTGGTCGACTATTTTACTTACCTACTGATGCTGTTTGTACTATTTCCCAATAAGTTCTGCCAGGACCACTGATATGACCCTTCTCATCCCCCCTTCCACTAAGGACATGAGGATAAGAACAACCCACAATACAGGTGGCTTTATGCTTAATTTCAGGAAAACTTGGGCAGGAGCTACGGTTAAGTTTCAATTTAAGTTTAATGTTTGGATTTGGATACGGGAATATTTACCTTTCCTGGAAGTAAGCGGAAGGCTAAATGTATTACGGAGTGGGACATTTGAAATTCAGGTTATGTTGGAAAGGGGCATCTAGGCAATTATGGCCTTTACTTCTAAACATGAAATTTAGAAATCACTTTGAAAGCTCCGATACTGTGACGCAGTATTCTGGTGGATAATCGGTTAAGTTCTGCCTTATATAATTGAGTATCGCTCACCCATATATTCACGGATATTCTTGACGGTAATTCTAGGAAGTGAAAGGACTTGCTTGGAATGGCTTTGGGTAACGGAGGACTGACTTACTCCCAAAAGGTTCTATGAGATCATTCTCCACACATTTTCAAAGGTAAGAAGGATATGGATTGCTAACTTTCATTGGTTGGCGAAGCAGAGGAGTAAGCGCTAAATAAGACAGGCAACATTAGCCATAAAATGAATTTTTTTGGGTTCTCTGAGGTTGTAGCCTAAGGGCTGTCCAGGCAAATAAATAGATACCATTTACTGTCCGTTTTAAACACTTTAAAAAAGACTGCTCAATAATGGTGTTTGGTAGGAACACTATTTATTTTGGTAGTGAACCCAGCATTTCATAAAATCGAGTTAACGTTTCCGTTTCTCTTGAAATAAATGACTAGAATATGTTTCTTCCTTTGTATTCCGAGTAAGTTATGACCGCTTAAGGACGCAAGGAATAATTACCTACCACAATCCACATAGCCGAAATTAGGTTCGCACACACTGGGATAAACGGCATTTGCCCAACAACAAGAATGCAATTTTAACTGGGTATCTGGGACGTTCGTGAGGCAACAGAGTCGTGTGTTGGTAGTGTCCATTCAATAGAGCATACCATAAGCAAAACTTTAACTTTGGTCAAGCCATAACTGACGCAGGGTAGCCGTTTGATGTCTCATATTTATTCTCATATGAAAGTTACCCTGTACTTACCACCAGTCAGCTCCACCAGGTCTTGGATACCAAACCGCCTTAGTGGCAACATACTCCTAGATTTTGCGAATTCTCAGACAAGCAGAATAATGGGTGCGATTAGGGTTCTTTGACCTTCACACATGCACTTGCCGCGTAATTTTCCTCTTCATGTAATTGACCTTCTTGCTTGTTTTTTCGCTAACATACATTCAAATTAGATAATATTTGAGTTGACTGAGTAATTAAAATTAAAAAGGTATTTTGCAGATGTTTGAAGTTACGTTTTTAAGAAAATTCACGAACTACCTCGCATAGGTCATAATTTCATGCATGTTTGCCTGCTATACAATTAACTCTGAATGTGCATTTCATCTTACCTCATTGCCAGTGGAGTTTTGTGTTTAAATTAATGGAAAAAATCTAATTATTCAAATTTGTTTCAGATTACAAGTGACCCACTGTGAAACGTAGGGATAAAATATGCATAAATATAAATTTGTCATATTCAGTTTATTTCGTTTTTGTATGTTCTCTTTCATTTAATTTGAAATTCTAGACGGGTATAATTTCGTCTTCTGGTATATTATATTGGTTTTTATATAGAAGTTCAAAATCATGCCTTAAGGCTCACCATACTGAACGTTACGGCTTATGCCTTGATGTTTACGTAGAGCACCAGTGAACATGATATAGTTGAAGCTGAATTATCATGCAGTTAAATGGTCTTTCTTCAGCATCTATATTTTATGACCTTTATTTTAAGGGACACAGACACTCCGCCTAAAACTCTCTGGCAGTTGCGTACAAAGGGAATTTCATATTTTTGTCTTTGAGCAATATTGCATCCGACAACCGAAAAGGCCTTGTGCGCTCCAAGAAAACCTGCCTCCGCTTTTGAGCATTTCTTGACGCTGCATGTAAAATTCAACACTCCGCGTTTGTAATCCTTGCCAAAAACTGACGGTTTGAATAAATTTGCTCTGTTATTTCTCGAAAACCAACATTTGGTCTTAAACCTTAAAGCCGCCAGACAAAAGTATTTTAGTGGTATCAGAGAGCCATGTTCAATCTCACGTTCAGAATAAATCAAGTGAACGTTATTTTATGAAAATGAACATAATTATCATTAAGAAAATCAATGTTTTCCTTTAACACAGTGTACAACTGTGATTATGAAAACCATGGTTTTATATGAATGGTAGGTGTGCAACTTGAATACTTTGCAATCGAGAAGTTGTATCTTCTAATTCTTACACCCAACGCCTTTGTTGAATTTCGTTTCGACGTTTTATTGTTTGCATGAAAAACATATGCTAAATCTTAATGCATGTCCCTTTATTTTTCCGATCTCACATATTAACAATAAGTCCTTCATAAGAAGAAGAAAAAAAAGAAAACATTTAATCGCTCAAGCATGCTGTTTAATGGCCTGACATATTGGATTTCCACTTGAATATATCCTCAGATAAATCATTCTTGAGGCTGATCGAGTCATAAAAAGTACAGCACTTATAAGACGCAATTGCCCCTATACCTTACCTGGCGACGGTCTCTAAAGTGGGTTGGTGTTAGTATCTGAAACGTTAGGCCAGTGAATGCCATGCTCCAGAGACCTTATTTTCTTCTTCTTTATGCCTTCTTGTTTTAAGATACAAAAGAATATAAACAGAAATATTGTATAATAATGTTAACAAAGAAGATAATTCATGCTAAAATAGTTATTTTCAGCATTGGCAAATAAAAAGAAGTTCGATTTTACTAAAGCTTTGAAAGTTTTATTTCATTTACTCGCGCCTTAATTTTAATACTTGGTCTAGTGGCTATAGCGAGGAACGAGATTGCCGCGGAAGTAATAGTAAGTTGCGCAAATAATGAACTATGGCATGTATGACGTGCGCAATATCCACCTCATTTCACCTCCGATTGTGGCTTTGGGAAACAGCAAGTTTTGATCCAAATAAAAGAAGGAGCATTTGACTTCCCGTTAAAATTGCGTCGTATAAGCCGTTTCCCTTTACCGATCGCTTAGTTTTGGGCTTGGTGCCAGAGGCAGTCATATTAGTCATGTTTAGACAACTTTGCTTCTATTTGCTTCCTTTGTTCTAAAAAACCTGAAAAACCTGCAATAATTGAACCTACAGTAACCAATCCGTGTTATAAGGTTTAGCCTTTGTGCGATTTTGATAATATACTTGATTTCAAAATCCTTTTCCTCTTTCTATAAGCATATCAACTTAGGTATGAAATTGTGTAGCTTTCCACCAATCAGATTTCTCTGGGGCCAGCGATTGTTGATTGGGCACTGCTTCACACGATGGACTTCTCATTTATATATTAATGCAAAGGTGAGCTCTATACTAGCACTTAATGGCAGCTGTTTTCATAAAAAAATTAAAAACGGTTCCTTGAATTTGTCTTCTTTTTTGTTACCAAAACTGTCAAACACATATTCCGATGGATTATTCTTCTTCGCTTGATCGGCGTACTAACATTTTCTAGCTCCGAACCTCATGCATTTTTATCAATGTCTCCTCATTCAGCTTCTGACATTCTGCGCACTTTTTGCCAGTTTTTTCGACTTTTTCGTCAATGCAAAGACACACCTCATATACTGGAATCCTCTAAACATCATGTAAGTCCTCTTTTGCAACAAAGAAGTTATATTATATAAGAACTATGACATACCTATCAAGGCCGCTGAATTCTACCCTTTATAGTCCTACAAGCGGTTCAGCTAACAGGAGTGCACATGCAATTACTTGCGTAACATTAATTTAACAAGGAATCCTACTTTCAAAACCATGTATCATGTAACCCCTCTATAAACTACTGGCTGTCTGTCGTTAGTTTTATGAAACTTACGCTGTTATCCAGTGGTGGCTGATAGATTAACAGACAAAACCAAAGATAAGCAAAAACGCTGGGGACGTAATTTGTATGACTACTTTGCCAGTGAAGTTTTTTGAGAACGGAAAGTTACGAATTTTAAAGGATATTAAAATTATACTGCAATACGAGGCCAGCATGTCTGATATTTTAATCGCTATTCAAGTGCAAACTTTTGAATACACTGTCACAATTATTCTTTTTGGAGCAATCGACTACTTTTAAACGCGCCTGAACTTCCACTTGATTTTGCCTGAATTCACCGCGTCTTTTTAGCTAAAATGCAGTTCGCAGAACATGAAAAAAGGACGTTTACTGCCTAACTTGCAATACAATAAAAAAATGACTGACTCGAGGAGAAAACCTGTCAGCTGATAGTTATCAAAAGTTGCATGTAGCTTGTGCGCTTATTTATAGCGTATGCTCTTCCTACTATCCTTCTTCTATTTTTCTTTAGTCTATTTAAATAGTAAGTATGTGTCGTGATAACATGCGGGGTTAAATATATGAAAACGTAATGGCTGGACTAAAACTATCCGGTTACTAATTGCACACAAGCACGATCAAAGCAATATTTCGGTACTATTTAAGTTCATTTTAGTCACTTTTGAGGCGCAGCAATACATTTCTCGTATGAGGAGAATTTAATTTATCTAGGCCAAATGTGGTCAGCTGAGGAATTATTAATTTATCTTAGAGGCCTTAAAAAACCCAGAAGGAGACGCAGGGGCATCTAATCTTGAGGTCATTTCTCAAAGGTTGTGCGTTTTCTGCGGAGTTGACGTGGCGTTCGACAACTGGACAGTGCCAATTTAGCAAAATTAAAAGAGTAACGATTGTTTTATCATAAACTATGATCATATTGACCTTCTCCAAGCCTCAGTTGTTCTAATGTAGACAAAAAATACTAAAATTGTTAAGAAAGGTTTCATAACAAAAGGGATCTTATTTTAGGAACACACTAATCCGGATAAAGTTTTGAGATTTAACATGTATAAGAATGACATGCAATACTTTACTTCGTGAGGTAAGCTACTAGCTACGTGAATATACTGACAAAGTCTTTTGTTAAATTTGGCAAAGGATTAACTTCATTATCATAATTTGCTACATTGTTGCCTCGTCAGTGCAATTTACCTGTCTGTTGGATGTGTGTTTGTTTTCTTCTTGGAGGACCACGTATCCTGGAAAATGTTAACCGTTTCCGGAGGAACTTGCAAATTTACAATCCAAGGATCCTCTCTTCCTGAGAGCTGCTTTAGTTTTGAATTCAAGCAAAAGGTAGACTCGCAGATCATTGACCAATATGGTTGAAGACTCTTCCATAACTAATCGGTCAGATTAATATCCGAGCAGTTTCTATAGTTTCCATCAGAACAAATTGAAATAGTATTAAATACGGCTCAGGGTTTCAGGGTGAAAATATTGAATTCATTGTTGTTTCAAGAATATATTTGAGCGAACAGTACCTATAGTCATATATTGAACCTTTATGATGTGCTTGATATGCAACTCTTCCTGAAGTATTAGTCCAATCTCTTATTGGGCTTTAATTGTGAGTCCACATGCGCAAAAAGTTAATTAACTCCTTCATTCAGTCGGAAGACCGCCATCTCTTCACCCTCGTTATTACATGCAAATCTTGAATTTAATTACTAGCCACGCCCTCTTTGGGTACTTTATTTCCTATGTCACCTACCAATTAAGGTCAAAAGGCCCCATTTAGGTTTTTAAATCTCATAGAAAGTAAAGCACTAGAATAATCTAAGGCTTTCTCTTGAATTATCAAGAGTTTTTGTACGTTCATTGCTAAGGGGTTAGTAGGCATTCAGGAACTTCTACGAACTATGATGTGTTCATGACTTCATCGGGAACTTTATGCTCAACAATAAATCAAGAACAGGCTTAAACTAATCAAAATTTGGTAGAGGTAAAAACCAGCAAATATCTGAAAATATTGAGTTAAGGTCTTTTGATCAGATACTTGGTATATTTTTTTCCCGAAATTCTATAAAATTTTCAGTTCAAACAGGGCAACACTTGCTGCTCATACACATTAAAAGGCGTTTAAAAATTAAAGTTTACGCGAACAAGTGATAAATCACGTTGCACTCCAAAATCCTTAACTATGTTAAATAAATATTATAAAATAACATCTGGTTGTGGCAAAACAGTTTCCTTTACACTTTCTGAACAATATTCACACAATTTCCTTCCTTGACCATCTTATATTTAAAAACGTTGCTGACGTGTAAATTAAGTACTTTGTGTGCAAAGTATCCAGAAAATACTATAACAAAAAGTACATTTCTATTTACACTTTTCAGCAGATAAATTTTCTGGTGATAAAGATATCAAAACAGTTTAGTCAAAAGGTTGATTTCGACCCTCGAGTTCCATGAGTACACAGGTAAATTACCTTACACTGTATTTGGTCGGATACCGATAAGACTCTTGATTCAGCACTTACGATATTTTCATAAACTTGACAATTAATAAAGTAGACTCAGAGTTTCCTCTCTAATATGATGGGGAACACAGTGTGAGCAGGAAATTGAATATATTCGAATCACCTTTAAAACTTAGGGAGACGGCCGTTTTCAACAAGACAAACGCCAGCATCTGTACTTTGTATTCATGTTGCAATCCTTTTAAAGTAAATCTTGGAAGGGCCAAGATGGTCATTCAATTATAGTTCCAGTTTTTCACTGAGAAGAGGCTTAACAGGCGTTCAGAAATATCCCTTTTGTGGAGGATTTTAACCGATTCAAAGAAGCATAAATTCCGCTTTCTTAATTTTTTCGGCAAACTTCTATGTATTCTGCTCTGCGTTTTAAGTCTGCTAAGTATTCATATTAAGTTCATCTCAGTTCACACAGTTATTTTCCATTAACAAGATATGTACGATGTGATAGATATACTGTCTGGTCTGTTGCACGCCTACTTACTTTTTGAAAATCTGGCGGTCAAAATAAAAGAAAGCCGACCAGTGATAAATGGTTTCTAGGAAAAATGCTCTACGTTAAAATGTAGTCACTTTGATCGATTAGAATAATCTTACGCGAAGTCATCTTTAAAAGACTTTCTTTAAATACTGACGCGTAACCGTTAGTCGGATTTTAATGGTTAGATTGCATGCAATCGGTAAATTACGGTGAACGTACTGAATAACGTACGATCTATAGCACCTCCATGCGCACTCGTTTGCAAATCTTCTGCCCATCCTACCTTTGAGGGACTTGGTGAGCACGTTTGCCCCTATTTACGTTCATAATCCGTCAATGCGTAGTAATGACATTTAAAGTGCACACCGAATGAACAAATCTTTAAATGGACGCACAAGTTACCAGTCGGTGAAAATAACTAATGCCAAACGGAAAACCCCTTTCTGTGGATAATCTAGAATTTATAACTAACGCCCATGTGGTTTCCCACCTTTTGTCAGTAGGCTGACTGCTACGAGCCAGTTCCTCCTCGTGAGTAAGGCTTTAGCAAATGAAGCTACCATTATAGTTTTTTAAAGCCAAAAAAGACATAGCTTATACATTTATATAGCAGAAATAATGATGCTAGTGGTTCGAATTTGGCGTTTCATGCCTCTAATGCAGCTGTTTAGTCAGTTGGTATTTTCGGAATTTTTTAGAAGCCCATTTTTACTCACCTACAATATTAATGAAATACTTTGTTTTCCTTCGTTATCTGCTGTCTAACTGACCTTCTCGCAAGTCAAGGAAGATTTTGAGCCACATAAAAGCAGTAAATAGAGAAGAAGTTTTGCCCCTCCGGAAAAATGCAGCCACAGAAGAGCAGACACAATATGGATTTTCACCGCTATGGGAGTTAAGCCATCCACAGGTCAAGCACAGCTAAATATATGTGCGCAGAAGGAACAAAAGTTCTCCTTAGACCTACTTTGAATATTTATGGAACCGTCTTTGCTTGCATCCTCAACAATCTATTCCTTTATTTTAATTGGATGAACATAACTTAGACGTATTTTCACTATATGCAAATTCCCTGGGTAAATATTGCAGAAAGTAACGGAACTTTTTGCTCTAGTATTTATTTAAAAATTTTAAGGACGTTTTTGTCTTTCATCTTGTAACAACGGTTCTATTTTTTTACCGCTCTTTGCACTGCTTTTAGCTCGTATACCCTTACAAACGGTCAATTTAAACTTACAGTTTTCTGAGTGGTTGGTGGTTTGCTCTAAACGTTATAAAAACTAAACTTGTGATGGAGAAGGAGAAAATCTTAATGTTTTAAATAAAACCGTTTCGACATTTTGTACTTATAAAAAGAAAATTGTTTTAACAGGAAGCATAGGAAAGGAGCTTAAAAATATTTAGGAACTGCTTTGTGAGGACTGGTATTACGATGAATTTATTGCAAAGAATATCGTCGACAGACCCAAAAAACACCAAACGGCAGAATATAAATCTCTCTTCCTCAAAATTACCTTTCAAGAATATCTGGCGTGTTAATTACTTAGTAGACGCTTTAACCAAGCTGTTAAACGAACTTTCCTGGCAGCAAGAGTTTGGTAGTATATTTGACGGAACCATGTGCATTTATTCCCTTTCTTGCGCCTATGAAGCAGATCATATTGGTCGCACGAGTCAGCGGCAATCCAAAAAATATGGCAATGCCTCGCGCATATTTGAGAAAAGGGAAAATTAAGAGCATAATCCATGCTGCTGACCCACACATTGTTGGTTCCGGACATCCTTTGGGCCTCAACGAAGCCTACTATGTGATTTATAAGGTTCCACTGTACTAACCTAGACAACTGGGTCAGCGTCTGCTAGTATCAGCAAGTGAGGCTGTCAGCAGGTAACGGACGCTGGTTTGTACGCACAGAATTACCTCTTCAAGCTCCCCGTTTACCATGGAAAAGGCCGATTAAATGTATGCACTTATCGTTGCACCGCCCTTCACCCCAAGTTTCCTACTCTTGCACGATTCTACTTAACCCTCACTGCCATCAAATTCCCTGTCTCCTATTATCTAGTCCCTCTATTCACGTATACAACTGGACGATAAGACTAATTGGTTTCTCCTCTTGCTCACATATTTTGACTTCCAATTTGTTCTCGTATAAAAATTCTGGCATGACGATCATTTGGCGAAAGCTTAAGTTGCTCAACAACTGGTCTTCTGAATTGTTTTATTTTCCTCAATAAGTAAAATCCCAGTTATTCAAAATTCGATGCTCCAAGTGCTATGAAAGATTAAATGGTAAGACACTGGAATAAGAACCCCTCTTTTCCAGGAGTTTAGTGTTAAGAACATTGCCGACAATGACAATGGAGAGTGGAATGGGCATTCCGGGCTTATAGGCGGTCATGAGCTAGCTAGACCTAACCATAGATGGTGCGCCACCGTAGGTATGAACCCGCGAGCTGTAGATTAGAAGTGCAATGCTCTTAGAGTTTGTGGTAAGGTTATGATTAGAAATAACCTTATGCTATCTGTTAAGATTCGGGTTATCTGTAAGGTAAAGGAAGATTTGGGCTAACGAGAACAATTCCTTATACTAAAATGTAAGTAAAGAAAACCTTATTTCCAAAGATGCCTATTTTTTGTCTTACCCGGCACATTATTTACTCACCCAATTACAATGCATTGAGATGCATTGTAGGTGACGTCAAATCTGTGTGATATTTCAGACACATCTAGGATGGTAAGGAAGACCTACAGACAGTATATATACAGGTACCACCCACCCCACCCCGGCACTTAGCTCTCATCTGTGTCTACACAATGTAGTGCTCGGCACAGCAGCCATGTCCTGGTAGTCTTCTTTGGCTGTCGGGGAGGAGCAACTAAAACTTTATAGGCACAGCTGTTACGCAATGCTTTCAGTAAAACAAAAGAGTTTTCAACAGAAGACGCAGTGGACAAGGCCTGCTCCTGTTCCGTAAGATGAATACTTATATACTAAACTTCTCATAAGTCATTCTTATGAGTATTTGTTTACACACATTAAAATAAATGCACTGATTGATTTCCCTACATTTATCCTTATCTTATATTCAAAGTTATTCAAAACTAACCGCACTTTTTATAGATTTAGAGTGAAACCGTCGGCTATTTTGCATGTGGAGCCTCGGGATGAAGTCATTTTTATTTGTCCAAAAGATGAATACTTCATACTTTGGGTAAGTCGACATTTATAGCTCAAACTTGCTGCTTTTCTGAGACTGTTGAATGAAATGCTAAGCCAGGATAAATAGTTGCTTCTTTTTAATGGCAAAAGACAAGTTGGGCAAACTTACTAATTTATATGTTGAAGTAACGAAGTGTATGACCATGCACAAGTGAATCGCATGAGGAAGGATTCCACCCAGACCCGTACCTAATTGCCCAAGCTCTAAAGTTTCATTTACGTTTTTTAGCTGGTTTTATGATGTTTTAGCGAAGTAACGAATCCCGTCGACAAGTTTGGTAATGAGGTGTAGTTATAGGGTTTCCACAATATACGGTATCTCTTTGCGTCGCTGGTTGAGATTTCCGAACCAATTTATACGCCTCTCTTTGTCCCTTTTAAAAGCCCAATCGATTTGATATCTTTTCGAATTTCATTTAGACAACTGCATCCAATTCATCCATCAGGGGTTATTTTGCGTCTATTCTTTCCCGCAACTGACGTCCACCTCTCCCACTTTTCCCATTTAAGGCTTTGTGCTCTTGTCTCAACTTTGTCAAAATAAAACCGTCAATTGACGGCCTGTTTGTAATACCTCGGAAATCTTATGCACGTCATTAAACATATTCGATATTTTAAGTCCGCAATCATTGGCCCTTCTATGACGCGCAAATTCTTTCGACAGATTTCATAGTCACATTTTCAGTAAAACGTACTGGCATTTTCTGGCTAAAACATAGTGGCAGGTTTCCTGCTTTACCTCCTTTATATTACTGTCTCCTTGAAAGCTACAAAGCCAGACTGAATGGAAAAGAGTCTCGTTCTTGCTTCATTGACGGGAAGCAGATCCTAATTGCATATTTCCAGATATACTATACTTTTTGAGGAACCAAATCCATTTTTGCCTGACAAATTAGTGCTTACGCAGATGCTTTAGAAGATATTCTCAGAAATCGCGGTATTTTCGATACATTTTGCCTAATAGGCTAGACGAAAGGCACCTGAATAAAGGACCTTTAATTTTTGCTATTCCGGAACACATGACTGGAGCAAAGCTGTTTAAGGAAATAACCATTTACTTCAGTCATTCGAATTTCAAAGCCGTTTGCACATATATATATATATATATATATATATATATATATATATATATATATATATATATATATATATATATATATATGATAGTGTGGGGCTCACCGATCTGCTTAAGGAACATGTATGTTCCGTTGTGCTCTGGAGCTCAGACTAGAGCCCTCGCAGGCGGTCGCATAGCGACGTGTAGCATATGATGGAATGGAACCGACAAAGACAAGAGAGACCGGAATGGCCATTTCTGGCTTATTAGCCGTCATCAGCCAGTCATACCCAATCCCAAGTGTGGCACACCTGGGATTCGAACCCGCGACCTTTGGTATTTGAGTCGAACGCTCTACCATTGAGCCACGGGCTCGTTGTTTTGTCGGTTGTGATCGGGAATATGATGATAGTGTGGAACTCACCGATCTGCTTATAAATGAGCTTCTTTCTGTCCATCTGGAAAATATGCACGTGCTAAGAAGTAAATATTTAATTTGTATCAGCGTTTGATATCGTGTTTCCACGCCAATGTAAATTCACTGTATATGCAAGCCTATTTTCATCTTCTTAAATGTTATACTTGAAGTAAAGGGACCTTTCTGTTTCAAAAGGTTTTTAAATAAGAGATTTTGTTTGCCCATGCTATTTGAATGCAAGAGGCATGGCATCCGTCCGTTTATTGATGCTGCTGGTGAAGAACGCAAGGTGGTTCATGTTTGTGTCACAATATTTGATTACTTTATATTATTTTTTTATTATTCTAGAGAAATATCTGATTTTCCCTATGATGAAAGTATAAAGCATGTAGTTTGAAAACGATAAACACAAGTGTAACTGCTGGTTTTCAGCAAATTTATTTAAGACACGTAAATGTTTCATAAAATCAAAGGATACTCTTTCTTCGGAAATAAATGAAGGAAGCCCATGATGCGTTACGACGGAGGTGCAAAAAATATAGCTTTATCCACGTTTTCTTTAAACGATATTTAGCTTCATAAGGGAATCTTAACTCAATGGGTTAAATATTTATCTACATAAATAGTTATTTTACCGGGTGTAGGTTTTGCAAGTAGGAGAAAAGGTTTTCATTTTAAAGTCAGTATTTTGTCATGTCAGCATGCTTGTTGGTATCACAAACCTTTCTTGGTAATCGTTTCTGATCGAAAAACATTTCACGTTCTAAACTTGTTTTCCATTTTTTTAAATTTCGAGTATACATATAGTCTAAACTCAAAAACCTGTGAATGAATCTGTAAATGCGGTATTATATATAGCTTTTTAACCGTTACGCAAAGTTTTATTCAACGCGCAGACTATGAACTAGGATGCTTCTACGCTGGAATTCATTACCTTAAATTTACGCGTAAAATAAAGAAGGGTATACGTATAATTTTTAAAGATTAATTGAGTAACTTAGGAACGGTTAAATGCAGATGGGTTCGTGTATTTTGCTTTAACTTTGAATATGTAAATGATTCTGGT
Source organism: Schistocephalus solidus (assembly GCA_017591395.1). Lineage (NCBI taxonomy): Eukaryota > Metazoa > Platyhelminthes > Cestoda > Diphyllobothriidea > Diphyllobothriidae > Schistocephalus > Schistocephalus solidus. The sequence goes on from WEDG01000111.1 coordinate 104,051, forward strand.
GAGCATTAATATGAGTTCGAAGTGAAGCCCATAATTAACGACACCAGATTTTAATGATCAGAGTTTTAAAAAACTTGTGTGTTTTGAAGTTAAAGCTGCAGAATCATGTGAAAATATGGCATGGTTTGTTTTTTGATATTTACCGTGACGTCTATTATCGTTAAAACCAAAGCCGTGGCCAGTTTTTGTGCCAAATATACAGCCACGTTTAACTTTGCAAAGTGTGAGAACTTCACAAATGCCTACATTTTACGTTTTACACAAATTTTACAAGGGTCCCTCAATAGCCTTCGATGGTCACAATAACTTTCTGGAATAAAATTAACTCAAGAATTTCAAACTACGATTTGCAAAGCAAGAATAAAGGAGAAAATTTAGGTAAAATCTAAAAATAACTGACTTTATTGACAGAGGTCTCGACAAAGTTTGATATTATATTATGCGAAAGTGACCGGCACCATTCAAATTCTGAGACGTGTTCACAAATCCTAGATTTAACTACAGGCAAGAGTTTCTATGATAACCAGTAACCCTTAGTTCACTATCCTACTGGGCCCTCATCAGTAAACTTGATGAAATGTGAGCCACATATACCCTCCACGCATAATATATATTTGTGTTAAGTTGGCATCGAGCTCACCAACTGTGATTTAGTGACTTCATTTTCCTTGAGATTAAAATTTGCCCGTTTCCTGTGTGAATTTTCACCTTTCCTTTCTAAGTGGGGTTGAGCACACTAGAAGAGGATCCCTCTCGCATTTAATTTTCCACATCTTTGTGGCAAACATATGCCAGGAATTGTTCCATTTTTGTTTCAAATCTGCAGTCTTGTTGCTTTGGTGCAATTTCTAGGTCACTGTCTTTCGTAAATTCGTGTTTTATCGCCATCTTGTATTTCAGACATACAACAAACAGGCATTTGATTATTGTTCTCCCTGGCTCGATCGCAAATTTGTGGTTAACATACTCTATCGCTGCTCCTACGTAAACCGCGTTCAAGGCAGTCCTCTGTCTCGCAACGATACAAAAGATTGGCCCTCACTGTCCGCATACCCCATCGTATACAACAGGCCGACCAACATCACTGACCGAAAGAATAGCCTAGGACAGTCTCAGTTCATTAACAGCTTTGAGCAACGAGGGTTTCGACGTCCTCGCCAGGTGTCGTCCAAGGCAAGACGTTCGCAGCGGTATTCCCATCTACTCGGCCCGGAGACGTTTACACTTCTGGTCAACGAACTGGCGTGGTCGAGTGGAACCCCTAGCTTCCAAAAGGGTCGTCCTGTATTTTTCACAGGTAATATGGTGTTTACTTATGGCAATTGCCAATGAAATCTCGGTGTTAGCCGGGCATTTACCCGGGAAATTCATTTGTCAGTCTAATTTAACTCACTCCCCGCTGAGAGTACAGATACGTGAGATTCTGTCAGAGTAAACAGTTGTCAAACTTAAGCCTGAAACGTAACTGCTTAACTTGGATTCGGTACCGAATGTCGACTGAACAGGCGGCAGTAAGATTTTGTCCTTTATGCAGATTCCAAGAGGCAGAGCAGGCAGCATTCTAAATTTAGAAATTCTGCCATATTGGAATGAAAATCAGTAAACGGTTACAAATTCGTCCTATAAGTTTGAACTCGTTATTGCCAGGTTGTTTTCTCAATTCAGACCAAAGAAAGACCGCAATGAAAAGCGTTTTTAAGGGATTTTTGGAAAACTGCTGTTCATGTTGCCAGCTAACCTCACTTGCTTGAAGTTACTAGCTGCAAAAATGCCCTTCTGATAGCATTTTCTTGTGTGCTCTCAGTCTGTGTCACAGTTGAATGGATTTTCCGTTTATCGGCCCTAACGTTAGTTCTAACTGCAATAAATGACGCTTTTATAACAAAACGGACGGCAACCTACTCATGTACATTCGATGTTTATCAACGGCACCCCTTAAAGTATATGCACGGAAGATCCAATCTTGAAAGCCATATCTGTAATTTCTTCCTCTTGTGACTACCAATATATTTTTGATATCTTCTACCCGGTTTATACCGTATCACATCGAAAAAAACGCTTGAGCTTGGATATGGTTTACATTAAGGAGGTATCTGTGACTGCTGTATTGAAAAACAGCCATCAATTTACAATTTTAGTTCAAAAGTCGTATTCAACTACCATTTATATAACGTAGGGATTTTTTTATGGAGCCGCGATGTTATTGCGTTTAGTAATCGACAGTGGGCCAGAGAAGCACGACGCAAGCAGTTCACTGCTCACATGGATGTCACCCCTGGTGAGCAGTTCGGCATCATCAAACTTGAAGGTGTGGCTTGGTCCCGCCACATGAGCCGCGACCTCAGATTTAGTGTCCTCCCTCCTCAGTGCTGCCAATTACTCGGCCATTCACATGTGGAGTAGTTTACCAGTTTCTCCGACGTAGTTGCTTCGTTCTAAACTGCACCAGATTCGGTAAACGACTCCAGACGTTTCCTGTCGGGGCAGCGGGTCTTTAGTCCTCATTATTTGGCACCTGAGAGTTGCTTCTGGTCGGTGGGCAACTCCAACTCCGAGGGGTATGAGAAGGTGACTAATGGTTTCCGAGATATTCTTCATGTATGGTAGCACTCGCCAAACTTTTGGGCTGGTGCGGTTCGGCTCTTCGCTTTAGTTGCGCATGTGACTGGCGGCAAATTTGCGTGGATATTCATTTGCTCTGAACACCAATCAAAGGTGCTACAATTCGGAAACCTTGTCTTCTAGTTCGCTGCAGTGGGTCGCAGCACGATAATATAGTGTCTGTATGCAACTGTGTTGTGACCGATTGGGTTGCTGCTCCTAAAACTCAGTGACAGCGAGCCATCTTGTTAAGTAATTTTCACGCCAAGAATCGACAACGGTGATGAAATAACGGTAATTCACGACTCGCGTACGGATCAAACAGCAATCATTGCATCAATTATGACCACCAGCATTGAACACTAGGAATGCCAGCGATAGTAAGGCTGTGATGATGGTTCGAGAGAGAATACGGACTGTCAGGCCAAAAAACACCACGTTCCAGTGGTCACATCTTCTGAGCAAACATGTTGTCTACGTACTGGTGCCAAAAGATCGGTGGCTGTTGGGTGAAGGCAATCTTTTCCAGCTCTTTTAGGACCAATTCTGCCACTAAACCGCGGATTGCGGAACACATTGGAGTTCCCTTGATCTGCTCATAGCTTTCTCCTGCGAAGGTTAAGTAGATCTTTTGACAAAATTCAAACAGTCTCATTACGTAGTCAATTTTGAGCGAACTCTGGGTTTCGTCGTTTGACTCCTTAAGTTTGTTGCGCAAGATTTCTTGTGTAAAACTCGGTGGGATGGATGTTAATAATGCCTTCCCGTCAAAAGAGACCATACTCTCGTTATTGGAGGTCTACAAGGAATTGGGAGGCTGGGCGGACTGCGAAAGTCAACCTCTTAGAGAAATTTCAATTTCGAGTCAATCCATATTTCCAGATTATAGGTAGGGCTGTCTCTTAGGGCAAAGATTGGCTGACGTGAAACATTTATTTGCTTTATGGATATTTTACAGACCTTAGAATCGAGGCAGGGCTGTATCCGTCATTTTTATTTTACGCCCCTTGTTATCCGTGGTCACGTGTTTGCGTTTGAATTCTCCAACTTATTTATTTAATCGACCAGATATTGCTTTGGCTTGTGAGTCCTGTGCTGCATTCTAAAATTCTGTCATCAAGTAGAGCCCTAGCTCACTCACTGTTGTCTTCTCGATTCACTATGATGATTGCTCGTCTCCTGTCAGTCGGTATAATGATAATATGTTCAACCGTCCCTAGTTCCTCGGTCCTTAGTTATTATAACAAGTCCTTACGTTATTGCATGCGCTACCATACATCATGGACGTGTGAAAGCGAGCGAGCGCATTGCTGTGGAACTAGGTGTCAGAATTGCACACCGGCCCAAAGCTACCAAGTGCAGCATCGTCATGAAAATATTTGACCACTTAAATCCTAGTGAGCAGTCAGAAGTTGTTTATCGCATCCTGTGCGTACGTTGTCCTCGTAACTACCCAGAACAGGCTGGACGTATGCTTGGATCGCGCATACATGATCACAACCTGGCTGTGAGGCGTGGTGACGTATTATCCCCAGTGGCTGCTCACAACTGCGAAAAGGGTCATGACTTTAACCTCGCAACCACAAAGCTAAACGCCCACGCCAGAAGCCAGACAAGCCGGAAATTATTTGAAGTCTGGTCCACAGATGACAACTAAGTCAATCGATTTATCGGTCTGGCGCCGGCATGCAGGGCCCTGCGCATTCATTTCCGGACTGGCGACACTGCCGTTTGATTTGCCCCTGAGCCCTATAGCTGTTGTTTGTTTTTTAGTGTCGCTTTTATCTCTGATGATGGACTGTAGTAAATGTTCGAAAGCTCAGATGAATAAAGCCATGATTCCGGCAAGCGAACAACCTTCTTCTAGTTTGTTTAAATCCATGGGCTTTGAGTAGCATAACTCCCTTATAATAGTTTCTGCTCTAATTGGATTTATTTCGTGTCAATTGCAATTGCGCACGAGTCTTACTATTTGAAATTTTTACTTCTGCATTTAAACTAATGTTTAAGAAGTGTTAACCTCTTCCATCGGTATTATCAGTAATAATTGAATACAACAAACTGTCAAACTTTCAATTTAGTCGTTTAACTGGGAAAAACAATAAGCAAAGGTAACTATTTCTTGCAGCAAACCATCTAGCAGATCTTTTTGCATCCGTATTGCTTGTTTTGACAAACAAATCTTCAGTAACGTTAATATAAAAGAGTGGAGCTTTAGCTTACCCTGTTATTTTAAATCCGTAGAGAACGCAATCTAAGCGGCGCATTCTAAACTTTTACGAGAATTTCGTACACATACCCCGATTTAAACAAAATATTCGAATTTATTTAGTATCTTTGTTTTAGAAAGTATTACAAACTAAGTAATCAGTTACTCATATGTTAGCCTGGCCTAAAGTCCAGGGAGATTGTGTGTTACCTATTTATTCTTTGGTTTCAATCTTTCTCATTTAATTTCGTCATGCATAAGGTCTGCTTATGAACTTGAAATGAGCATGGAATTTAAAATAATTGAAACATGCAGCAAACTGTGGCTACGGGATGCACCATATATATGATCCTTTTGTTGGTAAAAAAAATGTGTGCATTTTTAACTTTAAACATTTAAACAAACTGGTGAGCTTAACTTTCAAATCCATTTTGAATTTATGGGTGATAAAATATTGAAGTGAGACAAAACCGGCCTGCGTTTGTCCATTTAATCCCATATGGCCTATTTTAAATGACATCTACTTTTTTCGTGTTGAACTATAACTGATTAGAACTATGGGGCTTCATATATTTTGTAAATGATGTAAATTAATTTGGATTTCAGCTGTTCCCATGTATTCATTGCACACAGGGCCTCCTTTGACTGTTATCCAGCATTCTGCCTCAACTTTGAAGTGTATCAATTGCTTTTAAAGGAGAAAAATGTTACTTTTTAAGCGGCACAATCTGTCATTTCAGGGATAAGGGGTACGTTGGCAAACTGTAGTGCTTTTGGTATGTTGGTTCATTCCTCAGAAAATGCTACTATCTCTTACCGGTAGGCTTATAAAGACTCAATTTTCCTCCTATGCACGTTAGAGGCAGTGATGTAGTAAATTTGTTTCCAAAATTAGGTCACCGAAATTATATAAATTCAAAATCAATACAAAACAAGATTTTCCGTGGCTCTCATATTCATGCAGTGCTTGCCTATTTGGTTAACCATGAGATGCCAAATAAAACTTAGCAGCCTAGCAGCAGAGCACACATTTTCAGACTAAACGAAATAAAATGTTGCATTTATCAATGGCAAGTTTCAGAAGAATGCAATTCTGAAGAGGTGTACAGCGCAACAAACAAACAGCGAAATTTTCAGCAGCCAAATGTCAACGTCAGTTTTGAGGCAGCTTGCGGTTTGGTTGCCTAGCTAGGTATTGACTGGATTGAGCTGACTGTTTGACTTTCTGTCTCATGTTCCATTTTTGGAGACTACGTAGGAGAGCCTTTGAGAAAAACTTGTTATCCTACACAATTGATGAACATTTTGCACTAGGGAGCTAATTAAGTATTTCATTCTGATGACGTTTGGAATTTACGCTTAAAGTCCGATCTCGTGAACTATTAAAAAATGTGAAATGCGTTATGAAATAGGAAAGCTTACTTAAGTGTGGTTTTAAGATTAATTATCTTGAGGCCTTCCTATTTCAGTCACGCAAGCATGTCGACGTTTGATTTGATTTATTAACGGCTGCCTGCAACAACTGCGCCCGGCAAAAAAGGGAATAAGTAGGGAGCATAGTTTTTCTATTGTTTATAGGTGTCCTCCAAAATTAAAGTATACCTTCTGGAAACATATTTCAAAACGTTTCTTCTTTCATTATCTGTTAGTGACGCACGTCTCCTTAAGCGTTTTTGCCTAAAGAACCCTTTATTTAAGCATAAATATTTTTCTTAATATGAGGTTTTTAAAATTGTGGACTAGTCATCTAACTGGTACGCTATCTGTCCATTCAACAATGGTCTTAATACAGCATAGTCCATATTCATTTCAAAATTTTATGAAACATATGCTACTTTCTTAGTGGCATAGAAGAATGCAGACATTTTGCATGCATAAAAAATACAGTTTGTGGACTGCAAACGAAAATGCACCTGCAGATCAACCACAGCATTGTTCGGGAATTGAAAAGGAAGTTTTTAAAGCCAAAATAAACCATTGGAAGAAAATGGGATTTTCTCCGAAATAAATACATAAAGCTATATTTTGTGCATATTTACTTTAGAATAGATTAAAATTTATAAGTTCATAGAAATGGGATGGAAATATTTACATGATGTATCCAGCGTTTTTTACTGAGTGTGGTTATTATTCTTTGGGTAACAAGAAAAGCACCCAAAAGCCAATATACCAGTGAGACTAAAGTATTCTAATTTCATGTTGCCCAATACCCAGAATACCTTCTTAATCAAAAGTATGCTTCATGTTATGAAATTGGTCACTGGGTGCATAGATCTTAGATTCTTAACGAGTACGGAAGATGGCGTTTAGCTAGAGACCTTGCATAAAACTAAATCCGGCTAACGCATCAGCCAGAAAAAGAACACTGCTTAAGAAATAATACGCTAGATTCGAGAGAAAGGTGTAAACAAACCACTTCACTGTTCAGTGCACTCCTCAACAGAAGAAACTGGAAAGAGACTTGGATGTGCTTCGAAATTTGTTGATATCGGTGACATGCGGAAAGACTGGAATTGGCTGATATGACGAGAATTGATAATATTGACAATGACATCAAATATACTTTTGTATTCCTTCCATCTATTTGCGGTTTTACAAAATTCTTAATTTCTGCTTAACATGCATTTTATGCATATCAGCTTGTTTTGACTTAGGGGAGGATTTATGTAAATCAACCATTAATTTCGTAGGCTGACAAGGGAAAGCTGCAGTAAGAAGTGGCATAGTTTATCAGCCACTCGACTCAAAGGGAGGATGCATTAGTCAGCTTTTCGATATTTTCTTTTAAGGAAAGCTGTTCATAGCATGCTGTTTACGCATTCAATGTTTTGATAAGTGGCCCCTGGGCACCAAACATTAATCCATTATTCTGTGACAACTAGGAAAGCACCTTTTCCGCTTGTATGAATGATGGTTAACGTTAAGCAGAACAATGTCTACGGCACACCACTTATAGTCGGCAAAACTCCGCTGTCCACTTTTTCAATAAATCTGCGATAAGGTTTGCGTAAGTCTTTTGCGCTTATAAGTAAGTCAGAGCATTGAAAATTATAAGCATGTATAATGGACAGTTTATTTGATCAAGAGGCAAATTGCGTAAATTTCTTTTAGCTGCTTGCGTCTGAGATAAAACAAAGCAAAATACGCAGCTCGGATATTTCACTTAGCTTTCATACTTCCTATATCAAATATTTGATCTGCCTTCTATTTCAGGTTTTTTCTAACTATTAAGTAAAGTCGCCTCTAGACTCACTTGCGTACAAACGCATTATCAGGAACGTATTTTTCTGTTCCACGCAATTTGCAGTGGTATTCGTTGATTTATTCGAGTAGGCTACGCTTTGGCGGAACGAAACGAATGCTTATGACAATTTTTGCAAAATTCTAAGGCATATGCCTAGATAAATGAAGTCTTTTGTCTTTTGTGGATGCTGGAGATGAAATACCACCCAATGAAACTGAATGCGGTTTTCTACAAGAAACACTTTCTTCATCGCCCACCTAAATCCTCTTCTACCTTAAAATGCATTGTCAGAAGTCAGATTAAAATGGATATCGGTTACGCAGAATATTCAGCTGTTTTAGGCATGGATTGTTTATCCTCCTGAAAGAAGGTAATATAACCAATGATTTCTCATAGTCCTGGGGTATAAGATAGCTTTTGAAAACTCTTTTTACATATCTGAAAACCCTGCGTAACATTTACACAATGAGAGAGCAAGTTACGAGCGAATGAAGTGACAGAAAGTTATGTATTTTCGAAATTAACATGCAATCAACCAGATGAGATTTAGATATTGCTAAACTGTTTGGTGGACGAAGTTGCTGAAATCGTATAGTATTAGTTATAAAGTTCGTGAATGGTGACATCACGTTAGATCTATTAATATTATCTAACGATTACTGTTACTTATTCGACTGGTGTAAATACTAAGGTAACGGCAGTTTGGCGTAAACTGCTTCTTAGTTATTTCGATGTAGCCCCTTCATGCAGACCACTGGCCGATCGACTCCACGATTGGAGTGTAGACGTGATAGATTTTATTTCAACTTTAAATCTTGCGTAAAAGAATTAAAGTCTGGGGTCTCTGAAAAGATGAAAAACGGCGCAATCACGGCTAAACAATATAGATCCTCTACCTCGTAGTCTTAAGTGAGGCACATTCTGGAATTTAATGGAGGGCATGGGTGCTACGCTGCATCCAACTGTATACTATCAGTTTTGCAAGAAGAACTAAGTGAAGCAGATAATCTAACAATAAGGTAAGAAAATCCGAATTAGCCCCCAACCAATAAACATGTTTCTCGCTTTCAACATAAAAGGATTTTTAGTTGACGTATAATCGGTTAACTCTTCTTCTGTGGTTTTCGATGACTTCTTGCTCCTTGACGAAGATCCTTTATATGCAGTGTTCTCAAAAACGTTTAGCGATGTCAGGTTTTTAAGTAAGAAGATATCATTAAGCCCTTCAATTTTTGAAGAATAAGAGCACCAATTTTTTGAAATACTTATTTTTATGTACCTAGAATTTTACTGCTTTCTACTAACTGAGCAGCTGGATTTTTCAAAAACGCAAAAAAAACATTGTTCAATTTACCTGTTCCATTCAATATGGACCTTGTGAGTTAAGCAATTCACTAGCCAAACCAAAGCGTTTATTTACCAGCATATTATATGTCATAAAACAACAATTCATCTGCTTTCCTGAGTTTTGATCATTATTTAGGCAAAAAACGTATTTAATCTGGCCGGTGGGATGTAGTCGGGTATTATAAAAAGGCCTGCCAGTTTTTCTGCGCCAGGTAATTTCTGAACATGTACAACAAATGTTGCCAGAACTTTTGGGCAATAGGAAAGTGTCTTTCAGGTTAACCATTATTTTTGAGAAAGCCTTCTGAACGTTACCAGTAACCGCTCTTGAAAGTTGAAGCTATAGGTTAGGCGTTCAGGTGCGTCGATCTTAATTAAAAGAGGACTGCCAAAAGTACAATCTAAAGGTACATCCAATCCCATTTTCTTCTCACACATAATGAAGAATTTGGAATAAGCACCTACGTAATTTAACTGAAGCGTGAGTTCTGTTTTTGGCGCTACATCCGACTCGAAATCATTTCTAAGCATCGTTACCACAAAAAAACACCTGGGTGGACAGCAGCTAATCAATTAATTGGAACGGATTGCGTCTAGTTAAATTAATCTACAAGAAGTTGATGGAGAAAATGCGACCCTAACTCCCGAGGTGAGTATCCTAATTATTTGAACATAGGTAGCAACATACTCATTTCGTATTCTTGGAGGATGTAACTCAATTTTTAGCTAACTATGGGTGTTTTTGCGTGAGTTATAAAAGCGTTCCCTTCATAATTTTCTCGGGAGTTAATACATGAATTTGAAGCAAATCCTGTGGAACAACGTTTCTCAGGTTCAGGCGATACTTCTTGTGAATTTTTCAGTGAAATCTAACCACTTTTTATTCACCGGCTGCCAACAGGCATTCAAGAGTATATACGTAACCAAGTATTGGCCATCCTGCCAGTTAATTCATGTGTTTTCAGTGTGGTACACTTTCCGGGATCAACTCAAGATTACTTACTAGGATAAGCCGCAGAACAATGTGGACGCTTGAATTCTCTGGGTTCCCAAATACTTTTTCAACAATTTTCTCAAACATTTAATAATGTTTGCTTCTAGTGAGTTTGGTCTAAACCGATATGCATCTTCGGCTATGCAAAATGCGTCCGGTGCAATCTCACATATGGTTAGAACAACCTAACTGAAGCACTTTTACACACCTTTAAAATAAGGCGGTTGTGATATCGAACAATAATAATTTTGGCTCGTTCCGGTAGGGTATCTCGTTGTTTTCCCTGTATTTGTGTTCCACAAACAAACTGGTTGCGGTTTCTACCGTTCCTTCTGTCCACACCAAGTTCTAGAACGCCAAAAGTCTTCCATATCGCCTTCCCGCAGATATTGCCAAAATGATGTCCAAAAAGAGGCGGCCAAGGCGCCAGCAGAGCCCTGATCAAAGCTGGCTCCATTGCCGACCACATAAGTCAATTAATTTTGTGCTTACTCTGTCGTCGACCCTCGGTCGTTCTGATCCTCACCCTCCCCCCCCCCCTCCATCCGTGCCTGCTCACGCGTCTTCGCGCTGTGACTAATAACACGAGAAGAATTAGGATGTGACGGAGGATGAGGAGAAGGAGGGCGCAGACGAGAGGGAGGAAGAAGGCGGATGGCAACGACCCCGTGAGTCTCTCCGGGGTGGAATAGTAGCCGTGGCAAGCTGTGCAGCGCGCGCTGGCGCGCGCGTTAAACAAGACTGCTAATTAACATCAAGTGGTCTTAAGGCAGCAGCAGCAGCAGTCGCAGCAGCAACAGCAGCACCATCAGCGGCATTTTGTCCGTAAAATTAATTTTCACGGTCCTTCCATCCTCACCAGATCAGCTCTGGCGACCATTCTGCGCACACCCAAGCTAGGAGGATATTTTCGCCTGCCGCCCAAGTTCTGCTGATGTTTCTGTCGACTACGGGCAGTAATTTAAAGCGGTCTACTGGAAGCAACTTTGCTGATGACTGTGCCCCTACCTTTTAGCAGATAGCTACGAGGATTTTGGGGATATACAAAACACTACGAGTGCAACTTGTCTCATGCACGTATATGATCAACATTAAGGAATATGTAGATCAAAAAGCAATACATCTTTGCCCCTCTTTCCCTGAACTACGGTGCGCGGACTTGTTTATAGAGGCAAAAGACGATGTTTTTAAATATATTTTTAAAAATCTGATTTGGCCTTATCACTTAACGTAATTTATAAAAAAATATATTCCTGGGGAGGGTGTCTCCCTGCCAAAAGCTACCCCATTGTTTGACAACGTAAAAAAGCAAATGTCTGGCCTTTTCACAGCTTATCTTCAACACAAGCAGAATTAAGTGCGCGCTGAGTGTTGCAGTACTCTGAATTTTCGCTTATCTTGATGTAATGACGAAATATAAAATTGTCTTTTCAAGGTTCTAACGATCTCTTTACCGTTCCCTTTCCTCATTGTGTATTGGCCCAACATTCCAAGCAGATGACAGAGCAAACTAGTTGAAATTTCAGCTAAAGCCTCTCCTCTGACTTACTGAATCTTCATCCTGGGACTTTCACTCCAAATGACTGAAGTAGTACCAACAAATTTGCCTATAAGAGATTTACCTTTAAATTTTAATTGAATATTCGCTCTACCTAAGTATAGTTAAAGCAAATTATGCGAATATTCGGAAGTTCATTTAGTATGCAGTAGTGGCGGTGATAACGCTAAGTTTTCGGTGGGATTTTGACCTGGCGGCTGACAACAAAGTTTTCTGACTTCCAGCATTCGTTACGTTTCCTTACTGGTTTTCTTATACATATGGCAGATTAATTAAATGGAAGGTAATACAGGTTTTTAAGGCATCAAGGAGGATTTTATTCCTTTTTCATAACCAAGCAGTTTCCTTCTTTCCAACCATACGCAGAAGAAAGTTAAATGGGCTTTTTCTCTTCCAGCTTTCCTTGTTCGCTGTGCAGGCTTGAAAAGAGCATAAGCGTGTACTTTCCTATCATGCAAAACTGTGAGATGCGTGAGTTTGGATACGCCTCAACGCTAGGTGCTCCCATGCTTTCTATTTAATCACACAAATTGAAAAGAATGCGCTGTCAACAAGTCTGACATCGTTAAAGACAAAGAAAAAATTGATGGTTGATATTCCATCAAAACTTTCTAAACGAACTTTGACCAAGTTTTGGGAATTGAACACGTTAACTTCACCGCTACCCTTTTTCACTAACGAGTTGACCAAATACTGTCCTTTGTGCAGGATATTGCCTGATTCTGTCGTTTGGACATTAAGCAACAGCAGTATTTGGTGCATCAAAGAGTCAAGTGCCATTTGACGGGTACTGAAACTGCTGGAAAACTGATGCAGACTGCTAAAGAAAAGTCGTAGTTCTAACTGTTGTGCTTATTTTTTCAAAACACGTAATTCGGAATGGCTGGTCTTTCAACTCGTTTGCTTCGAGAAAAATAGTTCGTTGACTTTGCTTTCACTACACCCTAAGCTTTCTGCGTAAAGGTTGAATTTTTATGCATTCAATATCTATTTTTCGTATTTTATACTTACGTGACTCAATCATGAGGAGGTTGAAAATACAGGGATTTAAGCGGCTTTTCCTGTCTACTTATAGTGTGAAGTCAGGCTTCTTGGTAAAATATGTCGTTTTCCTTTTAAAGTTATAAACTTATTATTCACTGAAAGACATTTTTCGGTAAAATATAACCTGAAATATGAATTATTTAAACCCTTTTATTTATGACTAGTGATAACAGGACATCCAAAACAGACGTTAAGTCTGAACTCGCAGCAATTTTATGAATAACGGTGGAGGATTCATTGGCGTAAGAATTCAATTACCTAAAATTGGCTGAACATTTAAGCCACTTCTCATTAATATGCAAACATGAGCTTTTGCAAGTTTATTTATTGCAGTCAAATCTTCTCGTGCCATTATATTTGATTCTGCTGATTTGTGTCCCATTAATTGGTTAGATCTTCCCCAAATAAAGGGTGAAGCCTTTAAAAGATCCCACGTACTGGCGCTATAATCTTTTGCCGTATTCCGTCTACTGTTTTAAGAACACCGATGATTCACATGTCTGCTAAAACTTGTAATGTAGCGAGAAGTAGTCATTTTCTGTCCGTTGAACCTGTTTGTTATCATAAATAACTTTGGCACCAGTTCAACGAAGGAGAGTTTGTGAATCGCTTTGGACGATGTTTTCTCATCATGCTTTCAATAGCAGTTGGTTGAAAGAAGAAAGGCCCACTAACCGCCAACGCATTTATTCTTCTGTTCTGTCTAGCGAAAACGCCAGCCACTGGTTTGATAAACAACAACAAAACTGGGATTTAAAGAATGAAATTTTAAATTGAAGAAAATCAGTTATTTTTAAAATAATATGTGAAAAAAACATTCTACTCTTTTATTATGGGTGTGTTTTCATTGAAAATCATTTTTTATTATTTTTAATACATCCTACCGTTTGACTGGACGCTTTTATTACCTACTTACGTTTTACAACTTTAATTTGAAGTTGTGAAATTCCCATTACAAGATTCAAAAGACGACTTGGCGAGCATACGCGTTGCTTTTGATAAATTCTCTTCAGGCCAGTACAGTTATAGGGAAACGTTGGAACGCAGTAGAAATTTAAAACATGAAATCGATTTTATTCGTCCTTTTGTGTGAGATGTCTGAGAGATGGGCATAGGGGGAGGTTGATAAGAAACAGTACGATAAGCGGCACTGAGTGTTTGTTGTGTTGCCATGTAGCATTCATCAAGTGTTCGATTTCATACGTATCATGTTGTTTACTCTTGAAACAAACGTACTAAGCATAAACTCGAGATTCAGCTGGAAGGATTATTTTATTAACTCAAAGTGTTGCCTAATTAAAAGCGTTTAAAAACAAGGAAATGCCTCTTCTTCAAGAATAAATTTCAAAAATACATAATTTCCTATTAAAAGTCGTATATGGGAACGTTCTATGCACACTTTCAGCCAACTTTAATCAGAACTTGAATTGAATTTGAACTTTTACCGAAAGACAATGAATGAATACTCACTAAATTAATAAACCTTTTTTTAAGGAGTTTGATTTTCTTAGGTTCTTGGGAGGGTTGTAACTCAAAATTCAGTATCCAAGCGTGCACAACTTATCCTGGGATTTGTGCATCTGTTGCAAGGTTTCGTCGAAATTTGTGGAAGCATTAATAAGAAAACCATTTTACGGGGATTCCTAGCTTAAAAACAGCTTTATTTGCATTAGGGTTTATCGTTTTTCGTCTTTGATGGTATAACTTCGTTATGTTAAAATTTCAATTTCAATTGTCCAAAAACAACTTAATTGCTTGAAATGCACTTCAGCACTAGTGTGAGCGGAGAACTTGGAGAATCTTTAGTGCACTTTGTAAAATCTCATGACGAAACTGTTGGCAAGCCTTTTGTTATGCACTGACTGACGTTCGCCCTATTGTTTCGGCTGATGGCACAGGTTATAAACATAACCTGATAATTTTTAGACTAAGAAAATCCACATATATAGATGTCATGATATTCGGGGTAAGAAGGGAACACTTGGTTGCAAAAATATTTATTTGCCCGTATTTACTAATTATATTCAAAATCAACAAGGTGAAAACCATCTGGTTGTAGAACAGAACTTCTACAGCGGAAGTGCGTAACCTCTCCAAATATCCATATATTCAAGCAAAATTGGTCATTCGGTTTAATATTTGAAATTTTTGATATTTTTAGCCCAACCGAACGTTTGTACGGAAGAAAATATGCGGTTGACGATTGTCCAAGGGGAATTTTCCTGGCCAAACAAAGGTAATTCAAAATGTCTCTTTTCAGGTTTTGATAAACTTTGTTTGCGTGCGTACGAATGGAAGGGGAAAAACAAAGATTTACTGTTTTCAGTTCTTTTGCAGAGAGACCGGTTTACTATGCATAAATATTTGATCTTTATATTTTATTTTTGTAATTATTTTTTGTTTGGAATTTGCCAATTTGGAATGTGGAATCGCAGATAAATTTTAACAGCAAGTGCTTGCCTATAATTAAAAATTACTAGTTGGGCTCCCACTTTGACTGTCATTTAATTGCATTTTGACCCGTGCGACAATGGTTTTTGCTAGAAAATCTCCAGTTCTCTAAAGACAGTGTTGTTTAACCGGTTGTCCTCACTCTGTTGTTCTAGTACGTTGCCCTTCTTTGAGAACTGTGGCTGTCAGTTGAACGAATGAAAGGTTTTCAACCGTCTTCTGTTCATCATTTTCACATCACTCTCGAATAGACTGTCTAATGGGCTTAAAAAACATGGTCGTCTACAACTAACGTAGACCGTCTACTAGACGATAGTAAATGAAAATATAGAGTTTCCAAAGTTATCAGCTTGTTTAACCTTAGTAATTAAACCGACTTTATGCTTTTGCGGTGGAGAAAGCGCGCTACACTCTAAATTAAAGTGTTATTTATTAGTTCATGAACAGCTTCAGCTTGGAAAGGTATACTGACGTATAAACACCTTTCTCTGATAGGCTCTTAATTGCTCATCGTTCCTTCCAGGCTAAGTTCAAGCTCAATTTTTCTGGTAAGCTGCTCCATTTAGCACTTCACAGTAATCTTGAAACCAGATGAACTTTATGAAGTATTATTAAATAAAAGTATCAAATATTGGAACCGATCCTTCTGCCGTAGATGTTCCTTGTTCTTTTAGGTGTCCTAGGATCTTAGAAGAACAGACAATTATAAATATACTGCGAAAGGCAGCAACGTTAGGGTAAATGCGAGAATCAATATGATAAGATATTTCTATATGTAAGTGAATGCATTAACTGAGGAAGTGAGGAACGGGCCGTTAGAACAACTTAACTTGTTAAACCATCAGGGATGCTTGTCACATATACGGGCATTTTGCTGGAAGATAAGGACTGTGGACAGGTAGTGCATGCATTAGCTTACTCTTTGCACAACTTTAGACACAGATAATTTTCTCTCCTGACATGATAAAGGAGCTCAAACTATCACGCTATACGCAAATATAGTTAACAACTGAATAAGCAGTCCTTGACCATGATGCCATCACTACACAATACTTCATTCTCAAAGTTAACCCTGTGCATATTTTCTCAAAAAGATATCACACATTATTCCTTCCCAAACATTCGTGATAAAAACGCGCTTACCTTTGCAGAAGTTACATATTTCTAGCCGCTCATTTGCTAACATGTAAAACGACAAAGTTAGTGAGAATTTATGCAATGAACACATTTTGTTCTGCTATATATTAAGAGAAGAATTTTGAATTATAATAAGCTATATTAAGGCCTCTCATAGTTTGTTATTTATGATTCATTAGGCAGATATTTGCATTGCGTCATCATATGCTGTTTTGATAGAACTATTAATAAACTGAATAATGATAATTTACTAACTCGAAAAAAACATGTTTTTCTATGAATCAGAAAGAACTTTCTTTGCTAAACTTGCCCCATAGTGTATATAAAATGCAGATGTCAATTTCCCATTTGAGTAATGGATTAGAAAGTTAATGCTTCCATCTGTCGCCTGGCATGACAAAGTTTTACACACTGGCAGCTTCAATGTTTTGAACTGCAAATATTTTAGAGCATACCTTTCTGGCACATTTATATTCTCTTCACGAAGCAAACCAATATTTAAGTCTACAGTAGTAGCATTCCCATGCAATATTAAAGACAAATATCTGTTTGGTCATTCAAAGTTTGTTAATTGGCAATCGAAAAGAAGGGACAGTTAGTTGGCCTGACGATAGGTTGTTAATACTAGCTGGAAAATGCCTTGCTAAACTTTTATATTTCCTAAGAATCTTCTCTATACGTAGTTAAGGCACGCTTTTGAACATTTGCCTGCAATTTAGCTCGCGGACGTATTATACCCTGAGCAGCTGACAAACGCACTTGATGGACCAATACAACGAACATCTTTGTTAGCTCTTTGCACCTAGCATATACGCTAACTAGGTCGGTTCCGGGATAGCTGGTGTCACATGCAAAATTCCCTTTTAGTCTCAAATATTTGCATATGCCTATTATCATGCATTCGAGTTTTGTCCTTCTCTTCTTAAAATACAACACACATCCCAGTGGAGTACGCAGTCTTGAAGATGGTGCCGTTGGTTAAGGCAATCCTGCGTTTAGACAATAAAAATGAACTATCTGAAGTTAGAGTTAAGAGCTTTGAATTTCATTTAGCCTGACTAACAGATCTAAGAAAGCAAATTATTTCGCCTCATTTTTTCAAAATATCTTTTATAGATTTTCGTGAATTTCAATAAGAAACTTGTCGTTAGTTTGATCCTTTAGTTAGGTTATTCTATTTTTTAACATTCAGACTCACATGCCCTGGATAGAAATCCGTCTTCAAAGTCAGCTCAGTCGTCATCAGGGCAGATGGACCCCATTAAGAGATCATTTACGGAATGTGGCCTATCGCGGAGTGCGGATTGCATGCGATCTCGTAATCCCTCGCCAACCTCCGGAGCCCCTGCAGTGCTTACTCAATATTCCATCGTACTATGGAAATTTTTCTCCATCCAACTTTTACTCCTCTTCCATTTTTAAACTATCCAACCTCTATGAATTCTTCCACTATTTACAAATAATATCAGAGAAGAAGCGACTGTGAGATACAAAATAAATAACATAAAATGAACTGTGATTTCGTGTTTTCCTCTTTGTACTCGCGGTAGGCACCCCGTGAATTTTGTTGAAGTTAGTTGGGAAGAAAATGGTCCAGAAAGAGTAAACGTTTTACATTTATCTATCACCTGTTTATATCTTGACCGTTCATTTCCTGATTCCAGGAAGACAAATGGTGTATAATTTCAGACGATAACCCTCACGCCAACCATAAACACAACACTTACACTAACCTTGACAATACCCACATATTTAATCTTACCGTACCCTGAAAAATAACTCGAACCCTCGACCTAACCTGAACTTTAACCTCAACCTTAATTGCGCTGGAATGTGGTGTAAAGGCCAACTGTATTACAGCGGGTTTCTCTTCCTTGTATCGTTTAATTTCAGGAAAATAACTTCGATAAAATTTATTTAATCCGAAATTCTTTTTGTTCACTAGAACAGCCTGTATAGCCTTATTTTCCTGATACTTAGCCCGCTGATACTCGATATACTGCCTGCATAGGCACTTTGGCCTTATTCCCTATCTCATTAAATATGAACTTAAATTACGAAATTTCTTCTGGTTTCGAAACAATTACTTAAGTAGGGTTATAGCATTGATAATCTTGCAATCTAATCTCCCAAGGTATTTCTCTTTAGTCAGGATTTTGGCTTCCTTTCGACGTTCTGTAAAAACTTCACTGCAAAAAGGATTTCTTATGTTGTATGTATTTTTCTCATCGATTTCCAATGCTCTTAGAAATTCAAATTTATTTTTTTATAAAATGAATGTTTTGAAAATAATTGTTTGTGGTTTTCCAAGAACATATTACTCCTTATTCAAATTTTATACTTGAAGAAAGGTTGTCTTTCGGTTTAAAAAGGTTTCTAATTATGAAATTTTTAAGTCATAAAATATTCCTTCAGAATACATGGTATCCATAAATTCATTAACGCTGCCTTTAAAGTATACAACAGGATCCACGTCCATTGCAAAATTTTAGGAAAAATATGTAACCTTTTCCTAATAGCGTATTGAAACAAGCGAGATTCCTTAGAACGAAGGCATACGGCGTGGGGTTTGAAAACTTTGAGCACAAGTGTTAAGGCTGGGGGGTTTCAAAATATTTTCGGAAATCTAGCAAACGTTTTAAAACTAAAAGACGCCCTTTGTTCAAGTAAAAATTTTAAAAAGGCGTAATTTTCTATCGATGAGTACAAGAAAATAATATTTTATATATGCTTGCTATAATTATATTTGAATATCTAAAAATATCAAACACCGAGAAGAAAAATATATACTATGATAGTAATTTTTACAGTGACGTTTTTGCAGGCCACCGAAAGAAAGCTCTTTCAAAAGCCAACATCTCCATGTTACAGAAATATTTTTGGGATCAGACTGCGTGAGTATCAAAATAACAACCCTACTTAATAATGTGTATGAATCAAAAACATATTTCTGAATTTTGTTTGACATTTCATGAGATAGGAACTGTACTGCAGTAGGATAGTCTTATTCGCACCTAAGAAACGTGAATGACTATTTCTTCTGTTGTTTGGTATTTGTTTGCACTGTCATTGATGAAAACTTGTATAGGAACTAACAAATTAATTCTTTTACTTTGCGTGTTAATGGTGTGGATGGGGTTCAGAACGAGTTCCTTAGAAGGCCTGACTTTGTTAGAGCCTTTCAGAAAGGCAACCGTAAAGGAAACTTTTTGCGCCCAAAGTCAAAAGCGCTAGGATGAAAAAGAGCAGCCTATTGGTTCCTATATATTAGCCTAATACTCTTAGTCTATATTGTCCTAACTGAATGTTTAAGGGACCTCTTTGTTGATTTGCTTTGTGCTATTAGTGCGCACTGTTCATCTTGCTTCACATTTAATCGACTTTATTCATCAGTTAGTTTACACACGAAATATTTACTTCTTTAAATGTGTAATACTAGTTTGTATCCAAAGTACTGTAAATGCTCGTATACATTTCACAGTCCATCTTCTCTTGGTTTTTTCCGACTTCAGATTCAGAACCTATTTCAAGCTAACTTTGTATTGGTAAAGCTGAAAGCACGTTTAATACAAATTTGTGCATTCCAGTTGACTTTAATTTTGTATTTAAAAAAACCTATTTTAACCTACTAGGCGTGGTGTCTTCTAGTGGCAGTCAATGTGACTGTGAAGTTCAGACCCACCTCGATCATCAGAAATCCTCTTTCATTTACTGTGTACTAAAAACTGTGATTTCGATCAGCTGACTAATTAGTTAAAAAGTTATTTTGAAAGAGGTCATACATCGTGCTCTACTGGAGTCCTAATGCCAATTCTCCTTCTCACATAAACCTATAGCACCACTGAGCTGTCACTGTTTGCTTCAGTATTCTGATCGTCGTTGAAATTATTTGTTAGAACGCCTTTTCATCAGAAAAGCTGGTTATTTACATCAGTTGTCCGTATTCGGAAATTTTATGAAGTTGACAGAAAACAACTATGTAATGCGCGACCACTAACTCCATGTCCCGCATTTAAGACAGAACTGTTCTTCCGAATAAGGAATAGTTTGGTCTATAAATTAGCAGTACTAGATGCATAATGCCTGTTTTTACAGAAAACCAGAAATTCCAGAGACGTGTAAGTTGCCAGTCCCTTGTTTGAGGTAGGATAAAACAGTTGTAAATGAAAAGAGGCACTAAAAGTGGAGATTGGTAAGAACTAATAGCAGTAGCAGAATATTCATGCTTTGCCGACTGTTTGCTGCATTTTCTGGTAAATCTGGCAGCTATGAAAATGACCAAATTGTCTAAGATTGAGTAGTCTACGCAGTTATTGAGCAGACCTGGAGCTTCTGTTGCATCAGAACCTTTCTCCTACCTTGTGCAATTTCGTTTCGGTGGATAGAGGATCAAAAATGCTGGCCAAAACGACCATGGTTAAGAAGCTCTATGTGGAGAGGCTGTCTATGGTCCAAAATTCAAAATATGATCGTTAGCCGTGTCATAATTAGAAACAAGTAGCAAGAAACAAGTAAACAAGAGCCTTAGCCAGAAAATAACTGCATTGGTTCGAAATCGATGGATGCCAACATTTCTAAGCACCTGCTACGCGGTACCGAATAAGACCTCACTGTTGTTCGTGTCCGTTCTTGACCAAGAAACTGGTCATCCATTGAATATGACGACTAACAAAAAGCATGTGTTGATAGTACACGAAGTTGGTAATTGGTGTTTCCACCTGGGAAGTTTATTATACACACCACCGCCTAAGCTACCCTGAAAGGTTTTTAAAAATAAGTCCTTACGTTAAAGGTTATCAGTTCCATAGTGATGATTGGTGACCAAGAGAGAAAGAGAGAGAGCTACGCTTTATTTTGAAAGTAAAATTCCAAAACTTTCAGCAAAAAATGTCCTCCATTCACTGTGAATAAGGTTGGGCACACAAACCACAGAATACCGGAAGGTCACAACCGAATGGCCGAAGAATGCATTGATTGATATCATGAAGAATTGTCCTTGAATGCGTCTCAAAATATCGACCTAATTGGCCTTCCTTCAAAACGGTGCCAGCGTCGTGCGCTGTTGACCTCATTTTTGTTGTTCGAATAAAATATAAGAAGATTCACATGCGAATGGAGAGCAGAAAGATGGTGGCTCAAATTTGAAAGCCTTAAAAACTTTAACAGACCTAAAATGTCAGTAAAAAGGGGCTTATCTGGTACCTGGCTGTTCGAGTAGTTATTTTCACTACCTATCTGTAGACCCCGGAAATTCGTGCGCACAGGTCTAGCCTGATGCGTGGACCGCGAAAACTGTATCGAATCCACATTTCACCACGAACTGGGTCGCCCAGGCGCTCGTTGATCGCCAAGATAAATAGCGGCCCTGATATGTGCCATGGTGGTCACCCGTCAGTTTCCGACACATAAAATCAATGTCTTGCCTACTTGCGGATCATTCTAGTCCCCTTTACCTATATTGAACACTTCTCCATAGTGAATACTTTGCCATAGAGTGAACTTACTGGCATTGAAATACATGTTCAATGCTCGCATAGTAGCTCAGCGGTAATGAAAGTACTATGTGACCCAACTCAGGAAACAAGGGAGAAACCGGCGTGTAACAAGAAACTGGTGGTACTAGGATTTTTGGTGGATGGGGCTAAATGAAGAAAAGGAGAGTGCCAACCTAATCCTAACGCTATCCGTTATTTTGTTATGCTTACCATTCGTTTCTTGGTTAGTAAGGTTGCACAATAGTTTGTTGTCATGACAAGTCGTGGATCGCAAAATCCGGTGGCCTTACCTCACGCTGAAAAATTTGCGGGATATCATTTCCTAGCTGACCTCAACCACTTTGATTCGGACCCTTGATGGGAGAAAAAATTAGGTCCGCTCTGCACGATCTTTCATTATCGAAATCAAACAGATGCCTTTTAAAATTTCCCTGGCATCCTTATAGTCACCGCTTAGATGGCTGCCATTTTACCCGATACTTCGATTCTCCTACCACCAACGAGGTAGTATGTGAGCCTACTAACACGGCAATCAATGTTAACTATAATGAACACAGTGAATATAATTAGAGGTTACGTTAGGAATTCGTTGTAAAGTTGTGAATTACATGATAACCTATCCTTTTTTTTCCTAAGTTGGGTTAGATATTGCGTTCTAGCCAGTCTAGCTGCTAATTTGTGTATTTGTTCATTGTCTGTTGCAGAGAGAAATTGCTTCCAAAATCTTTTTCGTGTAGTATAATAAAGAAAAATGACAGCATGTTGATGGTACATCATTTATTTTTGTGTACATCCTATACTTTTTCTTCGGTAAAAAACTCATTGTTAAATGAATTTGATTCCAAGTTTTATAGCACAAAATAACACTTAGTAGAAACTTTCAAGCTTAAGCTCTGTGCACGACATGTTTTTTTTTTTGAAAATACCGTGATTTTGCTAGTATGATCTCCACTGATTTTCATGAACAAAACGTCCGATGTTCTAGTTCCAGAAGGCACTCATTTCCAACGTGGCCCGCGTTTTTTTAATGCTTATCCACAGCAAAACGTGACTATATATGCGAGCTTGGCCAACAAAGCTCATTAGCACATAAAAATTAACTGGATAGAAGAAGACATATGTGTTGGCTATAATGGCCTGATTTTGTGTTTGATTAAATAATTTTGAACGAATTCCACCCTCAGGAAAAGGACCGCAAGCCAAAAATGTATCTCCTCAACAAAATAACAGCATCCTGTATGCGATCATCTATTCATCAGAATATTGATCGCAGTGTCTCATAAATTGCGTCACCTGCCATAGATGACCGGATAGATGGGAATATACGTACATGCATTCAAAGGTTTTAGAATGTCCTCTTTTTTTCCTTTTAAATTAACATACGTGGAACTCTTTGATATTCACTACCCGTGAGGCTTTATGCTCCCAAACCAAATGTAGGTGATTTTTTAATTCTGTAAGAAAACAAGTTTTGCACAATCATTCAGCAGGATGAAAAATGGCTGTTTGAACGTAACGCTTTCACTGTTTCAATTTTTATGCTGTGCCTGCATACCACAGTGTTTAAATGGACTCAAAGGTAATTTCGCATGCTATCACACATTTATTTGGTGTTTGGTCACGCATTACATAGGTTTCTTCGCGAACTCTACCCAGGAAATCGATAACGAGCTGGCCCACGAAGCCTCATTCCGCCTCGGTCATTGGTGTCTAGCCAGAAGGATAAACCATTTGGTTTTGATCGCCTAAAATTTCATTATTTTGCAATCCCAGACTTCCACTAGTGGGCATTCGTCCATTCGGTGCAAACTTCTCATTATTCAGAGTGTGGAATGTCAGTAAACTGGTATTCTAGGAATCCCCCTTACCGGTTGTACCACACTGGTAAATGATGTTACACCTTTCTTATGACCAGCGAGGATCATAAATCCTCCGACTGCATCTTTTCTCCTTGCCAACATCAACCTTCTACAAATTATGCTTGCACCGTTTTTCAAGCTCCATGTTGTTGCTTACAACAAAACAATTTTCTCCATTGTCAACTATAACCTCCTGCTCCACTTGAAATTTTGCCATCTCTCTTGCAGGTATTAGATAGAGTAAACTGTATTACGGAATGTCGGAACCGTGGCATGTTTCGGGGTTAGAACATTTATTTATATGAACCATACCCAACAGTGGTCATCTGCTAGAAAAAAACTGCCTTTTAAAAGCTGAGGTCATCCGTTCAAGATGACTGACATGCATGAAAACCGATCATGTCCTTACTTAGACCCCCCAACGGGCAGAGCATTGCATCCAAAGGTAGACAAACATATATATATATGGGCAGTCGTATCATTTTGAATTCCTACTTAACGTGTTCCTTATTTATTTCACGCTTTTATATCACGCATCTTACGAACCTCCGTGTTTTAAGACCTCCAGCAAAAGCGCTAAAACGGAGCAGGCAAAGTCAGGAGTTGCGATTATGCCACAGATAAGTGGTGTGCAAACGACCTGGAAAGAGTTCAAACAAACACAGTGTGCGAAAATGCACGTGTACTACCGCAGGTCATCCGTAAGTTGACAGGTTTTTCAACTGTACAGCCCACAGCAACCAGCACCACCACTAGGCCAAATTACCGCGCACAGTCAATCGGCCATCAGATGAACCATTTCAAACGTTTGACCTAGTTTAGGCCACAGGGTCCGTGTAAGTGAAGTATTACATACACTAAGAGCAAGCCTTAATTCAAGGCTAGCCTTTTGAAGACCAATTCATCGATTTAGCAAAAGTTGCCGTATGAGTAAATGAATCAGAATCGCCTTAACAAAAGTCTTCCTTCCATTCAGAGAACCATAAACGCACTCTCTATTCAATGACTATCGTATCAACCGAGCCTTTACTTTTCACGGAGTAATCTTCTATAAGCATATTCAGTACCCAAAATGCCATCTTGCTATAATCTCAACTTTTCATTTTTCACTTCGTCTAATGGTATGTTTTACTCATAAGTATAAAAATTGATCACTGCAACTTTATTTTTTGCAAAGCCCATCCTTTTTCTGCATATTAATTAGAAAATCCTTTGATCTTAGTTCTATCATATATACTGGTCACTGTGCGATCGCCTGCACCAGCACTCAAGTGAACTACCTTGTGCAACTGGTTGAGCGTATTCCGTAGCCTGCCCAATGGAAAATTCTGTCACGATATATAAAAATAAATTATCTGGCCAATCTCGCGAAATGTCAATTTGGATTCATAAATGTACTTTCGCTTAAAAAGGATTACTTATGTGGAGTTTTAAATATTGATTATCACGAAAAATTATCCGAAAATCTTTTATTCAAACTAGAGTGCACCCTTTCGAATGATCTTTCCCGCCAGCTATAAAAACATACGGATTAAAACCAATTTTTAAGTGTTATGGGGCCTCAACCATTGGTTTCCTTAGAAATTCAACTAAATTTTATAAAAAACTGTAGAGCATTTTTTCTTGAACTCATTTAGTTAAAGTTAATGACATTTTGCACTTAAACAGTGGTTTACTTTCGATTTTAAAAAATAATTTCATTTCGTGAATAATTTTGAACTCGACTTGCATTTGCAATTGCACTTAAGGTTTCAAAACTAAATGCTGTATAAAATCCGAGCAGGAAAATTCATACACTTCTCTTAATAGTAAGAAACCATTAAAAAGGGTCTGGTAAATTCTGCTATAATCATACGACTATGTATACTTCATAGCCAGAATTAGTAAACAAACAGATATTAAACTAAATACATGTATATTTCATGGTCTTGAAAATTTCATAATAAAACGTTTTGCCATACTGAAAGGCACCATTTTTTCAAGTAATGGATACAAATTAAACGTGGATTTCTAGTACAGGAGTACAAGAACAAATATTTTCCTTCGTGTTTACGATGAGAAGATATCATGTAGATAATTGTATTTTTTGACTGTCACGTCATGGTCAGGGATAAAACTCCAGATCCTAAGTAAGTTTTGCTGGAGGATGAAAATTTGCCATCAACCGTTCGAAGAAATTTGTTAATTTCATGCCTTTACTAAGTAAAATATTCTTAATAACAGTTTTTAAAAGTAGCTATGCCTGTTCAAATTTTCTTCCAAGACCAATTAAATTTTTATTTACTCTTCGACAGAAGGATTAACTTCTAGATGCAAATTCAAAATCGTAATTTTTAAAATCTTCGGATTCCCTTGTACAAGGTTCAGCAAAATGACAACACACTGCCCATGCACAGTTTTGATATGCAAGCCAACCATGTGACTTCTCGTTTGCGAATTCGAGGTTTAAGCACTGCTGAAATTGCTTGATAATGGCAATTTTGGCAGAAAGAGAACATGCTGTAGTAAGACGAAACCTATGAATGGCTGTTCCCCCTTTTTAGGCCAATGCATAAGCTGTATCAACATGGCGTTATATTTGCCTGGAATTTTGGAGACGCTATTCGGTTAATCGGTGTTTCTCTCTTGCATATGCGCAAGCACTTGTGTGGGAAATGGTTAAATCGGTATAAGGAATAAAATAAAGTTATCACGGTTTTGATTGTTGCCTAAAAACAAGTTTTTCCTTTACAGTATTTTTCCTATCGCCTATAACTGGATAAATTTTATGCAAAATCTATGATCCTAAAAACAGATGCGAAGCTATTTGATCCTCCGTGTTACACGAATATCAAATTCCACATTAATAATCTGACGTACATTGCTACAGTTTGACCGGTGTTTGCGAAAAGATATGATTGCTTTGCCGTTTGCTTTTTTAAGTCAAGGGACTATAGCTAACGCCTCTGTAAGATGTAATATATTTTAACTGTTTTTAATTAATTATTTTAGCTCTAGAGTCAGGTATCTTGGTCCTGCTATGCAAACTTGCAATGATTTGCACTAAAACGTGTTGATTATTCTATGCTTACCAAATCTTTTCTCGAGTGTATTTTGAAGGTCCCAAGGCAGAAAACTCACTTAAATATAATTTCTGCACCCTTGATTTATTCTGAGTATCCTCTGTCATAGAAGAAGATTTTAACATGTGCAGTGGTACCTAATGAATCAGACAATTAAAGTGGGTTTTTACTGAGCATTTAGCAAAAGAATGCCTATGCTCACCACTTGGTTTCCTGAAGACTACTATACGTTTAAATTTATTTGGGTACAAGATCATTTCTCACTTTGTCTAAATATCTTGCATTGATAAGAAACCAGGAAAGGCGAACGTGGGAACAGGTTCCATCATTGTGTGAATGTTGGTCTTTATATAATTTGGAGTTTATATTATTATATACTTAGTGTTTAATCATGCTTATATCGGCAGTCATTTTCAGTTTATATGACATTTCCCCCTATGGTGGTGCTACTTTTAAGGCGAAGAGACAGAAAAACTCTTATGCAGTTAAATTTCGGACTTCCAGGCATCTTTCCAAGTGCCCTTCTCATCATCAATAAATGGGACGCATGAAGATGGTTACTCCAAACCTTGGTGATCCGAAAGTGTTTTTTTTTAAGCTAAAAATCTCACATCTATCGTTAACAAGATGGCTTTTTTAGTACTTATTTCCTTAATGTGTAAGAGTGCAGGAAGGAGTATCCTCTCCTCTATCCCCCACCCCATAGTACAGGTGGCTTCGCACTCAGTAGCGTAGGGTACTTTTTTAGTGTCCTCATTTTCACAATAACCCTTACCCTACTCCCTAAATCTTAAGTTCTTAGCCCAAACACAAACCTTCACCTTACTAACCCTACTCCTTTTAACTCTTACGTAACCATGGTAGATGGGCGCTCACCGATCGGTTACAGAACTCACTCTGAATTGTAGCGTAAAGGCATCTGTAATAAAGGAGGTTACATTTAACCTTGCTGTTATCCCACTGGAGGACTCTGCCATCAATAGTTCACTGGAAAGGTGGTTTGTTGCCACCCATTTTCATGACAAAAATACCTTCAAAAGTGGGTCTCTTCTGAATTTGCTGCTGAAAGAATAGATGGCTTGATAAAAATGGTTTTTGGGTCCAAGGAAATGAAGTGGTTCGAGAAAAACTGCCGACATGTACCAATCTTTAGGATCTATCCTAACTTGGTCCTCAAAAGTTCCATTCAAAATTATATATCGACGAAAGCCTCAGCGTAAACTTTCACTGCCAGCTTGCTGAGGTAAGAAAAATATCTTTAAATCTAAGGACTCGGCGGTTATAGGTTAATCGACTTTGTTTCAAAAGGATATTTACTCTTTTTATGGTTGTTTTTGAAAATCCTAAAACGTTTATATTAAGGTACAACTATCGTTGTTTTCTTATATTTAATCAGCGCATCCATTAGCCTAATGGACGGCAATTATATGTGAAGTTTTATGTTTCGTTTCAAAAAAGTCCTGTTAAGTGCTACTTGGAGGTTTAATAACGCATCACGAAACCGTTTTTATTGCCTCAAATGTATAAAATGCTAATTTCAAGGTTATTTTGTGCTTCCACGCTGTCAGATCTGAGAAAACCTTTAGCTCTATGTGTACTTCCGATTGTGTAGAGCACTGTATGCGTTCACGGGAGTGAAAATAACGGCTTGAATTACCAATTTTTATTCATCTCAGACATCTGGCGCACGAGAAAACAAATAAAGGACTAATAGCAAAAACACTGACCTGCAGTTGTAATTGACTGCTCGGACAAAACGTTTTAGAATCGTTTGTGTGCAGTTCAAGGACCAGCGGAATCAACTAATAAGCGGTTTGACGCAAGCAGTGCCTTTTGTGGGCATGGTCGTGAACGAAATTAAGGATGAGGAGGAGGACGAAGACGAGGAGGAGGAAGAGAAGGAAAAAAGAAACTTCAAAATGCGAGGAACGCGATGAAGGTCAAAACTATAAAAAGACGAAGGATCAAATGGGAAAAAATACGAAATTTAAGAAAACAAAAAAGGCCTTAAAGTGGGTGTAAAAGCTTTGGTTAAGGAATTGCTTCTATCTGACATTTTTCTTCTTAGTCAAGTGAAGTTTCCTCTGTGATAGGCAGCGATTTACCTACAAAGCATCGGTCGTCTGGCGAAATATTTTGAAATATAGGTCAAGGGCAGTGCTTTTTATCCATATTTTGTCAGGAAATTTCTAAAGCAATGCATTTGCAGACTTTTTTGTTACGCTATTAAGAGCGGTCAATATAGAACATAAACATATTATCTTACAGAAGTTAAGGAATGTCTTGCCTGCAAAATCATCCGTCTTAAAGTTAAGTTAAAAGGAGACCTGCGTATAGGGTTTGAAATATAGAAACTTTACGGTTAAAAAGTGCTCTATCATGATCAGTTAGATAGTCAATATGTAAGATCGAGTTAGTTCAAAAGACTATAAGGTTAGGAATTTCCAATTCGCTAATCCCAGCTATGAAAGATTTTTCTGAGTCCTGTTGCCTTGGTAGGTTTGGCGTTGCCAGACGAACGGAGGCGATTGGATAAACAAAACTGTATGGCAGCTGGACAATTAACTCAGTTTTAGTAACTCTCGAAACATGCCGAATTTGTAAAGCCTGTATTCACTTGCTGTATTATTTAAAACGTACAAGTTGTTTTCTAGCTCATACCTAATTCACTTACTATGCTATACACAACGACGGATCAGCAGCAACTTGCCGAGGTCTATGTCTGCCATCTTTTTTCCACAAGCTAATGGCCCATCATTTCTGATAATAACTTTTGTTATTCATCAAGCAAACTAACTACCGTCCATCCGATTACCTTTACATCGTGTTCCCCTCTCCGGTCCGACCCGAATACTCCAACGAGCGTAAAGCAGTTTGTTGTCAGCATCGTTGTATTGCCTGAATAATTCATCGCACATATACATGAGGGTTAATGTATGCCACCGGGACGATAAGGGAGCCTAATTTATTATAAGTCGAACTCTGCGTAATTAAGCATTTAGTCCTCTTTCTTGCACGGTCAAGAACCATCGCGGTCGCTTCCTATTCGAGCAGCCAGCGCGACCCTGTTAGACGACGACAGGAGCAGTCTCTAGTGGGTTCAGCTTCCCTTTGCTTCAGAGTAACCTTTCCTGGATTTGTCCCCGGACCAGTAGAAACTGAGATTTAATCGCTCATCAAATTGTAGGAATCAAAGTTTTCGTTGTCAAAGAGGTCCTGGGGGGCAGAGTGCAGAGAGCGGAATGCTCAAAGTGGCCTCATAAGGTCAGTGAGGCTCAAAACACAGGAATGCGTTAAGCAGAAGGGGATATTTTCCTACAAAACGTTCTATCAATAGGATGACATACTTCTTTGATAAGTAAAATACTGAAAAGGATGGTCACGCTCTAGTTAATCCACTTGGTGCACGTTTACCCGCATACTGTAGGGCTACTAAATTCATAATTTCAGACGATGTTTTGCAGCGACTAAAACTAACTCAGGGTAACTGCCGGTAGGCTCGTCCACAATTGAAAACTGTCTTAACTTAAATGAAATGAAAGGCGTCTTGGTGTCAGCGGTGTGACGAGGAGTGCACATCTTACCAAGTATTTGATGAAGTACGCAGAGACTAATCCGGATTTTCAGAATCTGGCAGCTAGCAGAAATAACTAATTTTCAAAAATCCACTCCAGAAAACTTCGAAAAAAACTACAAGTATAGCATACCCATTTATTATATTTCTCTAATGATCAGTACGTACTCCTCTTGGATGCTCAGTCTGCAACGCTGCGGAAAAGTTAAAGCCCAAATTATAGATTTAACCAAAACAATGAATTGCAAGTTTCAAGTATTTGATAAGAATTTTTGCAATAACCGGGTTGAGATCATTTTTATGGTGTTCTGAAACTGCAATCTGCTAATTTTAATTCTAGTTACGAAGACATGAACTCACACAGTGATTGATGATACTAATGAGCAAGAACAAGAAGTCCTGTGTCGGCGTTTTTCAAAGATTCGATAGGCGCCAAAATTCATCAAATATTGATGAACATTTTCCGGTATGCTGTCGGATGGATCGGATCACTTGGGCAGTGCTGAAAAACGAATTAACACTCAACGCAATCTCAAGTTGCAGTTGGCTGTACGTGCGTTACCCGGAAAAACAACACCTCCAGGCTCGTTTGAACTTTAGCATCTTTTTTAAAAACTGTGTTTTTTAATTTTTATTTATAGGAAATTTAGTTTGGTCCTGAAAATGTTTTCTATTGTGAGTACCTTTTACATCCTTTCATGAAACTTCGTGCAATGCGATTCACATAAAAGGCAAAACTAATCTAATTTACTCCAAAATTCGCTGCACATCAGTAAACCTAGGTACAGACACATAGAGAGTTAGGCATCGTTGCCTCTAAGAACATTCCCGGTCCGCATTTTGCCACTTTTAAGAACAAATGAGCAGTAAGATACTTTGTCCACCATGCCGGTATTTGTAAGCATTCCGAGAGAGTAGTTGTTTTTTTTAAATTACCCTATTTAAATCAAGTACAATTTTATATGCAATGGTCATAAGGAAGTCGTTTCTGTGTATTCTCCCGAAACATACAAGCAATGAGCATCAAGAACCGATTAGCCGACCACAATTTATCCAGGCAGGGTTTTTCCTGCGTACAATTCGCATGGACGACCGGCGAGCTGCTCCGCATGATACCGCATAGAAGCTTAGCAGCTCTGAACGCTCTTCTAACGAGTTTTTTCCCCACATACCTAAGCCTTTTTATTTGACAAGGTGTTAAAAATAATTCGGCTTAAATTATAATCATTTCAGACTGGCCCCATGGCTCAGGAAATGGAGCACGTGACTCAAATAGCCCATGATTATGTCTCAGCCTTCAACAGCTATTAAAAATAGAATGAAAACCTGATGATGGCGGCAGATATGCAGGAAATGATGACTGCAAATTCTTTCTTTTTTAATAAAACTCCCAAACTTATAGGAGGTGAAAGTTTTTGTGAGAATTGGAAAATATTATCGCGCTTCATGAGTAGCTAACTGTCTCATTTCTTTGTGCACCTGAGTTCAACTGTGAAGTCCACGCGTTAGGCCTCTGAAGTCCGATTAATTTCACGTCTAGAGGACCGAGGGTAAAATCACTGAACCAAAATAAGTTAGCGAGCTCAGGTCACATGAGCCACGTGAATACGAATCTGGCCATATCCGTGGAAACCAAAATGTTGAATAAATAATTTTGTATCCTGAAGACTGTTCATACTCCAATATATTAGTTGAAGCTCTTCCTTTTCAGGCGTATTTAAGCTGAGTGGTCTTTCCGTTGATATTTTTGACAGCGTTTCCAGGTTTAATTGTGGAAATAACCTCGTCCGAACCCTCTATCTCCCAAAAAGAATTTATGGAATGGGAAAAAAATATGGAATATCTTGTTTGAAATGAACATGCGTGTACTCTTTGTTTGACTTCTCGTTGGGTCCAGAGTTCATATCTTGGTTTATCAGTGGGTTTTAGGATCCAGAGATTTTAATAAACTATTTTAAAAACAGCGGCAAACTTCGGCACTATAAATGGACGACACCAGCATTGTGTTTAAATGCAGTCCAGGTGGAAAGTTCAACAAATATCTTAAGTTATTATTTTGGTTATTCAATTTGCTAACTAAATTTTAAAATGTCGAAATCTCAACCATGGTAAGATGACATTCTATACGGGTCTTAACCGTACCCAAATAAAGACGGCCATTAAAACTAACAGAGCACGTAATATAACAAGGCAACATTCAGTTCAATTCAATTTTTGGCTGTAGGATATTCAGGCTGGTTCTTCTGCCGATAGCTCCCCCAAACTTCGTTCCAGAAAATATGAGTGAATCACCTACTTAAACAAATTCGAACATATGCAAGGACAAAAATCGTCAGAAGCACAAAACTTCGTTTCGTAATTGCATGTGATCAATGCCAAGCTGGTTCTGTAGACTAAATAGCCGAGAAGCTGTGAAATCAGAATCGAGGTTGTGTTGTGAATAAACGATAACTCTATGGCATTCAAATGAACTTGTGAGCTTGCTACAAATGAGCTGCCCTCTGGACGCGTCAGCTATCGCTTATGTGTGTTTGGCCATAACATTTGCCATCATGTGTATTGCCGAAGGAATAGGTGATTGCACCTTCGTTCTTAGCTTTCTAAGGTAATCAGCTGTCACGTTTTAACGGTCGGTGAGTCAAGTGTGAGGAACACGGAAATTAACATGGTAGTCCAATGGATTAGTTCTGTAGCTTTGCCAGCAAACATTCCCAGCATGAATCAAATATACGGATGAGTATGTTCACGTGAATTAAATGTTGATGTGGAGTATAGAATACCCTTATTTCCACCCGACTGCAAATTTCTTACCTTTACCAAGACCGACTCGCAAATAGCACAAGGCCAGAGAGGTTTTATTGACGGCGCTGTGGTCCCCAACTGTCCCTCTCAGATGCAGCCATTTCCGGCGGTGAAGCTCAGCTGCCGTCACCGCGGTCACACTGACAGGGACCACGTCCCACTCTGAAATTTGGCCGTTTCTTGTCGGATGCCTTGCGCAGGTTCGCGTGCTGACGGCTGATGAATGGTTGTTGTGTGACAGGTAAGGTTAGCATCCGCTGAGTTCCTCTGAATACAGGGTGGTATTTGGTTATAGCGTCTCGCCTTGCAGCCAAGATGCCTCGTGGACAGATGAGCAAGCACAAACAGTATTGGTGGGTCTTTAGCGAGCAAATACGATTGATAATACGATCCCACGCTAAGAAATAAGAGGCAAGCCACGTCAAAGGTTACGATACGATGGAATCAGCTGACGACGCCGCCTAGAACAAAAGCAACAGGTAAACAATTAGTTAATGTCACCGAACGACAAACCAGTTGGAGTGTGGCGCGTTACAGCTAATAAATGCCAACTTAAACAGCTATGGGTAAATGTAAGTTAAGTTAATGTTTAGCCAGTGGAATAACTGTAGAAAGTTCTGTTTTAAATAAAATATGGAAAAGGGTTAACACAGGTCTTTAAAACAGTAAGTGACTCTCCACAACTATCCTGTATGGTAAATGTTTCAGCCACGCTCTTTCTGCTTGACCCTGTACATTTAGAGTAGTTGGTTTTAATGTAATACTGGTATTGTAAACTATATAGGGCAGACCTGGAGTCTTTCCAGTAAAATTACTGCAGTTTTTTTGTTTTTTTGTTTTTTTCATATCCTACGGCTCAGCGATGACGGTAAAGAGTCCTGAGTACTGAAATAACATTTCGGAATATTTTATCTTGTAGGCATTGCATGTAGGGCTACATAACGAGTAGGGTACTTAAACGAGCTACCTAGATGTAGCAAGTAGCTTACCTTGAGTTTACCTGAATACTGGTCTGAGGTCAATTTAGTTGCATCCGCTGTCGATTTCCATGATCTTTTCATTTACATTCATTGACAAATTGCATAGACAAAGGCATAAAATGCTACAGTGGCACACTGTAAGCAATCAAGGCCCAAAATTAGTGCGTTCAAGGTCATTGGTTAGTTTACGAAAAAGTGGGTGGTTTTGATTTTAGAATTAAGTGCATACCAGACAGACCCCTTCACAAAGATTGACAATCACTTTCCTTGGAAACTTTGCTTATGGTATGGTCAAATACGCGAAAACGTAGCTCAAAATTAATATGAGCACTTCTCGATCGAATGATCTGCGCAATTGGAACCCAGAATCCTTGGCGTTTCATATTAACATTCAAAGTCTGTAGACACTGACTTGGCAGAATCCAAATTTTCCAACCTCCCTGAACTACGTGGGTCCCTCATAATTGAGGTATTCGTTCCATTGAAATTGTCAGCTCAGAGTTTCTTAAGAGGATCATCTACTTAGTACTCCACTGGCGTTTTTGATAGCGGTCTTCTGCAACGCTGAATTTTGTGTGGAGTTAGCATGGTCCTCGTACCCGAGTTTCGACTTTACCACCACGGTACGTTAAGGCTACTGAGTCGTTGCTTTTTTCTATCGTTAATTAAACGAGTAGTTTTTTTCTGCCACTGTTAGAGTACCTTAATAAGGTAATTTATCCCTTCGGCACGCAGGTTTGGGCTACTTTTACACTTTTATGCTATCAGACGTGCTTTTTATTCTGCCGTTGAGGTGCGGACAACGTGCGGAGGGTTTTCAGTTGCAAAAATAATTATTTGTAGTCAGTTTTATTTCGTACTTTACAAAATGATGTCCTTCGAAATGCGGATAACCATCCTCCAGACGAAAGTTTCCTACGAGAGAAAAACTCAGCCCCTTATTCTGATTATACTGAAATTACGTCCCACCGTTCACTGATGTCCAAGTAGCAATTCTTGCTATCGAATAGCTAGATATTTCAAAGAAAGTGCACAGCATAAAAATGATTCAAATAATTTATACGACAGATTTAAATTTTTACCTAAAAATCAGACTCAAATATATTTCACTTTAAGACCCATATCTGACTTCCTGCCTTCCCAGGCTGTTATCTATCGTATTTTCGTGATAGAGATTTCCCTCTGTGGTCGTGTTCCTTATTGATTGCTAAATGCTCCTTATGTCAAGAATAAAGTTTGAACCAATACAGTGAAGCTCACGGATATGTCTGAACATTCTTAAGTATCAATCATTTAATGTGGATTTCAAGCGGAAAGACTTTATCAAAGTTCACACATAAGGAGATTCCCTCATTATGTGTTTCTTATTCTTACTAAATCGATTAACCATAATCTACCGGGTTAGCAAAAATACTTAAAAGAATTATCCTTTTATCTTTTTCGTTACCTTTCTATGTACATATCGTTCAATACTCAAACCATAAATACTTAAATAAGGGCAGAATATTGAATTCACGTTTGCCTCTGTTTACACAACTTTCCAGGAACAAATGTATTTCATGTTTTGTGACTGTCTCATTTAAATCTAAATTAAAGCGCTACGAATGTGTTTAATATAGGCACAAAATAACATACGAAACCTGCGCCTATAGCAATCAAAAATTGCCAGCCTAATAAGCTGATATTGAGGCTTTTTTCAACATTCTGGACTGTTTTCTCATAATTCTGTGTATTTACAGTGTACTCGTTGTCTCTCATGATTTTGTGGGTAGATGCAACGATAAATTATTTAAATATCGAATATCAGTATCTAATCATATTGACAGCTTATTACAGTGCTTTTGGGGAGAAGAAACAATTTGGCAATAACTATTAAGAACCCATTTGTCAGAAGTCATTCAGAAAAAGGCTCAATTGCCGGGACATGGGCTTTACTCAACATGCACATCGTACAAATAGTTAAACATTGGAAAAGTTATCTGAACGTATCTGGATATTATCTGTCTTCGAGAGGCAGGCCCCGTTTTCGTTTGGATTCGAGTCTTCCATAAGTGTCTTAATAATAAACATTTACTGGAGGATTTTTTCTTGAAAAATTTTCAAAAGGTATTCCTACACGGTTAAAGTAAGATCGCTCCCTTTAACAGAACTATCGCTTGAAGTCCTGAAAATAGCGTCGAATAATTAACTAAGGCATAAGAAGGAGTTTTTCACTAGTGGGAAAGATTGCCACGAACCTGTCTGCTTGGAGTAAAGTTATGCGGAACTATGAGGTCACAGAATATATCAGATAAGGAAACTCAGCAGCATACTTAGAAGCAGTCAGTTCTCCGATCCCTGACAATGCAATCTCTTTAAACTTGTCACAACTTTGTCAATCATGATCTCATCAACTATGTATGCACAAATTATGAGAACCTAAGAAGCGACCCTTCTCAAGTAAAATATAAAGCGCTCTTTCCGACCGATCTTATAATCAAAAATAACCCCTTGCAAGGACTGGTAGGATTTTTCAGTTTTTATCCCATACTGCGGTTTGGGGTATCATTTTCCTTGATTATTCTCGGCAGTGAACATCGATCTTGCTTTAACACTGTATTGATTGTCTGTGCAAATTCAAACTGTTGTGTGCTTCTATGTGTTTTCTACAGAGACGAGTTATAGTTAATGATCCGCCACGACGTGTATTGTTTCCAGTTCATACATGTTGTAGCAACCGGACGGGAGGGTGACGTCCGGATCTTTACGTCGCGGTCACCAGGAGTAGAAGAGTTAAGTCGTTGTGGCGATGATGCCACTGCAATCTCTTCTAAAAGTCGTGTTAGCTCATTATACATAAGAAACAAGGATTTCACAGGGTCAGGTACAATGAGGAGGCATATGAAAACAATGGCTATAAGGTTTATTGAAAACTGCAAAATAGTGAAAACACGTGGTACCTAACGTAGAAAATACGTAACTGTTATAAAATTCAGTATGATAGCTCAAAGGAGATGTTATACCTAAAAAATTAAAAGACTTTCGCTAGAAGGAAAACCGAATGGCATTTGTGCAACAAAGAGAGCACTCCCATGATAGAAATGCGAGTTAGCACGAATATAAAACTTGAGATACGATACGTAACGATACAGGTTTTAACGGCGATTGACCCAGGGCACGAGACGTGAATATTGAAAAACGTGGCAGAAAACAAAAAACCAGTTAAAACAACTATGGCGTGCAGGTAGAGCTTCGTCTGTAACAACGTCCGTTCACCGTGTGAAATTCATTGTTCTAGTCATTTAAGCAATTCGTACCCCTGCCCCGTAGACCGCTCAATAATTTATTTTCCCCAAATGATACCTTAGGAACTCGCTGGCATCTTTCATCTGCATTTATATCGGGCATTTGGGAACGCAGATTATGGGCTTACTTCGTAACGTAAGTGAACTCTTTCAATGCTTTTCAATTTTTTTTAAAGCTTGTGCAGTACGCGATCACGAAGTATTGCTATTTCTATCTCTGTGCAAGGTTGTTTGGTTAACTTTCTCTGTTTTATAAAATGGCCAGTTACGGCCTAGAAGGGGAAGATTAACAGGATAATGTTTCAAATATGCTAATGAAAGTGATCCGAAAGTTACCAATCAGTCGTTCAGAGTTGTAAGCAGTTACATTCATTCCAGCTCTATTAAACCCTGACAAGTATGGAGATTTTTAGCGTTTCAGTGAACTCAAATATTTGTTTACTCAGTTCTTTGACCGTAGAAACTCCTGCATTTCCTGTTTGTTCAGACTGTTCATGCATGTTGTTCTGAGAATTCCAGGGGACGGTTGCCCTTTTACTCGAAGAATTTCTGCCGTAATCTTTACTACCAAAATTAATTGTATCTATACGTATCTCCGATTTCAAAACGCTCTATTGGTTGTACTAGTAACCTACTGTAATGCTGAGTTAGCTTATTTCGTTTCCCAGAAGATATAAATGGTAGAATGGGCCAATTATGCATACATCACTTCCGTCAGTTTGACAAAATATTTTTCTCGCACAATGAGAACTAGTCGGAAAACTCCATGTTTCCTCTTTCAAGGTGCTCAAAGATACGTGACAGTGGAAACAAAACTGGGGGTAGATCGTTTAGTTTATTAACCCATAAAATTTTGACACCTTGACTGCCTAACCCCGATCCCCTATGTCAGAGCCGAGGTTGTGTATGAGGTTCACTAGCACTATCTATTAGGAAGTACCTTCAGCTGTCCAGTGTCGTTGAGATTTTTACAGTCTAAGCCAAGACGGCCTTCAAACAGAATGTTAAAGTACTAAGTAAACGTTACCTTTTCGTTTATCCCATGCATAATTGCCCACTTTACTCATGAAAGTGAAAAATTTCAAAAATCCAGGACGGAATCGCGCATCAAGTGTACCCAAAAATATAATGGGTCTACTTCATTTGGCGAGTTTTCGAGCTATGAATCAAAAGCAATTTTTTGCTTACTGCCAGGTAGCAAGATCTTGACTGCATCTCCCGATAACTTCACTAAAGCCTGATCCTGTAGAGCGTGTTCATCGTTTTTATTTTCTTATGAATAACAGCGCTCACAAATAGCTTTTACACTCAGTTTAAAGTAAATTGGCATCATTAAAACCTTGGAAAGCGTAGCCCTACTTCTTTTATAGCCATCCTTTCCGCAAAATAGAGAACTTTTCGCTACATAGATGCTAAAGATATCTTTTACTTTTCTATATAACGCAGGAATACGAGGGGGTGTGCCAAGTTCCCTTTTGTTCTGCCTTTTCATTAGTTATTTGCCTAGCATCTTCTGGAAGGAAAAGCCTTCCTGGGCCCTGTTGAGGTGAAATTCGCCCACCAATGCAAATTGTCAAGGCGTGACATTGTTAAAGGGCGCCCAAAAAGTGACTGGCAAACCTTTGCTGGATGGCCTAGCGCATATTGCATTTCGCTTTTCTTGCCAAAATGTTCAGTTGAGCTTGTTGGCAGTGATCTTCTACCGCACCTTCGCGTTCACAAGCGAGGCGTAGGTGTGCAGGGAGTGTCCAAGTACTTTCGTATACGCTCAATTGACTGCCACACTCATTCAGAGCATATTGTTCTGAGTGTCTCCAAGGCTCCTTAAAGGAGCGATTATTCCTTCAAAATTCAGAAACTAGGAAATTTGGAGCATTTCTCACACATTGCAAAAAAGCTTAACTAGGCATCGCTCCTTTTATTTAACTTGCTGTGTACGACGAGAAAACTTTCATGATCTTGCTTCTTTCGGCAAAAGCATAACGCCAATGAGGCATCAAAAACGGACTCACTAAAGAACTCATGTTACCACAGAGTTTGCTCCTCATAGCCAAGTTAATTGCTAGCGGATTACCGTTCAACTCATTCAATAATTGAACCCCAACATGTATGTAACACCCTGTAGGCGCTAATCAAGCAAAGCTTATCATCTCAAACTCTTTTCTGTGAATGCAAAACTATCATAAGTAAATGGCCCAGAAATGCTAAGATTGTTTCCAAAAACAAATCAAAGTGTGATTACCCTTAGTTACACTGACATTTTCCTATCAGATTTTTTTAATTTTTATGCTCATTAAACTGTCTATATTTATTTCCTTACTCTTCGTACATTGGCATTCAATATTTTTATTACTGTCATTCATAAAACTCAGGATTCCGTTGTTTTTGCGTCCATTTCCAACTTTTTAAGCAACTCCGCATATACCAGAAGTTTTCTGGTATGTTCGTACATAAAAAGCGCTTAGTGGTTGAGCTGGTACAGGTAGCATATGAGAGTATGGTTTCTGCGAACATTTCAACGAAGAGGAAACCGTGTGTTCCGGTAGGTCGACACAATAAAAAAACTATTTATGTTCTTCCCTTTCGCTTTTTCGACTGGTCTCGTGCCACCAGTGGCCGGTGTTCATGTTTTCCATGCACCTGACTGTAACTGCAAAAGTACATTACATTTCTTGGTTGAAAATGTGACGCTATAGACAGAACTAGTTAACTGAATGGTACCGTTAGAGTATTTTCTTTTCTAGTAAGCTGACGATGCCAACAAAAATCATGGCGTCTTA
Source organism: Schistocephalus solidus (assembly GCA_017591395.1). Lineage (NCBI taxonomy): Eukaryota > Metazoa > Platyhelminthes > Cestoda > Diphyllobothriidea > Diphyllobothriidae > Schistocephalus > Schistocephalus solidus. The sequence goes on from WEDG01000111.1 coordinate 144,472, forward strand.
CGGAAATTATGCACTTCGAGCAGGTGAGTACTTTGGTATTCGCTGTGTTTACCAATATCTGCTTATTTTGAAACATAACCTGTGCATTTACTCGTTCTTAAGACTTTCAAGATGTATACTACTTATTTTTACTTCAGAAAATTCGTATAATCTACCACATCCCTATAATCGGTCTCGTGGGACTTATATAATTCTAAACTAGACGTGGATTATGTTATATACTTTGTGCACAGATGTATAAAGTATATAGGAAAAATAAATGTGTGCACGTTCTTTTTACAAACTATGACCGAACTGATTTCGACACCAACAACAAATGAAAACATATACAATGCTAAGAAACCCGCTTTTCCTGAGGCAACTTATAGAAGTTTCAAAGGAAAACCGCGCACCTGGAAATATGTCAGTTCATTTTGAGGTCTCAACGGGTAATCTTTTTTCACGTTGAACGTGTATCGGACGGTTTAGTGCAATGTTCATGAACTCGGTTCTTGCTGTCAATAACAAAAACAATGGAGTTTCCCTAACCAGGTTGGATGCCAACGTTCACTGGTTAAAAGTTGATTTGGTTTTTAACCATACATAAAAGTATTATTTTTCGTGCTTAGTTATCACAAAATTATGGCTTCTTCAAATTTTTACTTGAAGGAAAAGTACCTTTCAGTTTTAAAAAGGTTTTTGATTATCAGATTTTTTAAGATCATTAAAGGTTCATTCATAAAGCATCTTATTTGTCCATTTATTAATGTTACTTGTCAACTATAAAATATAGACCACATCCAGTGCAAACTTTTATGAGTATTTTATGACATCTTCTTAATGGTTTATAGAAACTTATTGTTTTCATAATAAAGAGAACATACGGTTTTTGGATTATAAAACATGAATGCAAGTGTGACAACCGGTCATATTCAAAATTATTTGGGATTTGAAACGTTTTTATAAATCAAAACATATAATTTCACTCATTATAAAATTTGAAGAAAGCATTATTTGCTACCAAACGCCTCCTTCACAGACTTTGTTCATTTTTTCCAATGTGCAGTTTTTACAGGCAGTCGAAAAGAAACTTTTTTTAAAATACGGCATCTTAACGTGATTTAAATATCTTGGGATAATGCTACACGAGCATTAATATTAAAATATTCCCTTAGTAATCTTTTATAATCTAAAACACAATTTTGGTTAAACTTTCATGAGATGCATATCTAATATTTGCGTCAAATTCGGAGGATATGCTTTTTCTGAAGTACAATGGTGACCAATGCTCGTTTTCATCCTAAGTCTCACCTAAGTGTAAAATGCTGCGTCGTAATTTATATTTTTTCCTCAGGGTAATAGTTTTTCGCTGCACAGCAACCTCAGCAACCGCCACTGGTTGAGCACGGACAAACGTTTTAATCCGAACCGACCGTTCTCACGTTCATTCTCGTCGACACACCATTTACAGGCCCAATAGTGTACGTATGACCCCACCGCCAAGCATTCGAAAGATCCAGACCAAAAGAATCTACCGTAGACTTTGATGACAGGGCTAAATAATTCATGAAGTTTGCAGACAAGACAGGGACAAATTGTTGTACAAAATAAGCTGGAATAGAAAGTGGGTCTTCCCCGAAAGCTTACTGCACCATTTAAGAAGACCTAAAAGCTTACGAATGACTTTTAATATGTTTTTTCTCTAACGGACGGACACAACAAAGCTCGTCACCTGCTGTATCAGCTGGTCGGATATGCCGAGTTTAATTTAGCCCTGAGAAGGATATCTTCAATATAGTATGCAGCCTATATCCTTAGCTGCCTTACGGCTGCTGGCGGGGCTTGAGAGTTAGCCTCAAGGCATAACGGGATGAGTGAGTCCTGTAACCGATCGGTGAGCGCCCCATTACCAATATATATATATATATATATATATATATATGTGGCACATATATTATTATTATATTTATATTGTCTTTTCAAGGCAGTTGCTGTGGGGGTTGTATGAGGGGCAAATAGACAAGTGCTTAAGAGATAAAGAAGAACTTGAAAAGTCAACAGTATTGTGTTAGTTTACTCGAAACTTGATGGTATCTCCCGCTATCATATGTTAGTCGAGTATGCCCTTGTAGGTGGTTAAGGGGTGTAGGGGTACTAGTTAGGGGCAGCACCACACAGCTTGCATTTGGTCGCTCCATTTGTCTCGTACAGGTGGTGAATGCTCCTGTGACCGCCTCTAACTGGTACCCAACTCTCACCTGTGGCTCCTCGAAGTTGGGTTCTTTCCAGCGGCCACACCCCGGGCAACCGTCACGACCGGCGGGCTAAACCAGGTGAGGGTCTCCGGTGTTGTGTGTGCCTCCACACCCGGTATGTCTGACTCCCCGAACTTCCCACCTCCCCCTCTCAAAAAGTCCTACGGTGGGGGGGCGACAGCAACCCCGTAGGCGGCCCAGACTAACTCGGGTCGTTCTCCCACTAAAACAAATCCGTGACCCATAGTGGAGTTCGGCAGCCGTCTGGGATGTCCAAGCAGCCCTATTTAGGGATAGCACTGCTTGCCTCCTCGCGGAGGAAGGGGCTAGAAAATGTGCCCTAAAAAAGTGCTGGGTCACGTCTTCTGCAGCCGGCCGCGGCTCGCAGATCGCAAACTACGCGGTCGTAAAACTCAAACAAACAACAATACCCCCGTCCCCATCCCCCTCGCCATACTCTCCAGGCTGCTCGGGTGAGTCCACTCACACTAGCAGCCTGGAATGTTCGTTCCCTTTTAGACAATCCTAGGAGCAACCGATCGGAACGGAGGACGGCGCTAGTCGCTCGGGAACTGGCGCGCTACAAGGTGGACATTGCTGCTCTCAGCGAGACCCGATTCTCTGAGCAGGGTCAGCTGGAGGAGGTGGGTGCCGGCTACACTTTCTTCTGGAGCGGCCGGCCAAAGGCAGAGCGACGCGACGCTGGTGTTGCCTTTGCCATTCGTAACAACATCGTGGGACGTCTGCCCTGTCTGCCGCAGGGTATCAATTATCACCTGATGAGCCTCCGCCTGCCTCTTCGGGGAGACCAGTTCGCCTCCATCATCAGCGCCTACGCTCCCCCAATGACGAGCTCTGATGCGGCGAAGGACAAATTCTACGAGGACCTGCACGCCTTGCTGGCGACTTTGCCGAAAGAGGACAAGTTAATTGTCCTTGGTGACTTCAATGCCCGCGTCGGGACGGACCACGCTGTCTGGCAGGGAGTGCTGGGTCCCCACGGTCTCGGTAGCTGTAACGATAACGGCCTCCTTCTTCTGCGCACGTGTGCGGAACACCGTCTCCTGCTGACCAACACCTTCTTCCGCCTTCCGACGCGGGAGAAGGCCACGTGGATGCACCCTCGGTCGCGGTGCTGGCATCTGCTGGACTAAAATCTCGTCCGGAGGCGAGATCGACAGGACGTGCTGGTAACCAAGGCGATCCGCGATGCCGATGGTTGGACAGATCACCGCCTCGTCATCTCCCAGATGAGGCTCCAACTGCAACCCCGACGAAGGCCCCAAGGTAAGAGGCCATCATGTAAGTTAAATACTCTTTTATTAAATTTGCCTGCTCACTGTTTTGATTTCAGCAACCAAATAACCGGGAAACTGGAGGACCTGCATGCTCCAGATGATAACGCTACCGTGGAGACACGATGGTGTCAACTGCGAAATGTCATCCAGTCCACCGACCTTCGATGTTCTCGGCCGCGCACGCCGTCGACACCAGGACTGGTTTGACGACAATGACGCCGACATCAGCAACTTACTCGCGGAGAAGAATGGGCTACACAAAGCCTACATGGACCTTCGGACTGACACCACCAAAGCAGCCTTCTTCAGATGCTGGCGCCTTGTACAGCAACGGCTGCGGGAGATGCAGGATGCCTGGATGATCCGAAAGGCTGAGGAAATCCAGGGGTATGCGGACCGCAATGAAATGAAAAACTTTTTCAAAGCCATCAAGGCCATCTACGGCCCGTGTATCAAGGGGTCCGCACCGCTGCTTAGCTCTGGCGGCACAACACAGCTGACAGAGAAATCGCAAATTCTGAAGCGCTGGCCGAGCACTTCATAAATGTCCTCAATTGCTCATCAGCCATCTCAGATGCTGCCATTGACCGGCTCTCTCAAGTGGACACGAACAATGACCTGGATCTGCCGCCTTCCCTACCAGAAACCATCCGGGCCGTGCAGCAGATTTCCAGCGGTAAAGCACCGGGATCCGACGCAATCCCACCGGAAGTATACAAGCACGGTGGGCCCCGGCTGATGGTAGAACTCACAACACTCTTCCTGGAGATGTGGCGCCAAGGGAAAGTTCCTCAGGATTTCAAAGACGTGACCATCGTCCATCTCTACAAACAGAAGGGGAACCGGCAACTCTGTGATAATCACAGAGGCATCTCGTTGCTCAACATCGCCGGGAAGATCTTCGCCCGTATCCTTCTCAATCGTCTTAACGGTCACCTAGAGCAGGGCCTGCTCCCGGAAAGCCAATGTGGCTTCCGCCGACACCGCGGAACAACCGATATGATCTTTGCCGCCCGCCAGCTAAGAGAGAAGTGTCAGGAGATGCGAACTCACCTTTACACTACCTTCGTGGATCTAACGAAAGCCTTTGACACGGTGAATCGTGACGGACTGTGGAAAGTCATGCAGAAATTTGGTTGTCCTGAGCGGTTCACGCACATGGTGCGTCAGCTTCATGACGGGATGACGGCGCGCGTCACTGACAACGGGATGTTATCTGAAGCATTCGCAGTGACCAACGGAGTGAAGCAGGGCTGCGTACTGGCCCCCACCCTCTTCAGTCTCATGTTCTCGGCTATGCTGATGGACGCCTACCGTGATGAGCAGCCTGGTATCCGCATCGCCTACAGAACTGACGGGCACCTTCTCAACAGTCGGCGTATGCAGGCTCCAACGCGCGTGTCTACGACTACAGTCCATGACTTGCTCTTCGCGGACGACTGCGCCCTTAACACCGTGACGGACGATGACATGCAAAGGAGCATGGACCTCTTCGCCGAAGGCTGCGCCGATTTCGGATTAACAATCAGTACAGCCAAAACGGTTGTCATGCACCAGCCGCCACCCAGCGCAGGAATACAATGCTCCTCGAATCAATGTCAACGGTGCTCAACTCAAAAACGTGGAAACCTTCGCTTATCTAGGAAGCACGATGTCGCGCAACACGAGAATCGATGACGAGGTTGCCGAACGGATCTCCAAAGCTAGTCAGGCCTTCGGCCGGCAGCAGGCCTCCGTGTGGAATCGCCACGGTATTCACCTGAACACCAAACTGAAGATGTACAAGGCCGTCGTCTTGACGACACTCCTTTACGGAGCGGAAACCTGGACCGTCTACTCGAACCAAGCCAGGAAGCTGAATCACTTTCATCTCAGCTGCCTCCGCAGAATACTGAAGATGAGATGGCAAGACATGATACCGGACACGGAAATCCTGGAGCGGACCGGAATCCTCAGCATCCATGCCATGCTGAGGCAAGTGCAACTGCGATAGAGCAGCCACCTGGTAAGAATGGACGACGAGCGACTACCCAAACGACTTTCTACGGAGATGTCGCTACGGGTTCTCGCCGGCAGGGAGGTCAAAAACGACGCTACAAGGACACTTTGAAGAAATCGCTGAAGCAACTGCAAATCAACTCGGCGACCTGGGAGGACCTCGCCCAGGATAGACCGGCATGGAGAAGATCAGTGAAGACTGGTTCAGCAATCTATGAGGCCAACCGGATCGCCGCCGCCAAGGCCAAAAAGAGCGGCACGAAAGTCACCAGCACCCCGACTAGCACCGCCAATGCCCAGGCCCTGCCAACATGCCCGCGCTGTCAACGCATCTTCCGCGCACGAATCGGCCTGGTTGGACATCTTCGGATGCAATGCACCAACAATCCGACAATTCCAATTTCTACGTCAAATTCTGCCAACCCTCATTCTGACTCCCCCACCCTCACTCCTGACAACAATTCCATTACTCCCACCATCATAGAGACCAAATCCATCTACTCATCGCCTGTTACCCCCACCACCGCAACCACCACCGCCTTCGCCTTCACTACCACCACCACCACCATCAGCGATGGCGAATTTCTCCTAAGCTGTACTCAATGCGACCGCAAATTCACCTCACGCATCGGCCTGGTCGGTCACTTGCGAATACATCGTACAGAGACCGGTGAGCCAGTGCCTGGAGCACCATCACACAGCAGAGATCGTAGCCTCCACTGCCCTCACTGTCCTCGCGCATTCACTCATCGCATGGGCCTATTCGGTCACATGCGCATCCATGACAGCGGAATTCACCACAATAACGACAACATCGATACACCATGCACACCCTCCGCTCCTGCCATTCTTAGCGCCCCTGCCCAACCCACTACCATGAATGACATCGCCCCAGCCTCTACCGATTTCTCCTGCCCACACTACGCCCGCAACTTCAACTCACGCATCGGCCTGGTCGGTCACCTGCGAATCCATCGCACGGAGGCTGGTGAACCAGTGCCTGGGGCTCCGACATACAGTTGACGCGCCCGCCTTCACTGACCTCACTGCTCCCGCACATTTACACACCGCATGGGCCTATTAGGACACATGCGCCTCCACGACAAACTCCGGTAAACTACCGGAGGCTAAGCTACATCAGCACACACTACCTACAGCAATTCATCGACAACACCCTCACAATCACCATTTACCAGAGTATACTAGAGAAACCGTGGCTGGGAAGTCTGCCAATCTGACGCTTCCACCAGACCACGCCATCGGCTCAGTGTATGTGCTGTGTGTTTCGAGTGACTGACTAGTGAACTGGGAGTCAGACGGCGATGGCTGCTCCATATCCCCTGAGTTTGTGAATCCTGGTGTGTGCGTTATGGGGGCCAGGTCGTGCTGTGGCGCGCGAAGACGGGTACGCCGATCCGTCAGCCAATGCGCACGATCCCCCATCAGGCAACTGACCGGCTCGGACAGTGTCTGATTGGTGGGGGTGGGGGAGAGAGTGAGGTCGACAGCTCAGCGCATGTTCCTCAATATAAACAATCTGACGCGCTTGAAACTACCACGGTGCGCTAAAAGCCGTGGCTTGGAAGGTTGCCAACTGACGGGATAACTCGGACCGCGTGGTCAGCCCAATGTGTGTTTTGTGTGGAGTGGCTGACTGGCGGACTGAGACTTAGGCTGCAATGGCTCCTTCTTAATGTGGTCTTTATGACACTCCCACTCTGTGGGATCCGAGCCAGGTGTTGTGGTACGCCCAGGGGCGGCTCCGGCCGCGCCAGCCACCTGCGCCCTCTCTCATCTCCGGTCTTCTTGTCTGTGTCGTGAGACCGGGCTCAGGTGGGGGAGGAGAAGAGTGTGCGGTAACGTTAACCGCCGCGGGTGGAAGGTTGCCAACTGACAATTACACTCAGACCTCGCATTTAGTCAAATGTGTGTTGTGTGGAGTTGACTGGTGGTATGAGAGTCAGGCTGCGATGGCTCCTTCTTAACGTGACCTCTGGCTATCTCACACATGTGAGATGTAAGCCATTAAACCCCCTGTTGTGTGAAATCCTGGTGCTTGTGTTTGGGGGGCCAGGTCGTGTACGTAGTACACGTAGACGAGGTTACCAGCAGCTGCGCCTGCTTCCGCATCAGACAACTGACCAGCTCGGACAGTGGTCTGATTGTGGGGAAGTGGGGAGAGAGTGAGGTCGAGAACTCAGCGTATTTTTCCCCACTATAAACAATCTGACGCGCTTGAACCTATCACGGTGCGCTAAAAGCCGTGGCTTGGAAGGTTGCCAACTGACGGGATAACTCGGACCGCGTGGTCAGCCCAATGTGTTTTGTGTGGAGTGGCTGACTGGCGGACTGAGAGTCAGGCTGCAATGGCTCCTTCTTAATGTGGCCTTTATGGCACTCCCACTCCGTGGGATCCGAGCCAGGTGTGGTGGCACGCCCCAGGGGGCGGCTCCGGCCGCGCCAGCCACCTGCGCCCTCACCCATCTCCGGTCTTCTTGACTCTGTCTTGACACCGGGCTCAGGTGGGGGAGGAGGAGAGAGTGCGGTAGCTGCAGCGCAAGGTTACTATCACTTAAAACTAATTCACGCGCAAGTCACCGTCCCTGCACTACCTGGTGTAGAGCATACGGTGGACCTCGTCGAAATCGACGGTCGAACTGCCGAGGTGGTTAAATATTCGTCAGATGTGACACGTATTCAGAGTCTGTAGCCTTCAGGAAACCAAGTAAATGAATACTTGATCTGGGATCCAGAGAATATCAGGTGGCGTAGAACTGCTGAGCTTCACCTCTTTGTTGTGCATCTGCGCCATATGATGGAGCCCATCTGTGAATCATCTGTAAGGATTGGATAGTGGTATTGTTTTTTTATTCCCAGCTCTTAATTGAGTGAGGATTGGCTGAATGAAGGCGGATTAAGTCCAAAAAAGTGTTTTTTAGGTCTAATAACACCCCTACAAATAAGTTTACTATAAGAAATAATGGGCAGAAGAATTAGTTTTGGTTTAATCGAAGGATGATGGCGAACGGTATTTTTTCGTCGAACAGACCAATAAAATATAAGAAAACAATCAGTGTCTTCTTTTTTATGATTCACCGCATTTTGGGGATAAGATATGCCTTCGAAAACGTACTTTTTTGATGGAAATGTTAATAAAACAGCTACATATGGAACAACAATACATTGATATGCGTGCATTACTAACATCATTTCAGTAGTATTTGTTAATAATCATATTAGCAGCTGAATAAGAGGGATGGATCATCAGATTAACCATTCGTCCTTTTCAATTCCTGTTATTACACTTAGAAGCATGTCAAAAACAACTACTACCATGGGTGCCCAAGAACGTGGTAACCGATAAGGCACTGGTCAAGAAAAAATATCCCCATCCTTACCACGACTGTCACCACGTCCTCGTTTTTACCCCCACCACCACCCTGTTATCATCATAAGTATTACCGTCGCCGCGGGTAATTTATCTGCCATAATTGAAGATGCCCAGCTTCAAGGAAGTACTGCGACTCCATGAGGAATCTTGAATATGTTCAATATCAGTATGTTCCCTGTGGGTTGCTCTGTTTTTATAGCACTTATACCAAAAAACTTGAAGTTAAACCGTTTGCAGAACTCCTGGAAAGGTTTATTACAAGAGTACTTATAGCTGTCGCGATAGTAGTAGGCTAAGTTGCATCATTAGACACTTGTTCTCCCATGCAACTATGTTTAGCCGATGAGGCCGAAGAGGCATCAATATTATGATCAACGTAGTAGTAGTAGTAGTAGTAGTAGTAGTAGTAGTAGTAGTAGTAGTAGTAGTAGTAGTAGTAGTAGTAGTAGTAGTAGAAGTATTAGGAGTAGTAGTAGTAGTAGTAGTAGTAGTAGTAGTAGTAGTAGTAGTAGTAGTAGTAGTAGTAGTAGTAGTAGTAGTAGTAGTAGTAGTAGTAGTAGTAGTAGTAGTAGTATAAGTAGTAGTAGTTGTAGTAGTAGTAGTAGTAGCAGCAGCAGCAGCAGCAAGCAGCAGTATGAGACCTGTCTTTACACCGTACCAAGACTGAGTACTTTGGTTTGGAGTATCTGTTGCGTGCTCTAGCATTTCTTATTGCTGAAACATTGTGAAACTCATACTGTATACTGATTCTGAAAATAGGAGTACCCGCATATGTCCGACATCTTGTGATAGCTGAAACAATTAAACTAAAATGAGCACTCTTTAAATACGCCCTGGATCTATGTGGAGCAGTGATTAGATATCCGTTTAGACCGTGGCACATTTCGTCATATATATATATATATATATATATATATATATATATATATATATATATATATATATATCCAAGATATTAAAGGGATTTGTTGTTGTATTTGGACAAGCATGAGTCTATCAAAACTGTTACCTCAAAACCATTATGAAATAAGAAAACTCGGTAGTACACCTCAGTGATTAATCATCACTAGGCCTGTAAAGTAATATACTGCAAGGCTGGAGAGAGAAAGTGGAAAAATGAACTGTATAAAAATGGTGATTGCGAAGAGGGCATGGTGGCTTCTGAACATTTCATGGAAGGAGGAAAATATAGTCTATTTCTGAGGTAATGGGGAAGATGAATATTGATATAAAGGACTATTCGTAACTCAACGTTGTGGGATGCAGGTAACAATGTGTGAATTCCACTTAATCAAATAAAAACTCCTCGCCAGCTGTTGCAAAACTATTATAAAAATGGCAGAGACATTATACCGTTCTTTCGATGTTTCTGCTGCTGTATGACGCAGAAACCTCGGTAAAACACAAGGCTGGGTTTCATGCTAGAAGCTATGTTAAAAGTATGGTTTTTTCAATATAAAATTTATACTACTTGTAGTACTGCGTGTTTTAAGAGATGGCATTACGTTTTATTCCACAGTTGCTGATCCTTTTTAACCCAAATTTTCTTTGAAATTTCGGATCTTACCCTAAAAGGTCATGTCCCAGTCACTTAATTCCATGTCCTGCACTCAAAAATTTCAGAACATAGCAAAATATCTGAAATTGGCAGCTAGACGTTCTATCCTCAAATAAAGCTGGTTGTTTCACAGATTTTCCATGAGAACGTCCACTATTAGAAGTATAAGGGCCAGGTTCTCACAAGATCGCTGATCTGGAGGTTAAATTGACCATACTATCTATGGTGAACACTGAATACGCAGCGATGGAGCAGCTCTACTCCTCCTCTCCCGCCCCAGCATTCCGACTGGTATGTCAGTAAATAATTTCGGTTTAGTAATCACTACCGCTGTTACTTTACCGATCGCAAACGGCAGGACAACGATCTCGTGGCTCAGTATACTTTTAACTAGCAGATTGCGAGTTCAAGTCTCAGGGGCTGCAAAACCTGTGGTTGAATATGGCTAGTTGTTGATGGCTAATAAGCCAGAAATGACCATTCTAGTCTCTCTTGTCAGTAACATTATTCTGCTATGATAACAGCCGCTGTGCGACCGGTGACGGGGCTCGATAGAGATCCCCAATAAACAAAAGGACGAGTATGTCCTGCAACGCCACCCGAGGGCACCCCACAACCACTGTTCAAATTTATTTTAGAAAGACAATGTTTCAATTTCTGGAATAAATTTTAAGCAGGCAAGGGTGACGAAATATGCAGAAGTTACTGGCTTCATGAAATTTAAGCAGTTGGATCACGTGATCCACCTTGCACTGCCATAGTAACCGCCCATGACCGAAATAACCCCATTCAGTCATCCGTCCTTCACCCCCCGCTTTCTACACGGAAGTTGTGTAGACTTAGTTGTAACTTGAACTCGCTCGCTTATACTACTTCTCTTCACTTACACCATGACCACCCGTAGTTCAACATTTCCTGCTTGTATTTACTTGTCACATTTTATACCCCAGGCCGTTTTCTCTTTGAGCGGTTTATGTTATTAATGTGCAATGAAAGAAAAGAATCATGAAATTGTATGAGGTCATTTGATACATCTTATTATTCACAGTTAATCAGTAAACTTTATCTCGCTTGGCTGTGATGTTTGTGAATGTGGTTTCACACCGAATAGAATCTCTTATAGAAGAAAACGGGGAGCTAAGGCCAATTTCGAGAGGTGCACCCCATTTCAATGTGAGATGAATTTTCCGGTTGCAGGAAACAGCCAGTGAGCGTGTACATTGCCAAAAATAACGAGGGAGACTGGGATGCGTGCATTCCCAGCCGTTGGGCACTGAGTTTTTCTTTGAATAGTTACTGAGGAGTGCGAACTCCAGCTCGCACGTAAGTTGGCGTACGACTAGGTAAGGTTGATAGTTGAACTTCAGAAGGTTATCGGGACTTTTTATTGTCGTCGTATCTTTTTGGACCTTTAACTAGCCCCAGGGGATGTTAATGGGAGAAAAAACCCGACTGAACCACTTTCGCTTTTGGTAAAGAGGACTACATTCAACCTATCAGTTTAGATCGATGAATTTCTTAATTTAATTGTTTCAAAATTTCAGTACAATGATTGCATTGCGTAGGTCCACTTTAGAGGAAACATTCGTGAGACAGATTGCCTACAATTTGTGTTACCCATTCAAAAGTTTCGTAAAATTACACGGAAATACTCAAAATGATGTTTCTACTAAATTGCTATTTCGGGTGTGTTATTAAATACTCGAAACTGTCAGTGTGTCTAGTAACTCTGGATGTAGCTGTATTTCGTGAAGATGGGTGTTGTGACAGATCCATCTCAACTCAGAATTTATCGATCGAATTCGCTATCAAATAGCCTATTTGTGAAACAAAGCAGGTCGGTGTGTATTCTTTTCATGCAGAAAAAATCGCTTCTGAAATTATTAAATTCTTAAAAAACAACGATTACTTGCATGCTGAAGGGAACAGAATGCCTAAGCTGTAAAAAGATGCCAACTTATCAGTGGTAGTGGAAATGGAACTCCCAGGTGATGTGTGGGGATAATAATGGGCGTGGCTAGAGGGAAGTTTATTTGGGTGCGGAAGTTTCTAGTAGTGATTTCGACTACTGTTGATTTCTAAGAGCACTCTCTTCTTTTGAACTTAAAGTCTGCTCAACTATTAACGGCATCGGAAAGGAACATGCAAAAAGCACAACAATCGAAAAGAGTGATCCTGTTGCCGTTGCATATTAGTATAATGTATAATTTCTTAACTCAAAGACATATATTTTGCTAGCTTCTCTGATAATTCCCAGAAAGAACAAGGAATAGAGAAGCAACGAGCGATGGTAATGAGCTTGATGGTAATTGTGTGGGGTTTTAATTGATTTGGCTTCATAAACTTCCTCATCTGCAGATTATAGGGCTCCATGAACATGACTTTTGTTAGGAGGATGAAAAAAAGTAAACATATGTATCATCTAAGTAGGAATTCAGTGGAAATTGCTGCATATTTTTTTGCATCGTTTCCTTCTCCTTTTAAGGAGTCACAAAATGTGAACTGATATCGACTCGTCACCTATGAAATGTGAAGAAAAACAATTTTTAATATCTCCTAAATTAAAGGAATATTTTTATTCATCAAAGTATGCGCCCGTATTATCAATACACTTTTGACAATTCGCTAGTAAGTTGTTCAATCCGAGGATTTTAAAGTCAAGTAAGCGAGTCAGTAACATCTTGGGAGGTCTGTTCTACAGCATTTTCAGAAGTAATTTGTTTTCAAATGAGAAAGTTATCCAAATTTAGAAAGAAGTCCTAGTCAGTGGATGAGTATATCGATGATTAAGAACTTTCAACTTCGATTTCGGTAGTTTTATCACTGTCCTCTGTGCGATGTTTGGTCTAGCGTTGTTGAATTCAAATCGATTGGTTGAGCAATCTAGGTTATTTTTGCAAGTTTTTTGATCATTTGGTTCAGCTGGTCGAAGGATACCTCTGACGTAATCGATGAGCCAGGTTTCACGAAATCATAGCGAAACCACACCTGCACCAGGCCACCAAACACTCTTCATTCGCTTGTTTTTATGAATATTACGCTGTTGGTCTGTGTTTTAGTTGGCTTGTCCTTTCCAACCACTATGCTGGGCATTTAGAGTTACCATATTGGATCCATTTCTCATCAAAAGTTACAATTTGATTCAAAATTAAATCTCCTTTGTGCCGAGAAGGCAACATCATGCAAGCTTCCGAACATTTTTTGCTGCGTTTCGCTCACTCCACATAGAACCCACATTTCCATCTTTTTATCTTCAGCTATAGGATTTGATCTTTTTTCCTTGCAAATAACAATTAATATGCACTTTGAGGTGGATCTGACTCGACGGTGACTTTCAGTTTTTCATTATCTACCTTGGCTTCTGGCCAACTCCGTAGCCAATTCGTGAGATCAAATTTACCAGAACGAAATTTTGCAAACGAATTTTACACTGTCTGTTGTGTAGTAATATTAGAACAAAATACAACAGTTATACTCCGAGCTGTTTGTGAGAATTAAGTTCACGCAAGAACTCATATTTCCTACTTGTTCGAATTTCTGACATTTGCCTCTTCAAAGAAAAATAACAAAAACAGAGGTGAAATATTTTAAAGTGCAAAATGGTTTAAAAAGATAAATATTTTGGAAACTGCAGCGCCTTTGGCGCCAACGCCGCGCACAAAATCGCGTGCGGATACTTCTCGAACTGCCGGACCGAACGCACACAGCCTCTTGGGCAACCAAGCCAATCACAGGCACTCACAAATTGCTATTGACCGAGCAACTGAGCAAGGGGCTAGTGACTCGCCATCAAATTACATTTTATTTACTCACACCCATATCACGCTAGCGAACAGACGCGCGTGCAGGCCCAGAGCTTATCGCGCGTTGGGGCCTCTGACCAGCACCGGGTTTCTGTACATAATACACAACTGCTACTGGTTGTTTCCCTTCTCTTCCTATAAGGAACGCGGTGGGACGATTTTAGGGCTCTGAGTACAACCACAACTACTGCTTGGACCCCTACAAAGCTTTCTAACGAAAAGAAAAGAACGTCAAATGTTATATCAAAGTGAAATTAGAAGCTGTTAAAGTTGACCATATGCCTCACTACAAACTTCGTACTAGATTACAGTTGAAACGCATTATTCTGCACTGTTCGTGCACATTCCCCTTCTCCCTTTAATGAACCAAGAAGAGCGAACTGGCAAGTAAAGCGCCTCATACATGTTTATTTCATTCGTTTGTATTTTCGTGCGGTCGTCCACTGAAGAAATTAGAGAATTGTGTTTGACGATGATTTTCTATAAGAAAAGGGCTTTCCTTATCGCAAACCACAGTTATAGATCCAAGTAAAAAGCCCTATATATTAAGCTCACCTTGGCACACAAGGCATGTTCAAGCGGGGAGAGAAAATGAAGGATAGCAATGTTTGAGTAACTATAGCAGCATGGATTGTTGTTGACAAAGGTGATAGATGATCCTCCGTTGGTGAGCGCTCACCGATCCCAAACGGAATTCACTCGTCCCGTTATGCCTTGGGGCTCACTTTTGAGCCCAGCCAGCAGTCGCACAGCGGTTCGTAGTAGTTAAGGCAAACGAAGATTGCTGGCAAAGACAATGGAGACTTTAATGGCCATTTCTGACTGGTTAGCCGTCATCAGCCAGTCACATCCAGCCCCAGGTGGTTCACCACTCGAGGATCGAACCCGCGATCTATTGATCAGAAGTCCCACGCTCTAATCATTGAGCCACAGGTTCATTGTCTTGCCGGTTTAGAACAGGAATATTGACTTGCATTCGTTGATGAACGCTCACCGATCACTAACGGAAATCAATCGTCCCGTTTTGCCTTGGGGCTTACTCTTAAACCCCACCAGCAGCCGCACACCTGGCTGCTCCAAGCCAATTGCCAATACTTACCAGTTCCGACTGTTGGGATGTCCCTGGTGTCCGGATATATAATTACCATTCGGTTTGCATCCCAACTGAAAGCTATCTTGAACAAAAATAAGCTTACAAGGCAACTTGTAGTTAGACATATGTTAAACATGATGAAATCCATGGTTAGAGAGCTCTACCTGCCTGGCAGTTTATTATAAGACTGGCAGAAGAATAAGAGTGGATCCATCGTCGTGCTTAATCATTTTTCTATTTTCCTTCCATTGCTGCACTAATAATCATGCCTCCAATAACCGCTACCCTTAGTTTCCCAATACCATTATGACCAGCAAGGTTATCGGAATGTAAAATATCACCATGTTTGCCACTAATACCAACCCGCCATCGTTTTCACTGGCACCACGCATTTATTTTACTCACGATTACCATTTCCAGCATAATTTATAATAGTAATCTTCATTGCATTATACTGGAAGCACGATTGAGGGTTAAAGCACGTAATTGGCCATTGTTAGAGGTACATTGATGTGTGCAAAGACTCCTATCCTAGCCCTAAAGAGCCTCGTAATTGGCGGGGGGTCGTTTGGCCAGATTTATGCTCAAGGAAATATGATGCTGAGCACCTTAAGGATCTTGCCATTGCTACGGATCTCTGGCTGATTGGCCCCAATCGTTCTGCGCACCGGCAAGAAAGGCAACTGCCACCGAGCCCTCTCTTTTAGGAGCTGTCTAGTCTGTAATAAAGCATATCCTCTTGGACAGTCGGCTGGGGGTGTTAAATCAGAGCGAGGTGAACCGCGAAGGGCGGATCCTAATGCCAAGCTCCAACTAGCTGACAGGGTTTTAATATATGAAACAAAACGACCACAAAGGATTCTTCGGCAAGACTTTCAAGGAGCTTGAACACGCTCCAGTCACGGGAGGCAGGAAAAAGTTGAATTGGATTTTAACTTTAGCTGGAATTGCTGATAGAAGCGAACAGGTGAGTTCTAGGAAGCAGTTCATAAGAAGAAGAAGAAGAAGAAGAAGAAGAAGAAGAAGAAGAAGAAGAAGAAGAAGAAGAAGAAGACAGAAGAAGAAGTAGAAGAAGAAGAAGAAGAAGAAGAAGAAGAAGAAGAAGAAGAAGAAGAAGAAGAAGAAGCGAGCACTGGAACGTGGTGTTTATTGACCTGATGTTTCGGATTCTCTCTCGATCCCATCATCAGAAACAGTAGCAGAAATTGTGATAGATGCGCAAGATGAGCAGTATTTATAGAACGTAGTGACCACCTGATCACATGCGTAATACAATTAGCAGCTATCGCGATCACCGCTGGGGGTCGTACTTGATGTGATGATAGCTTGGTCGTCCGCGTCCCAGTCGTTAATGGCCGTGATTTCATCATCCATGTTGGATACGGGCGTGATAATGACCTGGCAATTTGGCTCACTGTCATTGGAAGTGTCAGTCAACCACGTCCTCTCCACGTGACACATTTTCCGACTCAGTCGATGCCTCAACACAGAATATGGAAACGGGATCTCGTTGCGCTTGTTGATAGACTGTGGGCCTGAGAACTATGACTCAAGCAGCTCGCGGCTTACGAGGTTATCAAATCTTGCGAGGATTTTGGCCTCTCAAACTTTAATATGGCCGGCTCCCGTCGAGTGAGCTGCAATCTGAGAACCAGCGTCTTTCCACCTCACCTCAACCGCGTGCTCAGCCATTCGCAACCGGAGTAATCTCCCGGTTTCTCCGACGTAGTTGCTTCGTCTACAACTGCAACAGATCAAGTTAAACGACGCCAGACGTTTCCTGTCGTGGCAGCGAGTCATTCGACCTCATGAGCTCGTCGCCTGATGGTTGCTTCTGGCCTATGTGCCACGCCAACTCGAAGTGGAGTGAGAAGGCGGCTGACAGCTTCCGAGATTTTCCTCACGTACGGAAAAGCTCGCCAGCATTTAGGGCCAGTTGGGTTTGTTTTTCCTTGTTGTTTGCGTATGCACTGGTTGACAACATTTGTGCAGGTAACCATTTGCTCTCAGCACCCGTCGAAGATATTGTATCTCAGCAACCTTGTCTTCCATTTTACTGCAATGCGACACGACGCACCGGTATAGCGCCCTTACGCAACTGCGTTTGTGACTGATTGGGTGGTTTCTGTTGAAGTTCAGTACTTGCGTCGTATTTTTTGCTTTCCTGAACATTTTGGTTTTCAGACCACCACAATCTTTGCGGCAAAAGAGGACATCCAGGAAGGCCAGCTGGTTGTTTTCTTCCACTTCCATCGTGAATGTAATGTCAGGGAAGACGGCGTAGAGATGTTCTTTGAATGTCAGCACCTGATCCCGTTTGATGACAATGAAAGTGTCATCCACATACCGAGCCCAGAATTTCCGTCTGTGGTGTCGGAAGACCAGCGACTCCAACCGTTGCAAGACCGCCTCGGCTATGAGTCCTGAAATCGGCGAACCCATTGGCATGCCCTTCACCTGCTCGTAGATTGTTCCGTCAAACGTGAAATACGTCTTGAGACGGATCTTAAGGAGTTGGAGGATTTGGGCCTGTCCGAGGCGATTCTCCGGTTCATCGTATTTGTCTCGTAGGAGTAATCCGATAGTCTCGACTGCCAAGTCCTGCGGAATAGAAGTAAAAAGGGACGTGACATTAAAGGAAACCATGACGTCGCTTGGCAGGAGGCTTAGCTGAAGTCATAGTGCATATGTCTCAATGGTGATAGAAAATGACGGTGTCATGAGAACGTCCAGATCGAGCACGACAATACGTTAGGAGAAGGATTTTGTTCAACTGCTGCGAACTTCACACCCGACCCCGGCAACAGCAGTTTAGTTTGAGGATGAGCCGGCGACCGAGTCCAACTGCAACAACAGCAGTCCACCAGCTATCAATATTATCTGATAGATTACACGGCCTCCTCCCTGACACTTTCAAAACGGGGATTTCAACCACCAACTGCAGTGACCCTCGTTATGCTGAGTGCCAAGAAAGTTGACGGATCACTGTGTGAATACTGCTATGGCTGAAGTAGCCATGACATTGTTGCTAAGGTCGCTGCAGGTATCCTCCATAATCGTTTTCACTTTTACCGCGACGCGTGAGCAATACGGAATTACCTTATACTTTGACCAAGGCAAAATATGTTAATTAACAACTCCCTTTCCTCGAAGAACTGAATACTTCGACTGTTGCCACACAATTTGTCCGCTGGGATTCAATGTGATTGATCATGCTGCATTATGATATGCATTCAAGGAATGCATGTTTCTTTGAATGGGCCTGCTCACGAAATCCATTTCAGCAACGAGCTGGCTCAGAGAATAGCCAGCTTTCCAGTCGCCGATGAGAACGTGTTGGTGGAGAACGGATAGTGCTAACTGAAGGACACAGTTTAGTCCAAGGCCCCGGATGTCCTTGGCCGCGCACGTCGTCAGAACCAGGACTGGTCCGATGACAACGAGGCAGCCTTCAACACTCTGCTCGCCGAGAAGAACCAGCTGCACAAAGCCTACGTTGACCATCCTACAGACGCAAATAAAGCAGCCTTCTACCGAATTCCCTGCATTGTACAACAGCGGCTGCGGGAAATGCAGGACACCTAGATCGCTCGCAATTCCGAAAAGATCCAAGAATACACAGACCGCAACGAATGTAATAATTTCTTAGCTGCGATCAAGGCTGCCTATAGTCGTACAACCAAAGGAACCGCTCTTCTTCTTCTGAGCG
This sequence comes from Schistocephalus solidus, assembly GCA_017591395.1. Classification (NCBI taxonomy): domain Eukaryota; kingdom Metazoa; phylum Platyhelminthes; class Cestoda; order Diphyllobothriidea; family Diphyllobothriidae; genus Schistocephalus; species Schistocephalus solidus. The sequence continues at coordinate 163,556 of WEDG01000111.1, forward strand.
CTGACGGAACTACCCTAGTCACTGAGAAGACGAAAATTCTTTAGTGCTGGGGCGAGCATTTCAAAAGCGTCCTCAACCGCCCCTTCCACCATCTCCGACGCCGCCATCGACCGACTGCCTCAAGTTGAGACAAGCACCGACGTTGATCTCTCACGAAACCATCAGGACCATTCAGTAACTCTCCAACCAAAAAAAACATCTGGATCAGACGCACTCCTTGTGGAACTTTACAAGCACGGCAGACTGATCATGAACACGGAGAAAACGGTGGTCATGCACCAACCGCAGTCTAACACCTCCTACAATGCACCTGGCATCAACGTCAATGGCACCCAACTGTAAACTGTGGAAACCTTTCACTGTCTGGGCAGCATGCTTTCCAGAAACACAAAAATCGACGATGAGGTGGCCCATCGTATCCCTAAAGGCAACCAAACCTTCGGTCGCCCGCAGAACATCGTCTGGAATCGTCACGGTCTCCACCTTAGCACCAAGGTCAACGTGTAAAAAGCTGTCATCTTACCAACGCTGCTGTATGGAACGGAGATCTGGATTGTGTACCAGGAAGAGGCGCTTAAGCTCTACTTCTTCCATCTCATCTGTCTCTGATGGATACTGAAGCTGATGGCAGGAACGCATCCCGGACAGAGAAGGGCTGGAGCGAACAGACCACTTCAGCATTTACGCAACTACCCCTGCGCTGGAGCGGCCACTTCGTAAGGCTGGACGAAGAGCGACTACCTAAATGACTCTTCGATGAGATTTCGCCACGGGTTCCCGACGACAAGGGGTTTAAGTTTGACGCTACAAGGACACTCTGAAGACTTCCTTGAAGCAACTGGAGATCAACCGGGCAAACTGTTAGGACCCACCCGGAACCAACCGGCCTGGAGGAGGACAGGGAAGACAAGCCCAACGATCTACGAATCCGACCGCATAACCCCAGCCAAAGCCAAACACGAAGCTCATAAATGCCAATTACCGTTGCCTCACAACGCCAACGCTCAAGCGTCTCTAACTTGCCCAAATTATCAACGAAAATTCCGGCACGAATCGGTCTTACTGGACATCTTCGGACCAAATTCAGCACCCAGATGGCACCAAATGATGCCTCCTCGTCCACATCTGCCCCTCCCCGTATGTTGATCAATAATCCTAACGGTGCGCCCTATCCCCCGTCGCCATCCTTCAGCTGCATTCCTGCCTCAATATCTGCTGCAACGGTTCCTGCCCCCACAACCAATGCAAACAATTATGACGTACCGTCAAACATCAACCTCACTACCAACAACACCAGTGATGTGGAATCGGTCCAAACCTGTCCACAAAGCAACCGCAAATTCACCCCACGCATCGGCCTAGTCGGTCACATGCGAGCAATTGTACGGAGATTGTTGAACCAGGGTTTGAGGCCGCGATATACAGTCACCGCACCCGCCTTCCCTGTCCTCGCACATTTGCACACCGTATGGGTTTATTAGGTCACATGCATCTCCATGAAGACCTGCGGTAGAACACCGTCGGCTATACCACATCTCTCCTTATCAGCCTCTACTTCACGCACGATCTCACGCAACGCCACAAAACATGTGTTTTAAACCAGCTTCCGGGAATTTATCGCAACGCCACGTGTTTTACGAGAGGATTTCCATTCCGGTGTCTTTCATCAACACTGTTAAAAACATAGGAAGTGGCCCGTGATGACCACCAAGAACTGAATTCTTGTTAGAACGTCGCTGCTGGTACTTGACTGTGAAATCCGAAAACACAACATGTTAGCTTTTTGAAGGATCCGTCCTCCAGTTTAACCGTAGACGTAGCCCCTCTCTGCTCAAGCACGTCCGTGCATTTCATCTCCTTAATCCCTATAATACGTTAACCGCCGTCCTCCTCTCTACGATGGGCACGGCTTGAGAAAACAGGCCTCACAATCTAAGCGGCTACGATGTGACCGACCTACCACGTAACGATCTGCTTTTGAATGACGTCCACAAGTGCAGCTTCTGAAAATAGTTTAGGTTAGAGACTGTCCTCATTGTACTTTTTCCTTTTTCTATGGGCAATCTGGGATAGTGTATCGCATCCCATGTCTAACAGGTCAGACGGAGCACATGCTCGGATCGCGCATACATGAACATTAGTTGTGTGGCAGGGCGACGAATTATCGCAAGCTGCTGCCCCCACCTACGAAACAGGTTATGAGCTTAACTTCGCAGCAGTCAAGATAATCGCCCACACCAGAAACAAGACGAGCCGATTTAAAGTCTGATTCACGAACGGGAGCTCAATCAATTGATGTACCGATTTTGGCGCCGGCGTACACAGCCCTGTGCAGTCACTTTCTGACGTGCGTTATTGATCATTAATTGGTTTTTCAACTCCTATAATGTCGCCTTTTGTTGTTAAGGGTATCTCTGACGAACTTCTGCACGAGTTCGAAAGCTCAGAACAAAAAAACATGTTCCGGTGCTAAGAAAAGTGAAGAGACGATTTCCGGTGCTCGACCAGTCTTTTCCTTTGCTCTTGATGCCAACTTGCAAGCTGCTTCAATTTTTGTGATCACAGTTAATCTACATGGTGTTCATTACAGTGAGGATAAAACTTCATAGCGCGCGAAAATTAACGACAGCGGATGGGGAAAGCCCGACTCGCTCTCGTCTGAAACGTGGGAAACCAAATTTCGAGTCCGAGAACCACAATTATGTTTTGACGAACTGTGTCCGGCTGGGTTCTGAGTCAGCATTCTTTTTGTCGCCTCCAGTTAGGTGGTGGCACTAAATTAACGAGGCGTGCAACGAAGAACATACCCAAACCAGCTTAGTCATCTTCCTTGGATAGTTTAATAGAGCATCGCTGTTGCAGTGGCAGTTCGCTGAAACATGGTGACTGAATAAAGCATGAGATTTGCACTCCTGCGGAGCAGATATCCAAAGCAAGAGCACTGGGACAATGGTAAAGCCTTGGCCATCAGGAAAATATACCAATTGTACATCTCGCAGGAAAAATGTGGTCGTTTCATGACCACAAAACGCCCACTCCGCAAGGAAATGAAGCTATAATTATCAGTCTTTACGCACCGGCTCGCGGCCCAATAAAAAGCCGTGACGATGAGAAGGACGAAATCTACGACGGCCAGTACGCCTTCCTAGCGAATGAGTCACAGGCGAAAAAATGATCATTTACGGTAATTTCAAAGCCGTCGCCGGCACAGGTTACGCTATCTGGGATGGAGTTACAAGTAGCCGCAAAAGCTCTAGTTGTAATGGCAACGGCTTCCTACTTCAGGCACGCAAAGAATACCACTTTTTGTCATCAATAGTTTAATACAGCTTTCAAACCGAGGTAGAAAAACGTGCCAATGACAATTGCCGGACTCGACAGGTGTGATTAGCGTGAAAGTCGGTACCGACCACCGACTTGTCTTCTTAAAGATGAAGTTACAACCTCAACCCCACAAGCAGATTCAAGGTACAAACATTAGATATTTTCAATTCTGTAATATTGGACAAGACTGTATGCAAACTGGATGTTAGCAGCCACATGAACATCAACCTGCAGTAGATACAACTACGAAAGAATGACGATAAAAGTGGTTGAGAAACGGGCATCCAATTAATGAAGCTGTGACATCTCCCCCCGCCAGTGCTTTCGCGACCCTTGGATGCATAGGTTGACAGCAAAAAGAATGGTTTGACAACAACAAAGAGATTCAGTGCCTCGTCTCCGAGGAAATTATGCCACACACCACCTATATCAGTAAAAGAAACAACAAGAATTTCGCATTTTCCGTCGTGGAAGATCGGTGCCTCAGAAGTTAATAGAGATGGAGATGATGAGCCGACTCGTAGGGTAGAAATCATAAGATATCCAGCCCGCGGTGAGGTGGAATAAGTCTTTGTAACCATAAAAGTATTTAACGGCCCCCATTCCAGGGGATTGCTCAGCTACTCAGCTCATATGGCTCTACCTCATTGTCCGAAAAGCAAATTTTCGAGGGCTTGAATGAGAATTTTGCGGGAGGGGTCCTCCATCACTATCTTTAAGCTGCCAGAATATAGTCAACAGACTACCTCGATTTCCTTCTTTCCTTGTCCCGCCTCAATCGTCGGAAGGCTTACCTGAGATGTAGAGGCCTTCCTGATCTGTAAAGTGCCATACAGCCACAGACATGATCTTTGCATCCCGCCAAGTTCAAGACGCCGGGAGATTAAGGCCAACTTGTGCACGATCTTCGCCGATTCAACAAATGCTTTTAACGCTGTGCACCTGGATGGACTATGAAACATGTATGTGAAAATCGGGTATTTGAATATGCATTCGCATGGTCAGACGGCTGCAAGACAGTTGATGGACTGAGTTACAATCTGTGTGTCAGACTCGCAAGCATTTAAAGTGATAAATGAGGTTTGTCCCCATCCTCTTCCTTTTCGTTCTGTCATGAAGATGGAGGCTTACTGTGAAGAATGACCTAGAATCAACAAGAACTACGGAACTGACAGATATCTACCTAACATACAATCGCATACGACGTATACAGACATAAACCAAATTATCCAGCGCCAATATCCACGACCTGTTATTTGCAGAATACCCGAGGTGGACGTGCAGCAGTGTGCATCTCCGTTTAGGTCGTTTAAACTTCGGACTGTTCATGGACGAGAAGACAGTTGTCAAGCAGCAACCTGTGCCAACCGTTGAATGCAACGAATTCATTGTAAGCGTTGAGTGTACTCACCCCACATCAGTGGAAAAATTCGTAGGGCTCAATAAGATAAATGCAGGAAACATTAAGATCAACGACGACGTGCCAAGTGGGATCTTTAAAATCAGTCAAGGGCATCGGCAGTTTACTAAGCTTTGCCTATAGTAGTCACGGCATCCTCCATGACATAACTAGCACAGTGAAGCCAATTGTATACCAGAGCCAGCCAAGAGAGCTGGCCCACTTTCACTTTGGTCGTCTCCGAAGGATAATTATGGTGAAATAAGAGGAAGAGGGCCCGGTAATAAGGTTTCAGGAAGAACTGGCCCCTTCAATATCTATGCTATACTTCAAATGGCTCAGCTGTGGTGCAGCGGCCATATCTTAAGGATCTAGAACAAGCACCCGGCCAAACGACTTTCCTACGGCCACGTCGTAACGGTTACTCGCGGGCAAGGTGGAAAAAAACAACAATATATGGACACCATGAAGCCCACACCCCTCCCCGCAGGCAACAACGAATAGAGAGACCGGCGAGAACCTCACACAAACTTCGCAGGCTTGACTTCCTGCCTTAAAGTAAGCACAAGTATCTACAAGTGTTGCATATACATTAATAAAAAATGTGATCCGTTAGCGCAGCCATGATGATCGAACCCTCATATGTGGTAGCTTACCCATGTCAGTTCTGCGTTTTGATGAATTTGCGTCGGGTGGAGTGGGGAACTAGCGTGTAGCATATGTGGACGAGGTCTTTCAAGCTACGCTGACCACGGCACCCAATCTCATTACCAGTTGGCCTGAAGGCGAGGACAGTAGTGCATGGGAGCGGGAAGAGACAGATCCTCCATCCGTTTAGAGCATTCCGAAATATAAACATCGGACACGTTTAGACCTTTAAAGTGCAGCAAATGTTGTGGCTTATAAGGTGGCCAGCTGATAGGCCAACTCGTTTATGCTTTAAAATGTGGGTCGAAGTGCATTTCTCTTCTTGCTTTTCTCAAACGCGCTCGCATACCCGCAGTTACAAAAGTGTGGGAATACTGGCAAAATAGCTAAAAAATTTGAGAATTTCGTTCACGATTTATAAGTCGCTGCCGGTTCACAGAATCCACTTGGAGTGCGCAGCTCTTACTCACGACGAGCGCCTCTTGTTGGCCAGCCAAAACCAAAAAGCACTTTAACTCGTAACACTTATCGACGCAAAATTACAAGAATCAATGCCATGGCCTGTGAATTGAAAGTCCCTTTTATCTTAACACTGTTGAAATGCAGTCCATTTCCGCTGAAAGCAATTCGGTGGTGCAAAAATAGGCTATCTACTGGTTTACTGACAGTTTATCTGTAAGAATGCACTTCGATGCATAATTGCCCAACCATAAGTGTATTACTTGTTTTTCCTATCCCACTGATGACTTATCCGTCTCAAAGTTCGCAATGTTTCTGGTTTCGCAAACATGGCATTGGAGCTTCTCACTGTCCTTCTAGTGAGCTGCCACAGAACCTAATATCAATAGGATAGATTTCCTCCTACATATAAGTATATCAGTGAGGCCGAGGTTAGGCCTCCGTCTATAACACACAGAATGAATGAGGGACACATAGGGGTTGCCCAATGAAACTCGAAAGATGGCGTTTATAGGCGATTATGAGTTTCAAGGACTTAAAATCAGCTCTTGATCTTCAAAATTCACGCGTTAATTAAATTTTCCTATTATATTAAGTACTAAAGTGCATCGTTTTTTTCTAGAAACGGCAGTTGGCCATCATTGCAGACAAGAATCTTAACATCTTGAAGCCAAGAAGTTTACCGGAGGGCGAAGGGCATTCGTTTTTCGATTTCTCGTCAGCAGGCTACACAATCTGCTTTATGTGAGTCTGCTTTAAAGAGATCAAACAGTGCTAGGGAAATCAGATCGGTTGTTCGTGCGATAGTTAAGAAAAATTAAGTAGACGTTAGGGATATACGCCTAACCTCTACAGAGAAGAAAATTTTAAGTGTAAAAACCAAAATAAATGACCTATACTTGAGGGTATATTCGGGACAGTAGTGATAGGCATAGGTTACTTTAGATTCAGATATAATCAAAAAGTGGAATCCATGCACACAATTGCACTATTTTATAACTGATTAAGTACAACATGCGGGCGGCGGTAGACAATGAGTGCACAAAACCTGCATTTTACGACAAGGTCGATAGCAATAGATAGCGTGTTTAGGAGCTACGTAGGTCTCTACGCAGTAAGCCGCCAAATAAAGGAAAACCAAACTTTACAAACCCTGTGATAGTCAATAAAGCGATCAATAAAATAAATTTACAGTAATAAACTCATGTGACTTAGTGAATGTGCTAGGTTCAAGTAGCCCGAAGGTCAACCCAAATAAGGATAAAAAACAAATTTGCTGAAAGGCGAAATTAAAATGAGTCTATTTGATGAGAAATTGCTATACGTATACGCTTTTATTCACAGCACTCTACATACAATGAGGTAAAATACAGTAGACGTAAATGCGAAGACGGCACGAAGCCGAAAGCATGGCAGTAATAAGCACAGGTATAAATCAGGACAGCAAAGAGAGTAGAATCTGTGGCAGAGGCGCTATATGGGCACATTTTTTGAGGCAGCCCGTTGCAGAATACCTTGACCTTCTTTTTTCAAAACACACAGAAGGGTCTGAGAACTTTCGAGGATCTACGAGGGCAGCAAGAATGGTACTTAAATATACCTTCATATAGGCCGCTTCAGACTCAGCAATAGTCCGATCATACTCGTTTCGGGTTGCCAGTTTTTTTTGAAGGGCTTCATTTACCCGATGTAACTTTTCAGTGAGAATATTAATTTCGCGCTGAAGTTTCGCCTTTTCGGCCTCGTCTAACGATATAAGACGTTGGATTTCTTCCCGCCTTTTACACAAATCCTCGAAACCTAGATGGTGGTGACCAGATTGTCACTAGCTTACATTTTACTAATTCGTTATTATAATTTTGAAGGGCAGCCCCTTGTTGAGACATTGTGACAAAAAATGAGGTGGTTGCCGCCTTTCAAGGGTAAAACAAAAACAGGACCAGAAACAAGAGCCAATCAAAATGCAGAATGTGTAGACCGAGTGACGCTATTGGTGGGTTCATTGCTGCTGCCAATGGTAGCGAAATCGTGCATTAATTCATAATACCTCAGGCTGTTTTAGCTAAATCAAAGCCACTTAAAAAAATCCAACGAATTTGCATTCTGTTTAAGCTTTAAATTGATATTTACCAGTTCAAGAAAACATTGGATTTTGTAGTTTAAATAATGAATCCAGCGTTGTTCTCTGTTGTTTCCCGAGTTTCATTAGGGTCTGTTTACTATCGTGTCGTGGAACTTGAAACTTGGGATGTACTACGTGGTCTACACCTTCACCCCTGGCAGAATAATGCTAAGCGAGTAGACGATGAGCTTAGGAGCGTAAAATTTAGCTCACGAATACGCTCAGTTTAGTTTCACTCAATTCGAGATCAGTTTTAAATAAGATGACAGATTTTAGAACAGTAGCTTTTGAGCTTGATCCAGATGTACTCGGCAGCACTGTATCCTGGGCTCACTCTCTTATTTCCAACCTGCTAATCGCTATACATTATTTCAATTTGTACTGAAAAGGTAATGCTGAAAGACGTGGCGATGCTTGCTTGCTTTATATTAATTCATCGTTTGTACATTTCCCCTTTCAGCTGAGCATTTCATCCTTATCTGGAAATGTATGCTTTGTGTCAGTCCTCATCAGCACACTAGAAAAGCGGTAATTGGCTGTGTTTATAATCGTCTATGTTATTCTGGCAATGTAAAGGACCTCGGTGAATTGTTTGAAAAAGTTTCAGAGACCCAATTTGATGTCAAAATAACCGTAGGTGATTTTAATCTGCCATACATTGACTGGCAGGCAAATTTCTCTCCGCCAAAACTTCAGAAATTAGTCGATACTATTAAATTTTCAAATTTTTCCCAACTGGTTAGTTCAATGCCCAGAAATGACCGCATTTTAGCTTTAGTTTCGTCAAACGACGTCCGCCCTTTCTTTGGGAATTTCCATCGTGATCTATTCACAAGTGATTATGCACTAATTCATTGTTGTTTTCCAATCTCTTAATCTAGAACGCCTGAGAGTAAATACAATGACCTCGACTTTGCTAACACAAACCATGAATTAATAAATTATTTCGTAAGCCATTGACATAGAATATTTTAAATTAACGATCCAAGCTTTTTCCATAAGCTATTGCAGAGCCTAACATAATAAATTCAGGTTTTGATCCCACTTAAGATTTTTAATTCAAATACAGCCTCTTATCCTGTTCCATATTTTCTCCGAAACAGACTTCAAAACTTACGAAAGCAACTTAGCGATCCGTTTAAAAGCTCTTTGTCAGTTCAGTTAAGGAAAGCACAAATATTTGAAATAGCATCGAAAAATAAGGCTCGCGCGAGATAGTCATAGGGAGTCTCAGGCACTAAGTGATACCAATTCATCCAAATCTGTTGCTAAAGTCTTCCATGTTTGGTCATTGGCTTAGCAGCTGAATGCAACTCAGCCTTTATTTGACTGTAACAAAAAATTCGATGCAGAGGATTTGGGCAAAGCAGAATTGTTAAATTCGTTTTTGTCAACCACTTTACCACTGAAATTAGCCTCACTCCCTCAATTCCTCCGCTTTCAAATTCAAATTAACTTCTAACAACCATTAATTTCTCAGCATCATCTATTCAAAAAGTAAATAGTTCGCCTAAAAATCGCACATTCGGTTGGAACTGATAACATTCCAAACCCACTTATTAAACAGTTAAGAGCTTTTCCACCTTTATTAAGCAACTTATTCTCATTATTTCTCGAAAATGGTTTCTTTCCGATTATTGGAAAAACTTCTATTATAATAAGAGTTCTTAAATCTGGTTCCCGCTCCGTCATTCATAACTAAATCGGTGTTCATGAAACGCCCTCTCTTGCTAAACTCTTTGAAAACTAATTGCAAAACAAATTACGGATTTTCGTAAAAGTAATCAAATTTCTCAACTCCTTCCATAGTGGCTTTTAACCGAACCGCTCTTGTGAAACCTGCCACGTGTCTTTTCTTAATCTACTAACCTCTCTTTGTAATTATCATATAGCTGTATTAGTTATCTGTTTTGATCTTACTGAAGCGTTCGATAAATTGCCTCATAGACGACGTCTAGTTAAGCTAGAGGCTATAGGATTTCGTAGTCCCTTTACTGACTTTATTAGATCATACCTTTCAGATTAACAACAAACGTTTCAATGGGGTCCTCATACTCAAGTGCTTCCCCGATTGTGAGTGGTGTCCTTCAAAGTACCGTTTTAGGTCCTTTGTTGTTTTTACTTGAAATAAATGATATTTCATCGATAGTTAAACATTCTTACTCTTGTATTCATGCTGATGACCTCAAATGCGTGTATTCCTTCTCTAACTCTACGGCTGAACGATGCCTAGAACAAATTCATTTTGACTTCGACGCTCTTTTGGCATGGAGCTCCACATAGCTAATGGAGATCTCACCTTCTAAGTGTCGCTACATGTGTTATGGGCCTATAAGGCTGCTGCAACCTGTTGTTTTTAAAATTTTCCCTATGACTGAATGTTTCTTTATGAAGGACTTGTGCTTAAGCTTCACATGAATAGAATTAGGGCCAAAGCTGCTCAGATTTGGGGCTTTATTTCTTATAATTTCTACATTCCTGAAATTAAATTAAGACTTTATCGTATGTTTGTGCTTCCCATTCTTGAATTTTGTTGTCCTTTCTTCGGTTTAATGGACGCATCTAGCCGTTCAAAAATTTAAAATGTCCAAAGGCATTTCACAAAAATTTCCTGTATCCAACTCTTTTAAGCACTTCCTACTCAACTAGATGGCAGCTGATGAAGCTAAAATTTCTTTGTGTCAGGAGACTGGAAGCGGGCTTTTGTTCCCTTTTTCGACTAAATAATAGCTCAATTCTTCCCTAGCTTTCTGTCATTATCCCTGTTAGCCTTCCTTATAACCTAAAACATTCTGCACTAATTATACCTCCTCCTGCATCCTCCACATGTAAACGCCCTCTTTTCTTTGCTTCTAGATATATCTTTCTTTGTAATAACATGCCGTTTGAAATAAGGTCGTTAATTAGTCTATCTGCATTCAAGCTAAGCCTCCAAATCCATCTTAACACTGATGCTATTAACCTTTTATTTTCTCATCTTTTCCGCACAGCTTTTTCCATGACTCGGAGAAAGGACGATCGGGAATTTTAGAGACCTTCTTGAAACTATTTTTCTCTACCTCGACTCCCCCAGGAACCATGATGTCTCCTTATACCACCAGTCATTAAAAAGATTAAGTCATTCGGACGTACACATTAGGACATACACCGTTTTCGTTGGATACTTACCATCATCAGAATATCATTCTGGATCCTGGGATGATTCAAGTTCTTTGACGCCTTTTCGCGAGATTATGTTTTAAAGGGCTTTAGTGATCAAGAACGAGTCATATCGACGTTTCATTTTCTCAGTCTGAATTGCTACTGCAGTATAAACTACTCTACCCTCTTACCTTATTTTCCCAAGCAATTTTTTCTCCTATCCTCCATTTGACAATGGAGGCCTTCGTCCATTTTTAATGTACTTGTTTTTTTCTTTCACTGTCTATTTTCTAGTTCACTATTAATTTCAAAACACCGCTAACTTTTGACCTAACAGGACAAGTTCTGCCAACATTATTGCATATTTGTACAATTTGTCTGCACACATTGTCACTTTTTTCGTTGCTAATGTTTTTTTTTCGACAGTGCCTTCCCAGCGCTAACCAAATATAAATTCTGAATTACTTGCTGAGCGGTTGATTTGAGACACCCATGACCAGATGGATCGAATGGCTTATCTCGATATTGCATCGCGTCAACTATTCATTTTTACAGCATGTTTCGCAAGCATTGTAAGTTGCCCTGTCTAAAGATAAACTCGTTAGTTAACAATAAACCAGGAGCGTTGCAACAAGCATTTGGGGCACACATCGCTGACATAATTTAGCTCACATAACTGCTTATTGTTAGTGCGCAGGCCTCAAAAGTTTTGTGCAGAACGTAAGTGACTCAAGCGGTCACTTAGGATATCGATTAAATCTACGTATTCCCATTGACCAATCAGTGGGAAGTAGGAATACCGAAAGGGTGCAAAAGGAATTATTATTAAGATGCACATAAAATATGCGGTTTCCTTTTGCCAACCAACTCTACAGACAAATTATTATTCAAATTCATTTAAGCGCCCAGAGGCACTATCAAAACAAAGTAAGCACATAGGTTCATGTACATATGGGTTCTCTGTGTGAGCGGCCAGTTATAAAGCAGAATTTACGAATGACATCTAAGATAAGCATTTTTCCCATCGGTCGGCAAGTTTTCTTTTTAAAGCAACAGAGAACAACTTTTAGAAAAAGGCTAAGATCAGAACATGGTAGGAAAAAACGCCTACAATGAAAGCGAGGGAGGAGCTCAGAGAGACCCCACTTTCAAAAATATGCAAAAGAAAAAATACTTCGAGATGAGATATGAAGGAACAGAGTAAGTTACATATGAGTGTAAGATGAAACTATACAGACGTTCCATCAAGTTAGTAAGAAGACGTTAGATGAATGCGCTAAGGGTCGCTATTTCGCCTGAGAACTCAGAAAAAACTGACAGCGGACGTGAGGCTTTTACATCTAAGTAGCCAGGATGGATTCGTGTTTATGCTTAGAGACAACCGACACGCAGGCGGTTTAAAATGGGCGCATCAATATGACGCCGATTATTTACCTGAAGGGCAAAGTTATGTAAAAAGTGTTGTTGGTGGGGGGCATGTTGCATGGAAACGTAATTTGGAGACGGTTTCCAAAATTCCAGAAGATCATTTCTCGAAGTCATAGAGAAAGCTGATCGAAACAACGGAAGACAATAAAAGCTTTAAATACTTAATGCTGAAATAAAAGTCATAGTACTTCCAGTTGAACTATGGGTCACCTAGGATGCACTTTCGCAAAGGCATTACATAGATTGAATTGGATAGCAAGTGCACATAGATACTCATAACGAAAAGAAGTTGATAGGTTTCGAAAAGACGTTTGGCAAGTTCCACAAAATGGATTGGGTAGAAAGCCATGTTGAGTTGAGCTGATAAGTTCATAGATTATGAATAAATCGGAAATTCTTTCATGGCAATTAGTTTGTAAAACAGATCAGCATGAGAGAAGTTGTTATAAATACCACAATAATTGTGAACATTTGAACAAAAGCCAAACTTAAAAACAGAAATACTTATTCAAGTTTTCCAGATACCAGGAAGGAAAGCGTTCTCGAGAAGTTATGAAAAGAGTTTGCTCAGCAAATGGCCAAAATATCCTAGCTGTTTAATAAGGGAGTTTGCAACGTTGCCAGTTCCAACTGAATGAGAATTATCAAGTCGGTGTATCTGTTCTTGAATAGCCGTGGAGATAAATTTAATAGTAGAGTGAAACACATGTGATGACAGTGTAATTGATGAGATGGGATTGGATTCAGGGGTTGTCAAATAAGGAATTGAACAATTATGTTTGGTTAAAATCCTCCCTTATTAAATTATATTTGAAATCGAGTAAAGGCAGAATAACTTTGTGAGACTTGGTGGACGAACAGAGGTGGAAGAGTTGAGCAACAGATTTGGAAAGATCTGTATAGCTAATTGCTAGAGACTCCCTGCACCTATCACACGCGAGCCTCATTTTTAAAGTCAATTCAAATATTTGTGTGATCCTTAAGTGAGCCATGAATAAGCTCATGAGCGGATCTTTAAGCTGCCTTCGTTATGTTAAAGTGAACTTTGAAGAATGTGTCGGGCAGTGGAAGAAGTAGCATTTGATATAAATATCTTTGTGGCATAAAATCAAAAGCCCCTCTGTTAGGCCTTGGAATATATCATGTAAAAAGCTTGGATTATTATTTGAAAAGATGCTAAATCAATCCAGGGCTTCTAAAATTATTTACTAAATATTTGATAGCATGAGCAAAGTCTGGCTTTACAGAGGAGGAGACCGGTAACAACATTGAATCAATGCGTAATCACTGGTAAAAATGTCTCGTTGGAAATTCATAAATAAAGAGTGGATGCCACTTGTAAAAACTAAATATAATATACTTTCGTTTCTGGTCGCTGAGCAGAACGATTGGGATATGTTTGAAAAGCAAATACTGTCCAATTACTTCTGAAGTTTTGGTGGAGCAGTATTTGTGTGCCATTTAATTTTTAGGAAATAGATTTCCTTTATTTATTTATTTATGGGCTCAACTCTTGGATCCCCCTCAGTCGCTGTCTTTATCTGAAAGTTGGAAAAATGTTTACTTAATTATCAGATCAATAATCTAAGGTGCTACGGTTGCTACGCTGGCCATAGATTTCCAATCGCACAGCATGAAACAATTTGGCCGCACTCTTAAATACTGTTACTCAAGCAACCTTTTTATCAAGTGCAAGTTGAAGCTGGAACCGGCAGGTTCACTTCATTTCTTAGACGCCCTTCTAAGCCGAAGAGCTGATAGTAGCACCTAAATCAGCGTTTATCTAAATTTACCTTCGGCAGTTTCGTACTAATTCAATAGAAAAGCAATTTAATTCATTGCTGGGCGCAAAGTATTTAAATAATTTTTCAGTGGACATTATCAGGGGAGAGCTTAGAAAGATCCTGGAGCTGCTTCACAAGAATGGTTTTCCTGATAGATTTTTAGCAACGAATATATTCGAGAGATCAGTAGAACCCACCACACCTACTGTGGAAAATTGAAGTCTATTTTTCAAAGTCCCCTTTCAGGGGATGTGGCAATTAAACTCCTGAGAAGACGCCTTGACTAAGCCATTTCATGAAAATTTCCATCAATTAGAGTTTGGGTATTATTCTCAATCAACCCTGTTTTACACGGAGAAGGTAAAGATAGGTTGTCAGCACAGACCAACTCCATGTGCATTTACCCATTTGCTTGGTCCTCTGGAGCAGGTAGGTGGGTCGCACGAGTCAGCGCCCATTCAAAAGAACAAGGGACTATCTCCCAGCATGGCCGAGAAAATGCAAAGTTAGGAGCATAAACGGCGCTATTTTCGCAAATATTGTTGATTTGGTGCCTCGTGTTGACCCCAACGCAGCCTTTTGTGTGATTTATAAGGTTTCATCAAACTCAGCTAATCCACTGGGTAGGAGTCTGCTGGCAACATCAGAAGAGACTATCATAAGGTTGAGGAAGCCGGGTATGTGTGCACAAAAGAACATCTTGCAAGCTCCGCACTTAGCACCGCCAACGGCCACTTAAGTGCATGCACCAATCCGTACTCTCTCCCCTCACCCTTCCCCGAAACGCCTCCACCTAACCCCCGCTGCCGCCTAACCAAGTGTCACTTTGAACTCCCCTATTAACCCGACCTACCTGTATGGAAAAAAGAACGTTATTGACCGCCTGTTTTTTAACTCGTACCCTAATCCCACATAACCATACTGGCCTGATGAGGCTTTAGCAAAAGCATTCCTATTCTCGCCAAACTGTCTTCTCTACTTATTCCATATATGTTAATATTAATTACTAAGGATTCAACTAGAAAAATGGCATTTCACTGGAACGCTACTCAAGACCAAGCTAAACAACAGGGACGATTTAATTAAGCTTGAACTTTCAAGAGCGCCGAACCGAGTTCCTAATCAGCCACTCTCAACCTGGCCGTTTCAGTGAACAGAAGTCCGCGAAGGTTGCGGTTGAGAGTGGTGTTCCCCAGGGCTCCATCCTTGGCCCTACTCTGTTTATGATACACGTCAAACACTGAGACAATTAACTGTATTGCAATGTCACCATATTTGCCGATGATTTTAAGATGAGGAGTATCATCCGACATAAAGTTGACGAAGACGGTTTGCAGACAAAACCTAAACCGACTTTAGCAATGATTTAATGAGTGGCTTATGCCGTTAAACGTGAAAAAATATGACACCTTAAGAGTCGGTCTGAACTCACCGTTTGTCCCAAAAACTGCTAAATTCTTATCCATAAACAGTATTTTCAAAATGACGTCGTACGCTGAAGGACAAATTGCTGGCAGATGCAAAAAATTGCTTACTATACCTAATACTATTTATAAATTCTACTGGTTATCTGGCCGCTCACGAAGAACATCAACGAGCACATTTTCATTATTTAACTGAAGTGCTAAGTTTGTTTTTATAATGCCCACTGGGCACTTACAATAAAAATTTATTTATATATGAGGAAAGCGTTGGTTTGGTGTAAGGGATCTTTCCTGTATGCTTGAACTATAGCTTTCAAATAAATAAACATCTAGTTTATGTCTGGGGAATTCTATTCCAGTCACCGACAACTCGTTGCAAAAACCAATGGGAAGGTGAAAATTGCGACAGTGGGATAAGGATCATTGAAGTTTTAGAGCAATCCCATGCAGATTAGTAGTTGTGGCAAGAGAAAATAAATCATCGGAGTGCATGACCAATCCTGATTACTAAGGCCGATTTTTCTCTATGAAATCTCTTCAGATCTGCCCTTATTTAATGAAAGAGAGGGGGAACAAGTGCTTAAAAATCTTCCTATGATTTATCGCGATCTTTTGCATCTTTATAGTAGCTTAAAACCTTTTTCAGCCACGGACGCCACGTCTGAACTTTATAAGCCAGTTGCGAACGAATAAACATTTCATCTACGTTTACAAATACTCCCTTATATATGATGAAGTAACAACGAATACCAGGGAGACCGGAAAGGCCATTTCCGGCTTTTCAGCCGTCATCAACCAGTCATACCCAATTCCAGGTGTTAATCCATGAGATTCGAACGCGCAGCCTGTGGTCATTGAGTGTAACGCTCTACCATTGAACCAAGGGCCCGTTGTGTTGTCGGTTACGATCGGGAATTTTTACTATGGTAAGGAGGCGCTATCCGATTGCTTACGGAAATCACTCGTGTGGTGATCTCGGGAGCCATAATTTTTTGTCCTGCCGTTTCAAAAGCAGACAGGTTCCAATTTACACAAGTGAGTAGAGTACCGCGTCTCACAGTATTGATAGGTGGTGGCATTCATTATAATGCGCGTTTACCTAGGCTGCCAGATTTCCAAGGAGGAGGGACCGCGTTGGGGTGGAGATCCTCAATCATCGTGCTGCTTGATAAGGGGCTGGTGCTTTGACTTTGACGGTGGGATTATAAACGCGGAGGCTAATAATATTTTCCTGTCCATTCTGTGTAAGCTAGTTCATCTAGCTCTCGAACGTGAAACCTTTCTCAGTGTTTGGAAGGGATCGCCAATTCTGCCTATCCCCAAACAAGACCAATCTACGTCTTTTGACGACTTTCGGTTAACTAACGCACTTTTTACAGCTTTGAATATCTTGGATACCTTGATGATGAGGTATCACTTGACGGAAAATAACCTGCTGAGTGCGATTCAGTATGGGTTCCTCAAAACAAAGCCTTTTAACAATTTTCAGCTCTCTCGATGACCATTTTCTATAATCTAGGGACAATGGATTCACATTTAACATAGCTAGTTTAATTTAACTAAGGTTTTTGATCGCGTTGTCCACGATCTCCTTCTCTTGAAACTTTCCTCCATTGGTATGTGTTGCAAACTTCTAAACGGAATATCTTCCCACCTAGGCTCTCGCAAACAACATGTAAAGAGCTCCACTGTCTTCTCAAACTCTGCACATGTGTGTAGCGTTGTATTTAAAGACTAGTTTGCTTGGTCCACTCTTATTTACGTTTTTTTTTCAATTACGTACCAGGTTTATTTTGGAATGGTAGGCCCTTTATATATGCTGATGACTTGAACGTTGCCTATCGATACAAGCCGGCCGATCGCAACACAGTTCTTGAACTCTTAAGAACGATTTTCAGCCATGTGCACAACGGTGCTGCCCATTGGGCCATTCCCTTTCTTGGCAAAAATGCTCTGTTATGGTTGTTGGTGACGATCATCAGCATCAGCTAAGCTAGATGGTCACGATTTAAATGTGCCAGGAGTTATTAAGGATTTGGGCATATCATATTCCAAAGGTCTTAGCCTTTCAGAGAAAACCGTATTCATCCTCTGAAATTTTATCACTATCAATATTAGACTCCACCTTTATAAAATGTACGTTTTAACCGGCCTGGTTACTGCTCGTTGCTCGTTTAAGGTTTTTCCTGTGTTCTAAGGAGGATGACGGTGCCCAAGAGGCGCTATATCAATAAACCTATTATTGTTATTATTAACCTTTGGCGCACTAGTGAACGGAAGAGAATAGAATCCGTCCAGCATTATTTCACAAAAAGAGTTATATGATCGGTGCCTCGTAATCTGACGTATCAACAACGTTGTGGGCTTAGAAACACTTATCTTTATGGTTTCGCCGATTACAGAAGTGACTCGTTTTACTGTTGAAGCTAA
This sequence comes from Schistocephalus solidus, assembly GCA_017591395.1. Classification (NCBI taxonomy): domain Eukaryota; kingdom Metazoa; phylum Platyhelminthes; class Cestoda; order Diphyllobothriidea; family Diphyllobothriidae; genus Schistocephalus; species Schistocephalus solidus. Next base: position 181,715 of record WEDG01000111.1, read on the forward strand.
CAAACCGTTTTAAATTTGATCCCCTTACCATAGTGAGGCAGGTTGACCACTCTCGGTGCAGCGGTCAACGCAATTTCCTTTTATTTATTCCACTAGCACGCAGAGTAAGTATCGTCTGTTTTTTTGGTAAAGGCCATATCAATGTGGAATATAAAAATCCTGCAAAAGTTTTCCTTATTTAAGAGAACTATTACTAGTTTTCTACATCCCGAACAGCCTCAACGAGTTCTGGAGGCCAATTTGGTCAAGTTTATCTTCATGCTCAATGGAGTGCAAGGCCTCTGAGCCTGGTCCAGGTTCTTATCTTGAGGGTGATTGCGCTGTCTCTGCAGCCCGCAACTGGTGAATTATTACGAAGACAGGGATCAACTGTTCGTGGATGACCTTGCCAGGTGCAGAATCTTGGTTCCTTAAAAAGACAGAGAGATTAAAAACACACTCCATTTGTACGAACCCTTCCCCGTTCCAAATTGCTATCTTCCAAGGAACAGCAGTTTTTTTCTATTTAATAACACCCCTTTATGACAAATACTAATAACTATAGTCCTTCAGGAGTTTTTTTGTCATTGCTAGCCTGATCTTCATTTAATCTATCTTCTGTCATTGTCTGTCAACTGGCATTAAATAAAATTATTTAAATTTATTTATTTACCCTTCGCATATGCACAGGGCCCATGGTGGATGGGTGAGGCCAGGTGATTGGTTGTTGTCCGTCTTGTCGGGGGGCGGCTTTTGGACGTTTGAAGCAGTCGTCAGTAGCATAATTTACCGTAGCTGTCGTCCCAGGCTGGTAATCGGATTTTCGATCACACATCCGCCTGTTTTCTCACCTGCCAAATAAGTGGATGAGCTGGCCGAGGTGATAACTGTTCCTACGTCCGTTCTGGGTTTTATTGCGTCTACGTGTGTGTTAGCCATGGACTCACTGGTCTTCGGATGCACGTTCGGCTTGTATTCTCATTTGCTCTTTTGCTTATTGAGCTGCGTCCGGAGGTGATTTTTTACCTTCCCCTTTTGACCGATTTGACGGGTTGAGGGGAGAGATTCTGAGGTATAAAATTATTTACGTGGAAGTTATCCTGACGTAATATATGCTCAGAATAGGTTTTGTGACACTGAACACATGCTCAAATATATCGTAACTGTTTGCTCACCTAAAACACTAACTTTCGGGTACTAATCGCAAAAGACCTAGTAGACGTACTATTACTTGCGCCCCAACAAATACTGATATAAAAGATGTAAAAGAAATGAACTTGCAAGCCCATGTTTGTATGAAAAATATGCAGGGATTTAAGGTGGCCTGATCCCTACCAAATTTATTTGCGAAGAGAAACCACTTCAGGCAGTAAACTCAATTCGATGAACGCGCTCAGTTAACGCGTCCCAGTCGGCTATTATGCCCAAAATCACAGTCAAGAAGAATCAGAAACTGAACTAAGAAGAAAAAAATCCTCTAGTTTGATCAAATAATAATCTCAAATGCGGGCATATTAACACTAGACAAAGAAAATATGTTGGGAAATTGCCGAAGCCCCGAACCTACCACTCGTAAAATAGCAGATAATTCAGAATCAGTATTAGTTACTTTGAGGGAGATGTAGGTGAGTCACCTTTGAATTCCCTTTTTGTATCTTGATATGTTTGCGAGGCCAATTGATATGAGCCAACTGGCTGGAACATAGTTGGAAAAGAGCAGACAGTGAAAAAAACTCCCAGTGATATTAAGGAGAAAAAAACTGTCGCCCTTGGGGAGGGGATCCAACGGGGGGCATCGTGGAGGTCACATGAATCAGCACCGAAGTGCGGAAGGTGTAGCCAGATACTCCCTTGCTGATTGCAGAGTCCGTTGAGTGATTTCAAAGGCGGAGCTATCCGACCAGATCATCCTCGGTCCGTTGCGCTTAAAAACAAGTGAGAACGTTCATACACCGCATAGACGATAGCCACCAGGTCCAGCTGATGCGAACACTCACGGTGTCACCAAGGTGTGCAAATAATTAAGCAGCGAAGACCTCGGGGACCTCAGCATAGGAACTATGGGAGAGTGCAAGCCCTCAAACGAAAATAATAAACATAAATAAATGTTTCTCAAATATAGATAATAGTATCCTAAATACCTTATTTTCTGACGTCAGTCTTGCAGCTTTCAGTTCGTGTTGTAGCTCACGCCATTATGTCGATCTAACTTTCGCTTAAAAAGCTCCAAGGAGTCCGACATAACAACATCCAGAGGAAGAATATTCCAAGCTTAGACTACTCTTTTGGAGAATAAGTACTTCCGAGTGTCTAGCCTTGCTCCAGTCAAACGTAATTTGAGAGGATGACCTCTGAAGTTCGTTGTTGTTGCTTACTCGAACTAATCACCTGGGACGAGACAACATTCCTGGACGCGTAGTATGTGGAATGTTAGTATCAGGTCTCCACGAAGCTGTCTATAGCGCAAGGGAAAGAGCTTGAGATTCGACAGTCGTGTTTTATAAGGCTGTGAGCCATGTCAAAGGACAAGTTTGGTTGCTCGCCTTTGGACCTTTTCGAGGATGTTGAAGTCCTTCGCCGCCCAGGGTCTCCAAGCTTGGATAGCGGACTCCAACTGCGGCCGTACGAATGTTCCGAAGACTTGAGCGAAGCAAAGGCTGCAAAAGCTCGTTTAACGAGTTACAGAATTGACATGGTGGACTTCGCTACCTTTGCTCAATGTATGGAGGGTTTAAGCGAAGGCGTGATCCAGACTCCTAGGTCCTTTTGGGCATCCACTTCTTTCAATGGAATGCCATTCGGACGGTAAACCGTACGGTTCAAAGGACTGCTTTTCCGGATTCTAATGATGTTGCACTTGCTCTCATTAAATGGCAAGAGCCAGTCATTTGACCATTTCAGGAGTCGATTTAAGTTTGCCCGCAAGTTCTCTTCGTCAGCTGCCGTTTGAATAAAGCGCCAAAGTTTGAGATAATCAGCAAACATGGCAATATCGCTGTACAGTTCGTTAGCACAATCGTTGATGTAGACAATGAACAAAATAGGGCCGAGAGCAGAGCCTTGGGGAACACCACTCTCAACCTCAACCTTGGTCGACTGGTTGTCGCTGATATGGACAGTTTGTGAGCGGTCAGTTAAGAAGTTTTCTATCCAGGTCAGAAGTCTACCTCTAACTACTATGCGGTTGAGTTTATAAAGAAGGCGGTGGTGCAGCACGCTATCAAAAGCCTTTTTGACGTCGATATAGACTGCATGCACTGTATTTCCTCTATCGACCGCCTCAGCCCAACGTTTTAAAGAGTAGAGCAATTTTTTGACGCAGGATCTACCTCTACGGAAACCGTGCTTGACCTTGGAAAGAAGTTGGTTATGTTCTAGGAACTGCATTAGTTGTTGCTTAATTATTTTTTCCATGATTTTGCCGCAAACTGAAGTTAGGCTGACCGGTCGATAATTGTTTGCAGAGACCCGGCTTCCACCCTTATAGAGCGGCGTAATCCATGCTGATTTCCAGTCAACCGTTAGACTTCCGGTCTGGAAGGATGTTTGGAAAAGCTAGAGAGGGATTTTGCCAGTTCTCTCGCGAACTCTTTCAACAGCTTTGAAGGTACTTCATCGGGATCCGGTGATTTAGATTCCTTTAACCCCAAAATTTCCTTGAGGACAATAGTCTCAGTGAAATTAACAGTCTCGACTATCGAATCCATTCCGAAGCCATCGGTAGGGTAATCGTATCTCGTTTCCATTGTGAAAACAGACCGGAAAAATTTCCGAAAGATTATCAGCCTTCGTACTGTCTTCAGTAAGGTCTATACCCTCGGCGGTCCTCAGCAGGGGTATCGGATCCTTGTTCCGTGTATTCTGCCTGAGGTAACCGTAAAACAGTTTCGGTTTCGCGGTGGCCCGGTTCAGCAGGTCCATTTTGAAATCCTGTCTTGTTCTAACAATAAGGCCCTTGACCCGATTTCTCTACATTTTTTACGCATTTAGAGATGCAGGAGTTCCGTCCGTAAATGATTTTTTCCACAATCTCCGCTTTTTGTTAACTTCGAGTTTTAAGGCCTGCGTAAGCCATCGCGGTCTTTTCGTTAACTTTTTTCTCAAAATCTGACAGTGATTTTCTATGAGCCTGTGCAGTATGTCCTGGAACGTTTCCCAGTCCTCGGTCATGTTTCCAACGAATAAAGGTTCTCACTGAGTGCGCGTGAGTTCGGCCCTCATTCTACCGAAATTGCCTTGCCATATATTCCTTCTGACTGTTTGGGTCTTTTTAGTATAGAAAATAGTGAGTACTCCATCGCTTAACCACGTGGTCACTTTTACCTAGCAGCGGTAGACATGACACTTCGTCGATGCTATCCTGCGAATTCGTGAGAACTAGGTCCAGGCAATTGGCCTGTTGTCCTTAACACACCCTTGTTGGAAAAGTGACATGCTATGTGAGAAGTAGCTTTAGCGTCGTGCTCAGAAAGCAACCGTCAAAGGCTAGATCAGAACTATGTGCGCAGGCCAAGCTCCAGTCGATGTGAGGCGCATTGAAGTCACCCATGATCAGGATATCCAACCGTGTACCAATCTTTTCGAGCTCCACTAGCAGGTAAGCATCGGCTATGGGGTCTCTTCTCGGTGGACGGTAGACTGTAATGACAGCTAGACTTGCTGAACCTGGCACTTTTATGGATAGCTATATCGCCTCGGAAGTAGACGCCAGTTTATAATTTTTGTCTAAAAACTGTTAGTTCGCTTTTCACATATGTGAGTACTCCGCCTCCTTGACACTCTTTCTTGTCTTTTCTAAAAAATGTGGTAGCCAACCATAGTTAGCTCCCGGTCGTCCACATGTTGGGACAACCAAGTTTCTGTTAGGGAAATGATATCAGGAGATAGATCGCAGACATGAATATTAAGCTAATCGAGCTTCGATAGCATACTCTGTGCATTGGTGTACATGAATGTTGGTTTTCGGTTTGCCCGGGAAGTGCTTACGGTCGGGCGGAAGCCCCCGTTTACTGGACCGACAGCGTGGTAATCCGGAACGGGCCTCTCCAGAGGGAGAACAATGGGCGATGGATCACTTGGTTGTTGTAAATAACCAAATTTGTTTCCCCTTCGCTGAGCCGCCGTCTCATTTAGATGACAAGTTGATGGCGTTTTTCCACTCCGAAAGTGAGAAATCCTGTTGAAAAAACTCCAGGGCTTGAGTTTTAAACTTAAAGCGCATAGACAGAATGAGACTGGCTTCCTGGCTATTGGTCAAGATAACTTTAGAGGCCTAGGACGTGTTGATTCAGATTGGCTCTCAGGCCGTTTTCAAATGCAGAAGGCTTTTTTCCAGATCAATCGACGTATTGGGCTCCAGCATATTGTTCAAAAGTTCATGAAAGTGGTTCATGTCTTCAGAATATCAGTCTACTGGATTTGTAGCTGTTGATTCAGGTAGTCTCTGTATTATGAAACCTTTTTTCTGTCAGTGGCATTGCTTGTACCTACGACGCTGTCTTCCAATATCTGGTGGGAGGGTTTCACGTTCCGTACTGGTGATGATAGAGCAGATGCTGATTGACTATATGTTGGCTTTGATCCGGTTTTTTTGGTTTCCATGAAGTCCACGGCTTCGACGATTTTAAATCGCAGGTGTTAGTTCCGGTTGGGAAATCAATACCACTGCTTTTGCTTGGTGTGTGAATCTCAGTAATTCCTGTGGTGGGCAAGGCAATGGTCGAAGCCCCTTGTTCGAGCTTTTTTGAGGCATCTGTCGAAGTCGGTTGCCCATTTACATTTTCCGTCTTGGTGTCAGATTTGCGTTTTGGAAGGTTTTTTTTTGTTTTAGGCGGACAGTTTTTGTCCTGCGCCATTGCTAATTGTTGTGTGGTAGCCTAGCAGCTGCCAAAGTTGTTGATGGGATACCCTTTGATCGAGGGTTAATGGTTTTGCTCCTGATAAGTCGCTCAGTGAACTCCCGAGTGTCATCTACTGCATTAGAGGTTCCTTTTAACGCAGATTTTATTTTTCTTATCGCATCCTTGAGCTGGTTAAGCTTCAGTGACAGTTTCTGACAGCCACCACAATTGGGAGTGCCGTCATTAGCGTAAATATTAATTTGACAGAGCGCCCGCCGTCGTGATGAGGTGGTCGAGTGGTTAACGAGCGTCGCCATGGCGTTGGTGGTCGCGGGCTCAATCCCGGCTTGCGGCATGACTTTTTGAATTCTTGTGGGGTGAATTACGAACTGACGAGTGACAAGGTTTAGGTTAAGGTTACACTACCAGCGGTTTTACACAAGCAGTATATAAATAATCTACTCCACCCGTTTTTACAAAATTATGAAAGCCCTGGAAACGTTCTTAACTACGTCTGCTAGTGGAAGTTTTTGGAAATATTTGTTATAATGAGTTACTCGATATAAATTTCACACTCAATTAGACCGAATATGGATAATGAACAACTCCGCCTGTTTTGTAGATACTCTTCAGAAGCCCTGACGAGCAGTTAGAGACTGGATTGCACTGGTAGGTTGTGTAGGCCAAGCCAAGAGTTCTGGCAGGTTGCTCTATTTGGAGAACTGTCCTGGTCGAAAAAGCCCTCAGAAACCCTGAAGAGCTGTTAAAGAATGGATTGGACTGGTAGGTTGAGTAGAGCAAGCCAAGATTTTCGGCAGGGTGCTCGCTTTGGAGAACTCTCCTGGTCAAACAATGAGGGGTCCGAAGGCAACTGTATGGAAGTTTTTATTAATTGATTCAATAATTTGAACCAAATAATGTCTGTGGACTGTTTGTTTCCGTGCAAAGACTCGATTAAAATTGGTCCTCTTGCTGCTAAAAATTTAAACCGCGCGGCACCCGTTCAGTTCAGTTCCAAGGTAAACAACATCTTAAAATGCGATTTTCGAAATGGAATGGAAATAACTAAAGTAAAAACCATAAATATTTAAGTGAAGGGGAATAAAAACGAAACTTTAAAATAAGTGTGGTATCACTCAGCTTTTACTAGACTGAAATCTGGACAGAAAAGATAAAATAGGAAAGCCTTGCGTCGACATGTCGGTGCTAAAAACAGGTTGTCTCACGTACTATCCACATTAGAATAAAATTATATTCTGTCCTTATGCATTTTTATTTTTGTTTGATTTTTCTATGTGTACGCTATGTAGCCCTAAAATTCATAGCGGCATTTGACAGACCTGCAAAATATCCTTTGGGAAAGTTGATGTACTTGTGGATTTTCAACTACGTATCAATAGGCCTTTCACTAGCACAGCAAACACCAGAGTTTGAGTTGTCACACTAAAATTTGATTAGTTTGAAAGTAAATTAAAGCCGTGATCACGTTTTAACGTATGGTGTTGGTCGGTGTAGGTGGGGTACAGGGGAAGTTTATTGTGACACGGTGTGGGCGAGGTTCCGTAAACGGTCGGTTGGTTCGACCTGAGTCAGCCATCATGTTTACCTATGTGCACAATTTCTCGGTGAGGTGGAGGCGGATGCAAGTGAAATCCATTCCAGGTCAATAAGTCGGCCCGAGTTTACTCACTTAAGAACTGACCTTCCAGGTCCATGAGTTAAGTTCAGAATTGTGCTAGATTTGGCCCTGCTAATCGATCTATCATTGCTCATTCAGTCACGAATCATGGATCTGTGTAATATGTAATCGCCTTGATCGACTGCAGAGTTGTCGTTGGCTATACCGGGCCACTAGATGTGTGTGAAAAATGAATAGTTGTGCTAGTCAAAATAAAAAATCCTTCTTTATTGCCGTGGATATCTTGCAATTAATCATATTCTACAGAATCAATATTTCCCACTTTATATGTGCCTGGTTGACCTGTCGTAACGAACCGATCTCTGCCTGTGGCCCCCCATCCAGCACTATCGTAACGGTAGAATTGAGAGCTCGATACAGCAACCTCGCTTTCCTGATGACCGACTGCCTCTTTTATGAAGTAATCAGTGTGTTTGGAAAATTTGTGCTACCTCAAGTTTATTTTGAACAATCAGAGATCCCAGCTGCATGGATGCAAAACATCACGCGTACACTTCACAACTCATATGGTCGGCATGAATGCATTTGATATATTGCTCGTTTTGAGTGATCCAACACCTAATTTGGCAGTCTTAACCACCACATATTCTGGTTAGCTTTATATCTCACTCCTCAATGCTCATATTTATGGTGTTTTTTGAGGCACTTTACGACTCTGTTTTAAACCAGATAGCAAATATAAATATGTCTTCACTAAATTGTCATCAGTATGATATAGTTATTTAGATTGCTTTCAACTGGGTCGATAATTGGAACTGACGATAAGGTATTCAAAATATACTTAAGGTTGCCAACTGACCTTATGAGTTCTTTAAATGGATCTTTTACACAGCTTTGTTTTCGTTTAATTGGCCAGCAGTGAGTGTTTCCAACACAGCTTCCTTATTTTCCATTATTTGTTAATTTTTGGAAGCTTAATATCGATCAAGTTAATCTTAAGTATTTCCAACAGGTATATTCATAGTGGCAGCCAAACGCACCCCTTTTGGAGCATTCGGTGGAAAGTTGGCCAATCAGTCGTGCACGGACTTAGCTGAACACGCCTCAAGAGCTTGCTTGGCGGAGTCACGCCTACCGCCCTCAGCCATCGATTCGGTCATTTTCGGAAACGTTTGTCAGGTTTGCCTCTTTTCTTTAATTTCTTATCAATATTGTTTTTATAGAGCAGTAAGGACACTGCCTACCTAGCACGTCACGTTTGTCTTCGCATTGGCATTCCCGAGACGACACCGGCCATGTCTGTAAACCGCATGTGCGGCTCCGGCCTTCAGTCAGTGGTGAGCGCCGCTATGGAAATAGCTGTCGGTCAGTCTCACGTTGTGCTTGCAGGTGGAGCTGAAAATATGTCACTTGCACCATTTACGCTCCATGGACCCCGTTACGGTGTGCGCAGGGCATCAGATATGTTGGTGAGTCATGCCTCAAATCTCTTGATCCTAATAATTCTGCGGTTTCACCGATAGTTATTGGATGTATTTACATTTGATTTTGACAGTAGGACGTTGTCTGCATTTCTGCACTTTCCGTATCACGATGCACCAACTAGTGAATTTATATTTATGAACTTTTGCGCTGTATGCTATATTACGAGCAAATGGAAAATTTTCACTGTCTACATCTGAGTGTCCTCTCTCGACCGACTCATGTACTCGCGTCCGTTTTGGACGCACATATTTTACCTTAGCCAATTATTACCAATTATAATAAAACGGTTATTGTTTGAGGGTATGTTTAAGTCCGGAAACGGTCGGAACCTCTTAGTATCCCACGTTTTCATATTAGTGGTTATCAGGGTGACGAATTCACAAGGCTGACTGAGACAGAAAGTGGTTGTGGTAAATGTTGTAGAAAGCATCTACAAAAGTCTTAATTTATCTATTTTTGAACGGCTGATCGCTTTTCGTTTACAATAATTACACATTGATCGCTGGAATGCAGCCTGTAGGCGTGATGCTGTTTTGCGCATTTTCAAACATAATGTACAGTGTGCAGCGTTGACTTTAGTTCGGTTGTCCAGTGATGAATGAAAATTAGTATCCTGGAGCGCAAGTTAAATAACAATTTGATTTCCAAGGGTGGCTCCTGGGCTTGACATGGTCCATAACTTATACAACGATATCTGCGATAGCTACAGCCGAAAAAACTTTTATTTTGAGCTACGTTAGGAAACAAAAGGGCGCTCTTGGCAGGGCAACCTTCCCCGTGTCAAGATAAGGGACGCAGTTAGCAGGATACGGCTATTTTCTTGTTATGCCACAATAGTCTACTCGGGTTAAAATAACCAAGTTCTCTGTAGTAACAAAAATTATTGTAGGAATAAAAGAATTCAACACAAAAAACCGAGAACCCATCCTGCCATAGACATTTACTGTCAATAATTGACATGACAGAAACGGTTAAACTGCATTTGTCGAGAGATTGCGCTTTAGGGCTTAGCATTTACGAAGACCTGCCAGGGTAATATTTAGATGGTGGACAGACCGCCTCACAATCTACGTACATTTTTATGGGTAAGTGTGGTGCTTAACTGCCGCCCAATGCGGTAAGCCGACGGGATCAGGGCAGCATTGTGCAGATAGAGCCTATATAAAAGCGATACTATGTTAACCAATGCCAATCCGTTTCAAAACCTGGACGTTCGCAAATATCAGGGTAGGAAAACAGTGGATTGGTTTCTATTGACGTGGACTCGTGGTGCATCTACCTCACTTTGTCCTTGTGCACCCACAATACTCGGATGGTAAGACAATTAAAGACAACCGAAGTGAGCGCGGGCACAATGGCGAACAAAGTTGAACAACCCGCTCGCTAAATGGTCCCACTTCATGTATAAAATTACACCAAAGAACCTTTTCGCCACTAAAATTACATTTGCATGTCCTTGTATGCGGCAGATCACCCACCATATTGAAGTTGGAAAATTGGATCGCATTCATGTTACAGGAGGAATAAGGGCTGTCACTGAGGTTTTTGCGTATTTTCTTGTTGTGAAGTAGGTGCGTGTGCAGCCTAGGGGTATGTCTGTGTGCAGTTAGGTCTAGGTGTTGCGGTAGGATCTAAAGCTTATTGTGTTACGGAAGGTTTTCATTGATGCACACGCTGAAAAAGCCCATAAGATGGCTGTATATCCTGCGGCAATGTGGGTAAGTAAAAGAGGAGTGGCGCGTATGTATTATAATTCCTCGTACTGGCTCACCAGTGGTGGTGGTGGTGTTAGTGCTAATCCTAGGACAGTTTTCTTGTGTGGGAAAGGGTAGACAATGGTTAAATGGGGTTGGTCACGTTGTTGCCTGTGCACCTACTCGGTGTTCGATTTTGGACTATGTGATAGATGAAATGTATGTGAGGAATGTATTTCGGACTCCGGGCACTATTTCGCCCGTTCCTTTTTGATAGACTCAAGTGCCTGACCAGCTTGATGCTCAAGTGCGACGGCAATGGAGAGAGTTTGAAAGTGAGTGCGCAGTGCTGGTGGTAAAAAGTAATAGTTACGGTTCAGGCCGGATGGGTGTTGTCCCCATCAGTGGCGTTGGTCTTAGTCTTTTGTGAAGTAGAAGAGGGGTTGGCCATGTTTTCATTATAAAGGATGCGGGACTGTTAAATAAAGCTTATTCGTCCCCGTAACTTTTCTTGACAGTGGACCCTATACAGGCTGTTCGCATCGTTCGCTCGTGGCACTTGAGTTTTGCAAGTTTCAATTTTGGCCTTTATATTGTGTTACTTATAAAGGCGTGTTACTAGCGTGGTTGTGCCCGTGCATTACCTATGCCAAATCTTCGTACATAGTTATTACCGCCGGTGTAAGGCCTTGTAACGTGTTCTCGCCTTCTACACCCCTTCTCCTCTCATCCCTGGTATACGCCATGTAGAGTTTTCAAAACCGTTCTGACGAGCATTCGGAACGAGTCACTCACCACTGACAGACAAGGTTTGTTTTCTTGGTAGTCTCGACACTACACTTACTTGTACTTGTTACGGCTGCGATCATTCCTGATCTAGCCGGCCTTGATTATGTCACGGATTGTGCTCCTCCACGCATGACGATCCGCGGCAGCAGACCTGGGCAGTTCAATCCATTCTCTTTGTCAACAACAGATGCCGAATACCGAAGGTCTAAGAACAACTGACAAACTGTGTCGAGCCAGGTTTTCAGCTGATCCCCTCTTCGAAGTTTCCAATTGGGTAATGGAGTCGGTTCAAGGGCAGTAACACTGAGCTCATAAGGTGGGCGATGAAGAACGTATCCGAACCACCTCAGACGTCGTTCTTGTATGGCTTGGGATATCCTTTCGATGTTTGCGCAGCGATTGCGGACTGTCTCATTTGAGACGAAGTCTGTGTACTTCACTCGGAGGATGGTCCTCAAGCAGTGGTGATCAAATGCCTCCAGTTTTCGCTCATCTTCTATGCGTGTAGCCCAGCATTCAGAACCATAGAGAAGGACAGACCGGACAGACGCATGGTATATGCGAATCTTTGTGTCGATAGAAATGTCGCGTCGGGTCCACAGGCACTTTCTAAGGCTTGAGAAAACCCGACGAGCAGTATCGATTCGGGAGACAGTGTCATCCTTACTCTGTCCATTCGGCAGCAACCTCGCCCCAAGGTATTTGAAACTGTCCACCTCTTCAAGTTGACAGCCACCAACCTCAAGAGGTGCTCTTCCTGGGCAGGGATGCAGCTTGAAAAAAAACTTTGGTCTTCCCCGCGTTTATGGACAAGCTGACCGATTTAGCGACTTCATTCACTCGCGACACCATAGACTGTAGATCACCAAGGTTTGAAGCTATTAAGGCGATATCATCTGCGTAGTCGAGGTCGGCGTCCGGGTGCCAGGTCAACACCGTCCTCTTTATGCAGGGCCTTCCCAAGAATCCAGTCGATAGCGTAGTTGAACAGGATGAGCGACAAAATACAACCTTGTCGAACGCCAGACCGGATATCGAATGCTTGTGAAAGATTGTTATGGACCGAAACTACACTCCAAGAAAATGGATATGTTCGCATTGACATTTATTTCTCTTCTCGAGCGTTAACTTTGTCGACGACTTCGAATGGCTGTGGAATTCCTTCGAACAAACATGATCGTTCTTTTCTTCTTTGTGTCCCCGAAATTTGACCTGAAAGTGAACCCAGAGGGAAAAACGTACTGTTTAGAAGCTTAACTCTCCAATAAACTTTTCTGGGTCGCAATAAGTTCAAACGGTTGAATAGTTTGTTACCATCGATCACTCTATACCGCTAATAAGCCCTTGTCAATCGAAAACCAACCGTTGCAAATAACTTGCTTGCAGCTTTTTCTGTAAGCTCGGAAGGTAAACGTGGCGTCCCTATGAGGTGCGGTGAAAGGCTCCTATTCGAGCTCAACATGCCACGGTCAACGTTGTCCTGTTCTTTGGTCTCCAAACTTTGAGTCGAGAAGTTATTAAACCAAGTCCGATTTCGGTGCTAACACTTCGCGTCTCATTCGAATGCAAAATCAACTTATGTCTTTTATCTTTGCTAGACCTCTTTTGTTTTATTCATAGGACAGGTTTTCGTTCTAATCGCTGTGCATACCTTGAACCCTAGTCACCACTGCTTTCTTCTTTAGTCGTTTTTCTTTATTGCTCGTCATCGGGTCATTTTTGAATCGATATCTATGCATGTTCTTCTCCAGTGAATTTGCTTTATTTTTCCCAAAAGTATTTCTTTTTACTTTTTCTCTTTCTCATCGACACAGGTAGGTGATGTACTTTGGGACACTCTCACTGACTACCACATAAATGTTAACATGGCTGTCACGGCTGAGAACCTGGCGAAAGCGCTTTAACATTGGACGAGAGGAGTGTGATATCTACGCTCTTCGCTCTCAGGTCCAGTGGAGACTAGGTATCCGTTTGCCTCATTTCGTGCACTACAAACTTGAATATTCGGTCATGTGCAGTTTCTACGTCCTTTTTTTTAGTAACTTCAACTTTTTTGCGAATGTGCACAGAGCTGTGATATAAGGAATTTCGGTCATTGAAGTAAACGTAGCTTCTGCTCAGACTAAGGACCCTGTCTGTCTTTTAGTGGATCGCATCATAACAAATTGTGCTCGACTCTGTTAAGTCCTAAGCTATCTTTTTGTTTGTTGTGTGCACAATAACCTGTTAGCTTAGTTCGTTTCGCTTTTTTAAACTGGTTAGACTAAGCCACTCGTTTTACAGCTAAGTATATGTGACTGTTGATTGAGCAGTTGTCAAACCACCGCTTATCTTGCAGCTGCTTTGCCGTATGTCAGCGTGGCCCACCACCTGTACTTGGCTGAAATCGACGTCATGCCCTTGTTTTCGGACTGCGTTGGTTGTCATCTGTGACGGGGACCTTACAGCAGCACCGCCAGTTGATGCTCGAACATTCTAGTCTGCAACTGTCGATCTGTTTCTCATAGTGCACCCTATGCCCTCCACCGTTTTCGTTTAGGTCTTTTAAAGAGGCAACTAAATGCGTCGACCGTATTCCCAGTCTCATCGCCGTCTTGTGGGAACGAAGACCGAACAATTCGTGAATCGGTGAACCACTTCCGATTCTGAGCTCAACTATCTGGCCTAAGTAGCCTAGTCGACTCAAGATCAGTATGAAACTAGTGTCGAGGTCATATTTCTTTTGACATGCTCTGACGTCCACCATCGTGCTAAGCGGTCTGGTACCGAATCAAAAGTACGCAAACTACCACTCGTGTGGATAATTTGTATGCTGCTACAAAAAACTCTACTAGGTGGAATTGAGGAACGAAGCATTGAAGAGTCATAACTTTGAAATTCGGTCGGGTGACTAATGATAAATAAAGCTTAGCGGTTTTTGATTTCTCTTCTTCTAGTCGACTGCCTTTTCTTTCAGCTCAAGAAAACGGACTTTTCAAAAAGGAGCTTGTTGCCGTTCCCTTTAAGGACATGAAAGGAAAGACTGGTGTACTCGAGACAGACGAGCACCCGCGTGAGACCAGTATGGAAGCTCTGGGGAAACTGAAGCCAGCTTTTCAAAAAGGTGGCGTAGTGACTGCTGGAAATGCTTCGGTAGGTGTCTTCTGCACCGTCTCAATCAGCTCCTTCTGTTTTTATGACAAAAAAGTAGCTAGACTTTTTCAGCTCGTAGTAACTATCGTGCATTTTTTGCTATTCTTTCCGAGTCTTTGTCGTACTTTTTCTTGCTAGTTGTATCACAGTAGAACTTTTTCAAATGCTCCAACGTAATGGACGTCTTGGTGATCGCTGGGCCAGAGTGAAAATGAATAGCCTGTCGTGAATATATATATATCCGAACCAGTGTTTTAAATCTCAAATTTGGATGAACACATCATAATTAACAAGTCTCTATGTTCGAAAAAAACAATAGATACGCCTGTTCTCCTTTTTAATATTTTCCTATTGCTATTCCAGTAGTCACCTCCAGAACAACTGACAATTATGTGAGTAATTTTTTATCGCCTTGCATTCGGCTGCTGGATCACCAACTGTTTTCTCCCTAAGGCATTCATCTATAATGCGCGCGCTTTCCGTGTATGCATGCCCATTACCCATATACATGCACGTCCAATCTTTTCTTTCCAATGCCTTAACCCCCCGTGCGGAGCAACGTAGACCATTCCACTTTACTCGCTGGTCTTTCCTTGTTTTTGGTTGTCCTGTTGCGTGCTTTCAGTTCAAGGGGTGAACCCCCAACTCCATTTTTCGGCCTACTCCGTATATTTGGAATGCGCCTCGCTTATTTTGGTCAAAGTAAGATTCCCGCATGTCTGCTTTGAATTTCGTGAGTACTATTCTTCAGTGATGTTTCTGGTTCCCACCAAGTGGACATGAGTTGTTCAAGCATGTCTCCTTCAGTTTACACTGGTTTTCTAATGTGCGAAATGGTCTTACTACTAACATCAATGATTTTGAATATTAACTGCCTCGTTCCTTTTTGATTGAACTGTTGCAAAATGATTAGTGCCTTCATTTTTCGACAGAAGTGTGATTTCTGTCACTTTATGTTAACTGCATTCGGTGTTCTTGAGGGATGCCTTTAATGCACGCCTAATTTTTCAGTCTTGATCTGAATCCTTTTAGGGGATCAATGATGGGGCTGCTGCTCTTATCGTCGCTAGTGAGGAACTCGTGCGAAAAGCGGGAATTCACCCGCTGGCGCGTATCGTAGGTTTCGCGGTGACCGGTTGTGATCCGTCCATCATGGGCATTGGACCCGTCTCTGCCATCACTCGACTCATGCAGGCTGTCGACCCAAACATGGTCGGATGTGATGTTAACAAATATTGCGACCTCATTGAGGTGATTTGTTCCTTTTAACTGCTAATTTTGCTCTGATTTCCTCCACTATAATGCAAAGCACGCGCTGCTTCCTAGGGTTATTTGAGTCCAACGGCTTAACTGTAATGTCTGAGTTTGGCAGATGATTAAATTATCAGGGCCTACATCGTTTGCCACCTCTATTGGAATAGTATTTTGTGAAAACCTCTAAACAAAAATTGCAGCTCGCCCTGTACCCGAATGTGCCGAAGAAACTGATGGCACTACGGTCTTTCCCCTCTGCACAGCCGAACGTCGTAACTGCCATTCTACGTGTTGGTCTACTTCGTTCCTCCACGCCCAACATCCATTAATTCCACGAATGCTTTCAATTAATCATGGATTAAGCCCTCGCAGATAGAAGAAAGTTGGCTGTTTTGTTTCACCTTTTTTGAAGAACAGTTAAGCGATCAGTCTTTCAACGAAAGTGGGGATAAGCCTCCTTTTTTCTAACTGCGTGAGCGGTTTCCGAGTTTCTTGATCCGCCGACTTGGACGTACCCGGTAAGGCCATTGAAGCAGTCAGTGCAATACGCCTCCCCGATGGCCGTGACTGTGTGCGGCCCTCTGCTCCCTAAGTTCGAGTAATAATTTTGATCCTTCAACCAGGTATCCACCTATTGCTAGATCGTAGGACACTGACACCCTTTTAAACAGAAGACTTTTTCGTTCCCATGACTTCGCTGCGACTTTCTGCTCAGGAGACAGAATTGTTTTCTAGAAGTCTGTGCAGGCGAATGTACAGTAGATGTGATATCTCAAGAAATGTTAACCGACATTTGAAATGTGTTTACGGATCAAAAATATTACTTAAGCAGGTTTTTAATGTCCATTAACGTTCATCGTAATCCAAGGATATTTCTGCCACGTCAGAATGCCGGATTTAAATGAACCTCTTTCCGGCTGTCTTTAAAAATGACACTAAGATATGGCTACTTCAGTAGCATGCATTTTTATGATCGATGTTCGATGCCCTTATATATCAAAATATATTTTCTAGAAATCAGACATCAAAAATAGTATTTCTTGTACTCATTTTATAGAAAATTAAGCTTTCTTCAAAGGTCATGCTTGTAGAAAGGCTAGTTTTCGGTTTTAAAAACTGCAAATTCTCAAATAATTTAGAGCCCAACTTGCTGTTTTACTTGTATTCAGACTTTGTAACCTACATGCTACATACATCCCGCCTAAGGCAACACACGTTTCTGTACGCCACTATGAACTACCGGTTTAGTCACATTTCTTTGTTTGGGCCTGGGTCCAGAGGGTCGTTATCTAGGTTTACCAGGTAACTGATCTAAACTAGATGCATGTTACTTCATCCCTCACTTTCCCCCACCCCTAACTTTGACAATTTCAGGTTAATGAAGCTTTTGCTGCTCAATACCTCGCTGTGGAGAAGGCGCTGAACCTAGAACGCACAAAGACCAACATCAACGGTGGAGCCATCGCGATAGGCCACCCTGTAGGCGCCAGCGGTTCTCGTATTTTGGGCCACTTGGCACACCGCCTGAGCGAGGCCTCTCCGCAAAAGATGCGTGCAGTCGGTTCTGCTTGCATTGGTGGCGGTCAGGGCATGGCCGTTTTGCTAGAGAGTATTTAGTGGGAACTCTAAAAACGCACGCGTGGTCTACAAACTCGTCCGCCTCGAGCAGACTAACAGTCCTTCGTTCTTAGACTCTTTGCTTTTTGTGCAAAAGAATTATGGCATCTGCCTTCCCTTGGCAATCCTCCTCCTTCTCCTCCTCAGGTACCAACCAAAGACTACATTCTGCACCCGATCGATTTTTCTTGTCCGACTTTTTATCAGTACATTTTGCTTTGCTCCTCTTTATGGAGACCGATTCTGCCTTACCAACGTCCTACCTACCTCTTCTCGGGTCTTAACAGCCATTCCTTCCTTCAATTGTCGTTTATCTCAGGGTTTTTCGCTGAATGCGTTTTTCTTTTTTTGTATTCGTGTTTGCGTGTGGCTTTTGAACCAAAGAATAAACTACTTGCTGATACTAGTGTCTTATTCTTGATCTGGTGTACAAAGCATGCCACTGTGCCCGTTTTTGTTTTGCCTACCACCGCCTTCGGTCAGTAAATGCTAGGTCGCCTTCCGTCATGCCATTCACCCTGTGCGTATGTTGTAACATTTTCAGTAGTTTAACGGTCCCGACGTCTTATGCTACTAGACGCTTGAACCGGGACTCAAGTTGCTTGGTATTCCCCTCCCAAAAAAACGAGATGCGTTGTTGTTACAGTAAATAAAGACTGGTGCCCATATTGACTCCTAACACGAGGTAGTCGGTCGTCCCTAACTGTTGTCGTACATGCTTGCGTTATGCATCGATCAGGAATTCGCGTCACGGCGGCCACTACACTCAGTCCCATCAACTGGACCGAACAGGTTGCTGGTTCGTCGAACAAGGATGAAGAAGTCCACTACTGAGGCACATTTCCTTATGGCAGTTGTAAGTCTGACGCGCATAAACCACTGATAGTCGTGGCCTAAATGTTGTCATCGGGCGACTCAACCGGTTTATCTTTTTGGATGGGGGTCAACCTACGATGGTTCCTTCCTACTGTGGCCCTTAAGACACTTTCACGTGTGTGAACCCCGTGACACCCACTCCGCAACCTGGCTGAAGTCGTATGCGGCGCGCGCATTAGGGCAACTTAAAATCGGCAGTCACTGTGTCCACCCCCTATCCCCCCGCCGTCGCTCTGACCTTTTTTGCTATCGGAACCCGGTAGGTGTTGGAAGAGAGTGAGGTAGGATTAACATTCAAATTACGGCTATGACCACTTCGTGAACTAATGGTGACCGTCATAGCTGGACGTGCCCCCGAATACTGTTTTGGAGACGTGACAATCTAGTGAACTTCGTCGTTTGTTTCGTGCAGCCTTCGTGCAAGACTGACAATTGTCAGCTCAATACTCTGCTGGCTTCCAGAGTTCTTCCGCGTGGATGCGGTGTGGACGCGTCCTAGAGCTGCTGTGTAACGCTTTTGACCTATTCGCTGTATGAAGCGTTTGCACGCTCTGTTCAACGGTGGATCGCAGATTTTTGTCGGTAGGTAATGCCAGGTGCTAGACACAGGCTTCCTTTACGCTCTGTCGAATGCGCGTCTTATAGCTTTGTGACTGGCGATATCTGTTTTTCCGAAGCAATGGCTGTCTTTTAGATGATGTCACTAGCGGTCTACATGTTGCGAGTCCAAATCGCTCTGCATAGACACCGTGTTCACAATAAGTACTCAATAAAATCTTGCACGAATCCCGTCACCACAGCTCACTACTTAAAATTCCCTTTATAACTAGAACCGGAACCATTGGACTCCTTCGAATGCATTATGGCGTGAACCATTAACCCACTTCAACTGCATCACCCGAATTACAAGCCGATTTCAGCGATTATGGCTGATGTTATTTGCTGCACCGTCGACGGCACTCGTGTTCAGTCCCAACTCCTGAGTAGTATGAAAACTTAAAAACACGCCATACAGTTTACTTAAGAAGTCAAGTTTGGCAAACTTACGCTTTCGGTTATTCATCCTCAGGCCCTTGCAGTAATGTAAGGAAGGGTAGGGTAAGAAGTGTAATCATCCAATAAACAGTAATTATGGGGGCGAGAGCTAAGGGCGTCCAGAGGTCAGGTCTAATTCTATCAGGGACTGAGGGATGGGGAGGGGGAATGAGGTTCCGACATTCAGCTATGTCTCTGCTTCGTTGCTGTAACGTGACGTGGCAGGGTGTGTGAACGCACATGCTGAGTTAGTCTTCGGTCAGGGGAGCTTTAGGGCCTGTATAAACGCTTTCGGTGTGCACACAGTTGGGTTGGTTAGCCGTATGACCTCTGTCGTCGCAAAGTATCCGCTGACGCAGGAAATTGGAGTGTTTCTTCGGCGCTTTATAGAGGACTTAATGCTTGGTTGACGTCTACCTGGTGACCGCTGTCAACCAAGTGAGCCAGAGATGGACTTTGTCATGCCTTGGTTTAGCTAGGCAGGATAGTGTTCTCGCATCCGATTAGATAGGTGCCTAGTTGTTCGACCAATATAATCTGCTCCACGTTACCTTACAGTGATGGAGCAAAAACATTGCTAATTGCAAAGTAGACACGCTCACTGGAGCAAGAGCTCTAGTCCCAATCGCGTGAATAAAACACCATTGCTACCAGTCTACTGATGGCAACCGGTACATTATGCCTTAAAAGGCTGTTTACCCGAAGGACAATGACCATTTGTTTCTTATTTTGAATCCTTTTAATCCGCCTCGGTTCAAGCATGTTATAACTCTTCATTTGGCCCGGTGGATCGGGGCTTAGAATCAACGGAAGTTCATTGTGATTAACCGAAGCGCACCCTCCCCCAACAAGCTGCATACGAGAAGAATACTCTCTAGATTCGTGGACCTGGGTGCACAAACGTTATGGTCGGCATGACACTGGCGTTTGTCTTTCGACGATAACATTTACAAGTTATGGAGCAATGAGATTTCAACTTAGGTAGTCTCGATTTTTTGGGATGACTTAAGTTAACATTCTTTGAAGTTGTTCCTTGTGAAGCCTGACTATTAAGCCTACGCAAGCATTCTCGCTAATTTTTTAAATGTGCACACCGGGTTCAACAGCCTTAATTTGGCAGGATTTTCTTCCTCGTACTATCTAACCAAGCTCATATTCGTTTGACTGGGTGAATCGGTCAAAAGCATGTGTAACTGAGGCGGCCTTTATCGAACCGTCTACTACAAGTCAGCTTACTCGTAGTTCATATCGTAGGGGAAGTCGCCTATCTGACTATTACATAAGTATCCGAAAACATGTATGAGACCTGTCGTTGCTCGCCGGACTTTATTGACCCGTGTTGGTAGGTTGTGTTATGTTGACCACGCAGTCTTTCTGCGCCGCCAGATTACTCTATGGCCACACGCCGCCAATTTGATTAATCATCCCGCCCAGACAGAGTCCTAACACTGCGTTAATGGGGATAAGTCGTTGTGGTTGGTGATGAACTCCGGGTCGGAGGTCATGAACCAAGCCATTATAGCCTGACGGGGTTGTCTCTTCTTATGTGGGTTTTGCCCTTTTGAACTTGAATGTATAACCTAATTGTATCATGTGAGCTTTGCATTGCGTTGATTTCATTCTTTCTCATTTTGCTATTTGTTTGGCCATCCTTACTTACAGTACTCCGGCTGCTTTTCCGACGCAATTTATCTTGCAACAACCGTAGTAGAAACGCCTCAAGAGTCTTACTGTATCGTTCTGTCCCAGTAGGTTTGCATCTAATCAGTTAGTGTCGGAAGGTCATATTTGGCTTCCGTCTAAATTCCGCGTAGTGCGAGAAGGCAGTTGATGTGCGGTCACGCTCGCGAAAATTGTGGTTTTGTGCGCTTTCGTCTCGACTTTCACCGGCATGTGCTCGCTTTGCCACACCAAACCATGAGCACTACATCCCATGTGCATCTGCAGGTACTTTCGCTTAGTTTTTGACTTATGACCTCGTGCATCGTTTTTTAATCCTCAAGCGAATGCAGCCCTTTCCCCAGCGATCGATGTACTTCCTCACCCTTAAAGTAGATCCAATTTAGATGGAGGGATCACCGAAGCAACACATTAACGATGAGCGCTGGGATGACAGTTCGACCGCTGTTTCCGACTCTGTCCACGGTGTGCGCCACAGCAGGGTGGGCGCAGGGACGGCGACCTGTGCGTGAATCAGTTTATAGGGATAGGAGACTTGCGCGGCATCTGCCACAACTTCCTCACCCGCCTGGGTGTTAGTAGAAGAAGACCGGAGGCGGTATCGGGTGCAGGAAAGTGACGCGACGTGAACCCGCGCCTAGGCGTGTCACCACCATACCCCCTGGTCTTCTACGCCCAAAAGACCAGAATTTTACACAAGAAGAAGGGGGTGGAGGTCATGAGAGATTCACACTGCGGCTGATTCAGCCCTCTGCATATACTCACGTCTTCAATGCGTATTCGACGGCTGAATCGGACTGCTCTGACCCATGAACTAACTAAAATATTAAAATGAATCTCATTAAGGGCTGTCTTGCAGTTTCCGATCACCGACCCAACTTACGTCCGTTATCAAAGCACTGCTCGAACTGGGCTTGAGTCTAATCTGACAACAATGATTAAGGTATTGGACTTCTAACCAACAGGTTGAGGTTTCGAGCCTCAGGGAATACAAAAACCTGGGGTTCGGTATAGATGGCTGATAGTGGCTAATAAGCCAGCAATGACCATTCCATCCGCTTGTTTTAACACTAGCCGCGGTGTAGCTGCTGATGGGTCTTGAGATTGATATCCAAGGAAGAACGGGACGATTGAGTACTGTAACCAATCAGTGAACGCCAACCCAATGCTGTTTAATATTAAATTACACATGCATTCAGTTTAGATGCACTTTCTTTAATAAAGTCAAATCCAGTTACACGTGAGCTGTCAGAGAACAAACACTCCGCAACACCTCCCAACCCCGAAGATTATTTTCTTTTCGAAAACAGAATGCTAGGATTCATAAGATTATTTTTTTCAAGCTTTTCACGGAAGCTCAAGCACTCTTTTACGCCAATCTCCCAGGCCCCCGTTGGCTGAGCAAGAGAATATTAAACTGTGATGTTTCCATTAGCATTGCGAAGAAGAAGGCCGGTCGATCACAAGCCGAGGCACAATTACCCAATTGGTGAGCGTCCCTCTACTATTGACACCACTCCGTTTGCGGGCACGCAAGTAACGGAAATGCACAATCCACTACACGAAACTCACCTGCAATATTGCAAAGGTTATGATCGTCAGCAATTATCGTTGAGCTAACTGAAGGCCAACCTCCATACTTGTCTACCCCAGTCCCCTCTTTCGACTGCCGCGTGACGAGACCTGGTTACTTATACTCTTTGGGATCCCTTTCGATACTCCGCTTTAACGTCGTTTCCTACTTTGTTTAGGACCTCTACATTCCGGCCGTGGTCTTTCATACTGCATTGGTTTATAAAAACTGCATACCGCGAGGCATTCCGGGTGTGCTGCGAAATTAATCCAAACTGTCAGCATTTTTAAGAATTCCTTCTCTTAGAGCAGATCCCAGGTGATGGTTAGGGCGTCAAGGTCGGCCTGCGGACTAATGTGTAAATACTTGCCATTGTGTAGGTGACTAGTACGTGTGTGGCCGCAGTCGCTTGATCTGATGATTGCCCCATGACCATAGAGGCACTTAATGGTGAGGAGTTGTTGATTTTTGAATCTTTGGTGTGCTACGATAAGAAACCGCTCTGTTGAACCTGTCACTTTGTCAGTCATCGCTTTGTGCGTTCGGTTTCGTTCTTTTTCGCTTTTGGCCTCTAAGTTAAAAGGTACATTCCTGATGTAATCTTTCATTCTTCATGTTTTAATGAACCGCCTCATTTTAGTCTGTTCCGCCATGCCTACAATCAAGGGATCACCATCCATTGGCCCGCTCAAGGACGCCTACCAGGAGGAACTTTTGCGCTTCTTGGATTCTCGAGAGAGTCCAAAGGTAAGCTCTTTGGTGATGCTTTTAACTCAAAACTAAAATATTCAGGCAATCTACTGGCAACGCGCGGCAATTGCCCCAGTCAACCTGATCGTTGGCCATTCGGTTTTAAAAGTACAGTTTTTGCTGCCATTGTGATCGCTTTTAGGAACACGGAGTTTGCCATTCCTTCATGATTGACACCCAGGACTTCTGTCCTCCCCCGCCTACTGTAAAAACTGTGTTCTTTGTCCTGCACTCAGATTTGAAAGTTGTGGATATTGTGCGAAATTTTCTCAAACAGTATGTTCTCCCTCTGGTACTGACAATCTTGTTCAGGGAGTTTTCCACAAAGACGAGTCCTTCATCCAGGGACTACTGCATTATCGCCATCCCCAGTTTCTCCCTCGTTTGCCGGACTTTTCTCAAGGAGATGCAAGTATACGATAAGTTGGCGGCCATCTACGAGCTACCGTTGACGCTACTGCCCATTGACTCTGATCTGCTGTCCATGGAAGATCCTGAATGTTTTGCAGTAAGCTCCGTAGCCCCTCACTCATTGATTCATTTTCAGGACTTCGCTCTGCGAGATAAGGAGACCTGTCTTTTCAACCTCGCCCGTGGATTGATTAAATTTCAAGCCGTATTCGGCCTTTTCCCTCGTATACGCGCCAAGGGTCCAAAAGCAAAGGTAAGTTGTTTTAAGGCTTCATTTTTCCTGTGTCTATACTCAACCAAACAATTCGTTCATCGCGTACAATGGGGAACACAGCCCTTCAAAGATGCAGACGCAGTAGTGGCTTGCTTGGGAATTTATACTTCGCGAATCGGCTTGGCTGCATCCACTTCATCTAGCTCTTCCCACGCCATCCTTTTTACCATAACAAGCCAGGATGATGAAGACTGGAGATGGACATGGACGTGGCGTCTGTCGAGTTCTACATCTGCAAAGAAGAGCAGCCGACCGCGAGAGCAGTAAGGCGCGTTTAGACTGCCACGGAAGCCTACCGTCTGACACAGTGAGGTAACGGTTGCAAATCTGCCGCATTTTGCAGTTCCTCGTCCTGACATTGGATGGAAACAGGAGCGCACCATCCGGGTCTATTGAACGCACAACGAATGGCATGTGCAGGAAATCGATATTTGATTGTGCAGAACTGTTGTCATGTTAACGGCCAGACCATTAACGATGTGACAGTGAAGTCCTCCCTCTACAACTCGGGGGAGTAGGCTGAGATATTGAGTAGCCTCCCGTGTACTGGTGAAATGAGCCATAACATCGTCTGGCCCGTATAATGGAGCAGTGAGCAGTTGCGGCAGGAAGTTTGATAAACTCCATCAGATTCGTCATATGTCTTAAGTAGGTCCTTCATCCATACGTCACTTTTACCAGCGGTAGCTTCCGGGCGACAGACGATGCTCACGCCAGACTCTTATGCAAGTTTGTTCTGTCGCCCCAGCAGGTTGTACTAAGGCTTTTACGGGTTTCTCTTTTTTGTCCGTTGGGTGTGCGTACGAAGGCATCAGTTGATAAAGTTTGGTGGATAGCTGTCACTAGGATTTCGTCTCGTAGACGGCAAAGTTCCTGTATTCCTTTCTCTCTGTCAGTGCACTGTTTTTTGACCATTTGCAAAAGAGAGAACTAACATAGCAGACTTTTGCCGCCGTCGAGTGGTCGCCGTGATAGCTGAAGTTCTCGGTTTTGTTAGTAGCCCTGCGGTGCAGAGTTCGTCATTAAGCCTGTGCATATAAGTAGGACGCAAAGGAAGGCGTGGTATCGGTTTGTTTTCCTCCCTTCTGAACTGAATGGGTTTTTAGGCGGTCCTTGAAGCCTTCTCACTTTTCATTGTATCGTCGTACACTTATGGGTGGCGAAGCTTGGGTTCGCAGCGGTCGGTAATTTCCAGCTTTTGCAGGAAAATAAACGGGGACGCCCACCAGCGTTCCCTTGGTCTGCTTGTACGCCTCGCTGTTGTAAATGGTCCTCTATCTTTAAAGATCCTCGTGTTTCCCCTTCGGATCGTCTACTCATGTCTTTGCCTGTCAAGCCCGGTGTGTTAGCTGTGATTTATAGCGAAATTAACAAAAGCATAAAATATTTACATTAGGAAACTTGTCCTCAATGGTCAGCGTGGCCTTGAGTGGCCGAACTACTTGAAGCCCTTGACCCCTGCTAGTGGTGCGGTCTGACCCCCAAAACGATAAGCGGGTTGGCCACTTTAGAGCCACGACTGTTAGTGAACCAGACCAAGTTCATGCGCGTCAGACTTCTTCTAATGGGGAGTGCTCTGAAATGCCACAAGGGCGGCTGCCTTAGTAGCGGACTCACCTCTTCATCCAACGAGCCAGCGACCTGTTCGGTCCAGCTGATCGGTGGGCGATGGGACTGATCGTAGTGGCTGAAGTGGCGCGAGTTTCCGAGTGATAACCGATAGGCATTCATGCAAACTCGGTGCAACTCGACTACCTCATATAATTAAGCGCTATGTTATCCGGTTTTATTTCCCTTAGCAACAGCGCAGGAGTTCTGTACCTAATTTACTATAAAATGTACGCCTTTTTTTCTAATTGCCATATTTCCTGTTTACCTTGCTCATTTATCATCATCTTTGTCCTAATAGCTCTAGCTTCTACTCTTCGCCGATCCACGGTCGAATTTGATTGCCATATAATATTTACTGTCCGAATTTTGTCGCCTGATTTGCGGAGGGAATGTATGCGTGGAATACAAGTGCTTAAAAGTTTGGCCTTTGTTAGTAGTTTCCGGTAATGGAGAGAGAGGACCACGACTCGCGTACTTGGGTCTTATAATTGTCTCAGAAAATTGCTTGGTCAGTAAACTTGCAGATCGGCGTATGCGGGTTTACTGTAAAAATGCTGCCAGTATTTTGGCGTCAACATGCCTCACCTCGGCGCCCTACATGTTGCCATACCGGAAGACACCAGTGTCGTCACTTCGCCAACACCAGCCATCGCAGCTGGGCACTGTCTGCGCGTCCACACCGCATTCCATCGATCAGTTTATTTCGCAACTGTGACGTGGTCACACCTTCCTGTCCACGTTTACAAAGCAAATGTATATTTGATATCGACTTATAGTCTCAACTGTCGTTGTCTACACTAATCGTGGAACACTGCCTGGTGCCCGAACACCGTCAAAAGCTTCCGTCTCTGGTTTGCTGAAACTTTCTTTAGGTCAGTGATTGTGGATTTGTGGATACTTGACCCGGACATACCTTGTTTAATTCCCGCGAACATTAATGCCTGAACTCGGAGTAAATCCCTCGGAACAAACCTTTTCGGGCTCGGTCCGAAAGTTGATAAGAATATTAAAGCTGAAACCTATCACCTACTGCGGAATAATCGCGCAATATTCATTTAACCGCCAACAGGCAGACAGTAGTATACAACTAGGTAATTATTTACCATACTGACGGCACGGGTACTAGCTAAAAACCCAAACCCACTGATGTGCCGAGCCCCTTGCAACTGTATCATACAGTGGCATAAGATCGGCGGAACATGCGTGTCTGGGCTTTTAACCAGTATTTGTGCTGTCACTATGGTAAATAATAGCATAATCGATCCAGATATATTTTCTTGTTACTTTAACTAGATAGGGATTCGGTTTCTTTACAACGGTCCGGTCATGACTACGGATTGCAACTCTGAAGGCGGGGGGGAAGGGGAGTAATAAGAACAGCGTTATCCGGCCAAAGGTCTGCTTTCGTCACACACGTTGCGACTTCACAACGTGGACCCTTAATTACTCGTGCAATTTCGCGGTGAGTTTTGCCGGTCTTATTTGCATGTTCCTAGAGTTTTGACGTGGTTTTTTGAAAACCATTCATGCATGCTCATTCTCTCATGCCGTGAAGTCGGTTTTTGTACTTGCTTGTTGAGCCCCTCAAAATCATCCAACTCTGAAGGCACTTTAAGCCATTTGCATACAAAGAAATTTCAATGGTTTTTTCGTGAAAAAATTTCTGCAACGAACTTTAAAGTTAGGTAATTTTTCAAGAGGCAATTTTTTGGTTTTCAGCGAGTGGCGTCCATGTTAGTTCAAATGCGACATGAGGCCACTGTTTCGGCCAGTTTGGATGTCTCCGAGTGTGCTACCTCGCATCTGCTCGAGTCCCCCGGTCAGGCCCACCTCCTCATCCTTATTGATCGTTCGGTTGACCTTCTGACGCCCTGTCTCAGCCAACTGACTTATCATGGTCTGCTTGCGGAAGTCTGGCCTGTCAAATACGGTATGCCGTTTGTATCGACTTTTCTTCCGGTGACTCTCCGGGCAGGATTGTTTTATTCCAGGCAGTTTCATGCTTCATGAACGAGGACACTTTCTACAGTCCCAACTTTTGAATGATGTTGAGGAAGTGCAGCGTCTGAGCAGTAGTTGTACTCGGAGCACTACAATCATCAGACCAAATCCCGGGTTGTTAGGTAAAGACAGAAGGCACCGGAATGAAGGATTTATTTTGCACAGAACTCCGAGTTGCTGTCTCAGGCGGCAGTGGTCATTGGCGAAGCCAGGCTAGTGCTGACTGCGTCCAGTCATACCTGAGAGAGAATGAGACAGTTGTGACAGCTGCTGTAATAGGTCTTTGGAGCAAGTTAAGTGTTGTCCAATGGATGTGTGTTACATTACCCGAGCGGTGTCGTGTCTAGTGGCCAGTGTCACTTGCTCGTCTTCGGAACAGCTCCGACTTCAGGCGTTTGGGTTGTGGAACCATATGCTCAGCGCAGCACAACCGCAGCATATCCAGCATCAGAATTGCCTACTGCTGCTACTTCGCACGCACTTTAGTTAGCAGTTTTGCCAGGAGATTATGTCAGTTTTTGAAAATGGAGCAGTCCAGCAATCTGCTGCATGCACAGTGAAGGCGCTCCAGTGAGCGAGGGGTCGTACTTTACGCAGTTCTTGATTCCATGGGTGTCTCATGCATGTACCTTGCTTGTCTTCTCGACCTGGATTCGCTTGCTCGACGGTAAATATGGTGAGCCGCCAAGCGGGGTTGCAATAGTGAAGACAGTTTGGTTTGTTTTGGGCTCTTGGTTCTTGACGCGGACGTCGCTGGTAATTTTTCTCACGATTATTTTTAACGAAATTTGTCTTATCACACTGATAGCACCTCATATTTACTTTTTGCCAGTAAGGCGTTGGTAGGGGAAAATAGCAACAAAATATGAGATTAGACTGACCACTTCTGAATATTTATCCCTTGTTCGTCAAATACCCCTGAACTCCAGGTTTGGGTAGCCCAGGACCCAAAGCCAGACTCTTCGGCCATTGGGCGCCAAGTTGGATACCTCACCACACACTTGCTTTCCTGTCGTTCGCTTCCCGTATGAAACACATTCAACCGATTGCTACCGGTAGGACAACGAGTGCTTGGCCTGCTAGTAAAGTTTTTGACTGTGTGCTCAGTGACTCAGGATTACGGGTTGAATCCTAGGATTCTCTGAACTTGGGGTATGGTCGCCTGTTAATCGCAAACATGCTGTAAATCGTCGTGTCGATCTCCTTTGTCTTCGCCTATGTTTATTTTTGCTATCCAACCACACAGGAGGGCTGTGGACTGGAACCCAACGTCGAGGCAGAATCGGCGCGTTCCGCACCGTAACCACATCGGGGAACCCCGATTCTACGTTGTCAAACTATTTTTTTTTCTTGGACGACTGTGTGCCAGTACATGCCTCACTTGCTGTCCTTTAGGTAGTTTGAAACTGCCAACGAGCGATGCCAGTGGCCAGAAATCTCAGCGTATCGTCCTCAACTCCTCTGATTCTCTGTTTGGGGAGATTTGTGATCAAAACTTCGCTAGTGTCGGTCCTATTCTCAGCAAGCGAACCAAAGAACTTTCCACAATCCTAAACGTACGCAGTCTGTCGATCTCGTTTTATTTGCATTGCTATCTGTCTGTGTCATGTTCTGCTTACACATGGTCCTAGTTGCTAGCTTGCGCCATGTGCAGATGTCGTAGGCATCTATTTTACGTCTTTCGAGACCGGTCGTAATTTCGCTTTAGTATACTGCTTCTGCTGTTGCTGCAACGAGATCGTCATCGTTTGGTAATTCCACTTTTGACTTTTGTTAGCTTTAGTTGACTCCCTTGTCTCCCAACCTGTTTTTTTATTGTCGCTGTTAAAAATGCGGCCTCTCTTCCATCGTAGGGGGGTGAAGAGGGCTTTATCTTGGGCTTGCAAGGAAATCCATTCTACGTCTTAACACGGTGGCATCATACTTTTCTATGGTCATTGCACCCACAGGCATCAGAATTGTCGCAGTAAAAGCACTTCGGTTTGGTACCAATTTAATTTGCACTTCCCTCATTTGTACCTTTAGGAAACCAAGGCCTCTAAAGAGCTGGCCACTCTGAAGCGGCTCGTCGGACAGCTTCCTGAATTACGCCAGCTTCATGCATCGGCCAGTCAGCGTACGTCAGTATCGCAATTTGGTTGAAAATTTCGTCCGCTACTGGATTATTTTTAAGTTTCTTGCTGCCTTGCATTCACCTTTATCATGCGCTTTCGCATACTGCGCATCGCAAACCTTGCACAGCCTGTGAGTTAATTCCGCGACCTACCCCCTCTTGAAGTCCTGAAGCACTCTTGCTTTTCTGACAGGGCAAACCTCCTCCAGATTGCTTCGGAAATTTAAAGCGAAATAAAGAAACCCCAGGATCCAATCGTTGACGAACGCTTACCGATCGTTAACGGAACTCACTCGTCCCGTTCTGCCTTGAGGCTCATTCTCGAACCCCGCCAGCAGCTGGTAGTAGTAGAGGTAGATTAACAATGCCTACAATGACAAGGGAGACTGTAATGGCCATTTCTGGCTCATTAGTCATCATCAGCCAGTCAAACCCGACCCCACGTGGTGCTCCACCAAAAGCTCGAACCCGCGACCTCTTGATCAGAAGTTCAACGTTCTAACCATTGAGCTACGGGCTCTTATTGTCGGTTTAGTTCCGGAATATGGACGATCGTTGACGGAACTGACTCGTCCCGTTCTGCCTTGGGGCTCATTCTCGAGCCCCGCCGTTGGTCCATTTTCTGTTCTCGCATTTTGTATTCCCACCTACCCTACAGACATGGACCTCGCTGAAACCCTCCAAGACTACGCCGGCTCCGATGAATTCTTGGCCGACTTTCGCACTCAGCAAGGTGTGTATTCGTTAACACGGGTTTTGGTAATGAATTCTGACATTGGAGCTGCTAGTAGTAGTAGAGGCAGATTAATAATGCCAACCAAGACGATAGTTAGCGATTTGGACTTATGATCAAGAGGTCGCGGGTTCGAGCCTTTGGGTGGAGCACCACCTGGGGTCGGGTTTTTCTGGCTGATTATGGCGAATGAGTCAGAAATGGCCATTACAGTCTCCCTGGTCTTTGTCGGCATTGGTAACCCCAGAGCCCGTCACTACACATACACCTTAGTTTGCCTTTTACATTTTTCTAGCAATCTCCTACTTTTATAATTCCTGCGGTCGAGCTTTCGATTTTTATGATTTGCAGGTCTGTCGCGGCTTGGTTACCGCCTTGACACCTAGTTCTTTAATCCCAACGGTTGGTTGGTGCTACCTCAACGGAATGCGAAAATTCCTGACTGTGTTCCCCCTTAATTCATTGGTAATTATCTGGACTCCCATGCATCACAGGACGATTTGGTTTATTCGCTTGCAGTATTGCCACCGGAAGATTACAAAGGGCGATCCCGGTCGATAAAACTAATTTTTTTGAGACTTTCCAGCTGATGTTACTGACCTGCCTGCATTCCACAAAGCCCCTCGCCGTCTGTGTACAGCATTTTCCATCGCAGAAACGGTATGGGTCGCACATTTTTCTACCCCTGCCCACCCGAAGGCTGTCGGCAGGACCCCCAAGTCAGCTCACTTTTCAGTAGACCAATTTGACCTACCTCCAGTCGCGCCGTCTGCCGTGTTTAGTGTGGCTGACCCACTGAGTTGACACCTCGGCGCTGGTCCTCCATCGTTTGGCCTTTGACCTCCGCTACCTCCGCTCTCACGACCAGATGGGTGACTAGGTCACGCTGCTACGGGTGCAGGGGCGTTAGGACTGTGCTGACATGGCGCGCGTTTATGTTGAAAGTGGATTGAGCGCTTGCCACTTGGACGGCGGGCGCCCAGGCTGGTCAATCGCGATGAACAATTGCTTGCGTCGTTCTGACGACCGATCAGTTGAGTCACGATATGCGTGGCTGACGCCGTTAGATCACTTGCCTCGGTGTTCTGTTTAACGACAAAACGGCGGTTAAAATTCTCAAGTTACCCGATTGCTTATGGTGATTTCTGTGCAACCGCTCCTGGCACATTTTCCTCCACTGAACGCAGTGGTTTGGCACACCTGAAGAGTTGGTCACTTTCCTGTGCGAGTATCTGATACTGTCTCTAAAGCTGGGTTCGCGTTGGAATGCGAAACGTCAGGCAAATAAAGCTCTTGTCCCAGCGAGCGCATCTACTTCTTCTCGCATCTACTTCCCGGGTCTTGCATTTTCGCTTGTATCGACACACGTCACTGTAGCGGATGCATCATGAGCTCCTTTTGGCGGGATTATGGTCTACGACAGTTAGGTGAGCCACCGAATCGCGGGTAGATCTCGTAACCCTTTTGCTAATAGTAGTCACGAAATCCGGCAAACGATCCCCTATCATTGTTAATTGGCCGCCCTCATCTTGTCACTTTGTTTCGATATGTCCGATCGTTAAATTCCTCTCGCGATTCGCCCGCTTAGTTACCGATAAAATCCTGTGTAGGATGATGTCGTTACCTTTTCGCCAAGTCACAACAACTGCCATGAAAACGGGATGCTGTCTGTCCATTTAGAATTCGAACAGTTTCTTTTAAAACGAGGGTTGTTATAATTTTCTCTTGGGTGTGGATGACGCAGTCGCGCATTTGGAAATGCGAGCTTTCGACCTTTGGTAGTTTTGTGAGGACT
The DNA here is from genome assembly GCA_017591395.1 of Schistocephalus solidus. Lineage (NCBI taxonomy): Eukaryota > Metazoa > Platyhelminthes > Cestoda > Diphyllobothriidea > Diphyllobothriidae > Schistocephalus > Schistocephalus solidus. The sequence goes on from WEDG01000111.1 coordinate 213,996, forward strand.
CATCCTAACTGCATGAGAACATGTGCTAACATGCAGGCATTTATAGATAACTTGCGTCATTTGATTGGTAAGTTCCACATTTAAGACGTCCAATAACCGCAGAACAATGCCATGCTCTGTCACACACACACGGCAGTTCGACCGTCGATTTCGACGATGTCCACCGTATGCTCCATGGAAGGGTGGAGCAGGGACGGTGACTTGCGCGTGAATTAGTTTTAAGTGATAGTAGCCTTGCGCTGCAGCTACCGCACTCTCTCCTCCTCCCCCACCTGAGCCCGGTGTCAAGAAGACCGGAGATGGGAGAGGGCGCAGGTGGCTGGCGCGACCGGAGCCGCCCCTGGGCGTGCCACCACACCTGGCTCGGATCCCACAGAGTGGGAGTGCCATAAAGGCCACATTAAGAAGGAGCTATTGCAACCTGACTCTCAGTCAGCCACTCCACAAAAACACATTGGGCTGACCACGCGGTCCGAGTTATCCCGTCAGTTGGCAACCTTCCAGGCCACGGCTTTTAGCGCACCGTGATAGTTTCAAGCGCGTCAGATCGTTTATAGTGAGGAACATGCGCTGAGCTCTCGACCTCACTCTCTCCCCACCCCCACAATCAGACCACTGTCCGAGCCGGTCAGTTGTCTGATGCGGAAGCGGCGCAGCTGCTGGTGACCTCGTCTACGTGTACTACGTACACGACCTGGCCCCCAAACACAAGCACCAGGGATTTCACACAACAGGGGGTTTGAACGGCTTACATCTCACATGTGTGAGATAGCCAGAGGTCACGTTAAGAAGGAGCCATCGCAGCCTGACTCTCAGACCACCAGTCAGCCACTCCACACAACACATTGGACTAACTGCGAGGTCTGAGTGTAAATTGTCAGTTGGCAACCTTCCAACCGCGGCACTCAACGTTACCGCACTCTTCTCCCCCCACCTGAGCCCGGTCTCATGACACAGTCAAGAAGACCGGAGATGGGAGAGGGCAAAGGTGGCTGGCGCGGCCGGAGCCGCCCCTGGGCGTGCCACCACACCTGGCTCGGATCCCACAGAGTGGGGGTGCTATAAAGACCACATTAAGAAGGAGCCATTGCAGCCTGACTCTCAGTCCGCCAGTCAGCCACTCCACACAAAACACACATTGGGCTGACCACGCGGTCCGAGTTATCCCGTCAGTTGGCAACCTTCCAAGCCACGGCTTTTAGCGCACCGTGATAGTTTCAAGCGCGTCAGATTGTTTATAGTGAGGATCGGTTAACTTATCTGTACGCTACCGGGTGTGTCCACGAATCACACATAATTAAGCAGGATTCCCTTGGAGCTGGCTGCTTAATAGGCACTCTCTAGTCTGACTATTCGGAAGTCTCCGCTTTACCTCATCCCTTATCTGTCGAGTTGGTTGACCGTAAAAAAACCAAGGGCCAGAATGTTATTGATACGTGTGGAATGTTGTCCGTCATCCAATAAGGCGTCACCGCGGCCATCGCCCTACGAACTGGGATCGCACCTTTTGGGCCGGGCGGGACCGGCAGCTTCGTCTGTACCCCCCCTTGGCCTCCCGCGAATCCCCAGGACTATTCACAACTTAGGCCATTAACGCTGGAGTCGGATGGATCAGCAATGGTGCGAGCCCAAATAACGCGTATAATATGATATCTGTTGTATTGTTTTTCGTTGGTCCATTTTCTGTTCTCGCATCTTGTATTCCCACGTACCCTACAGACATGGACCTTGCTGAAACCCTCCAAGACTACGCCGGCTCCGATGAATTCTTGGCCGACTTTCGCACTCAGCAAGGTGTGTATTCGTTAACACGGGTTTTGGTAATGAGTTCTGACACCTAACTTGTTTACTGCGCCCATAACTACCCTTGTTACGAAGTTCAGTGTGTAATTTTGTGTATATCTCGACCCTTTCAGATTTCTTGGCCGGTTTCGAAACAGATAGGGCACACCCTCTCATCGAACAACGTATACTACAGCTAGCTCCTATTGAAGAGGTAATTTGTGTATTTAAACTTTGCTTTTTTTATCACACCACACTTTCTACATTGTCGCCTTTGTTCCATCGTTTAAGTGCAAGATGAAAATTTCCACCAATGGACAGGAAAACTATGCTACACCAAACAAACAAATGCTTCGCTCTCACTAACGCGGATATCTATCATTTCACACTACCCTTGATATCTGAGGGCGAACGCATCTCGGTCCTCATTGTTTCAGTAATATTTCAAAAGACAGGTGTCACTGAAAGAAAGGCAGTAGTATGTTTATTGTTTGATGTTATGCCGTTTTAATAGGGTTAAGATGATGCCTACTGCCCTTAAATGCACGGAACTATGTTGTACCGTATACTCAGAGAGTGCTATTACTATGTCCTGTACGCTCCTTTGCGGCCACTTGACCGGTTATCTCTTAAGCATCACGAATTCACTTTTTCTGACCTCAGTTTGCCGTCCCCAAGCCACGCCCACCTACTCGGGAACCAATAACCCCTGAACCTTTTAAAATCTACCGTCTATGACATCTCCCTACCAGTTAGTACGTTAGGCGGTGAAACTCCTATAAAACTGACGAGGCGTGTTTGACGCATCTTAACATAAAGGTTATTAGCGCGGAACATAGTCCAAGTAAATTCCCACTACAGAGCATTCTGGCCTCTCAGGTATGAAATTGGTCATGGAAAACACGATTACTTAAGTGATTATAACTTGAGCCGCTGTTTTGGCTGTCTGCCTAGATTCAATCGCCTTGCGTAAATAGAACGCACATTCGTACTTATTGATGACACAACTACTAGCTAAGAGCCCATGCACGCGTTTCGCTGAGCTTTTGCCTCTGTATGACGCAGCTGCGAGGGATTGGGCTAATCTACGCGTCTCCCAGCGTTCATCGCGTGTCCGGGCTTTTAGTTAGTACCTCTGCCGTCGGTATAGTAAATTAATACACACTGATCTTCTACCGACTGCCCGTTGGCAGCTTGTGAATATTACGCGGTTATCCTACAGTAGCTGCTGGATTTCAGCGCAAATATTCATGTAACCTTTCGGACCGGGTCTGAAAAGAGTTGTTCCAGTTCCGCGTATTAATTTCCAGCTGAAATTGAACAAGGCAGAATGCACATTCCTTATGCCCACTGCAGTAACTCGGGTCTCCGTCAAATTACCTACGTAGAGGTGGAAATATTTAGGTTGTAGAAAGCTCAATTGCTTCTTGAAATTGTCATAATTAAACAAAATACCTCTATCTGGACAAAACGGTAGCTTCCGGTTAAATGAATACAGGAAACAAATCTCTTCCGGCATCCGTTCAATAAAAGATGGCTAGTTTTATGCAGGTAGTGGAAGTAAATGGAAAGCGTATGCATAACTTAAGTCTTGGCTCTTTGTTAGTGCCGTTTACTTGGACATCCAGAATTGTGCTTGATGAATGCCAATTCGCTACTGTGCCTTTCTTTTAATTTTAATCAATTGTGTCAACGCACTTAAACAACCTGCTCAGCTTGAAATGTTCGCCAAAAATCTTGGTTGAGTATTGTATTTGCTTAGCTACCAACTTTAACTCCGTAACCTCGGAACCTTTCCTATAGACAGTCGTCTGCTGATCAACCAGACTTCGAATATTTGTTGGGGACTCAAACCACTCACCCAAGTGATTTGGGTTTTATGCGACTGCATGTCGCTGCTTTTTTATCGTCTATACTGTCCCGCACAGATTGCTAACGATGAGTGTCCTCCCCTTAATTAACAGGTCCTGCGACTGATTTGTATTCAATCCTTTCTGTAATGGCGGCCTCAAGCAGCGTCTCTTGGACTTTTACAGGCATGAAATCTTACAGGTTAGTCCCACAACTTCGATATGCCAACCAATTTCCTCGCAACTTCTGTCCTTTACGCATTTTGGCAAGAAAGGTGTTTGTACGTCTTTTTGACTATTTTTGTAAAAAGACGGGCTTCTCACGATTTCTTTGCAGATAATATGTTGAGTTGTCCATTGGTACTAACTGAGAGGTTACATCGGCTTCTTCAGGAGGCGGATAACTGAGTTTTCTTTTGTGTTTCATCTTTGAAGCAGTCAATTTTTTTGCAGAAAGTGTGCTTGACATTTCGCATCATCACCAGTCGTGGAGTCCGACCAAAGTAATTGGTGCAGCGTCCCATATAACCAGTGCAATTGGCGACTTGAAGCCCCTTGAACCGATGTGATCCTCATTGCTGACGCTGCCCTGTCTAAGGAATCAGACCGAGAAGGCGGTTTTGGAAAAAGATGGAAAATGAACGCATAGTCGACAGACTAAAAATGAATGACACATTGGTACACACATGCATGAAGTTCCTTTGACAGGCTTTACGAACCCTTGCCTTGGCGGCTTTCAGTTAATTAAGTATGCTGTATTTTCACCGAGGTGGTCTATGCGTCCGAGCTACTAGATTTTGCTCTGGCCTACATGGTTTACAGTTTTATGTCTCGATCAGCCAGTCTACTTTAGAAGTATATATCTTCCCCAAAATTAGGGTCGGAGTGTATTTGCGATTTCTGGCTGGACCTTCTGTAGGACCTCTCCGAGCCAAAGGACCTGTGTTTTATTCTCTGTACGAAGAACCCATTATTTCGAAGTCATAGGGCCCTCCGGCAGAGAAAGGAAGTGTGGTGGGCCGTCGGAATGTGCGAGGCTGACAAACCAAAGCATTGGATGTTGAAGTACTCGAGTGAACCCAGAACCACTGTTATCGGATGGCTGGAACAATCCAAAACTACGGGTTGCCACTGGCGCGTTCCGGATAATGGCGCCAGACCATAAAATGTTATTGTGATGCATATCTTATAATTGGTCGATATCCTCTTCTGTCGGCAACCTGAAGGGTTCATATAAATCATCTGTCCTTATTTTGTGAGGCGTTTTGAAAACAATTTTTAAGGAAGACGGCCGCACAAGGTGTAATGTTTGAGTGGAATACGTAAACACGCCCACTTGGGTTCAGCTGCGCGATGGTCATGCCGCATTCTTCTCCGTGTAGCAACGTTACTTGGACCGACGATTCCCGGTTTTGATTGTACACGAACCCACTTATGGTGACCGAAGGGTCAACGATTCTGAAAGGTGAAGCAGGCTCAACCCATATTTGCACTACCGCCTCGAGCTCAGGAAAGAACAACCTAGTTTTTTTCTTTACTGAGGATATTAATAGTTAGCGATATATTAATGCACTACGATTCAGTTGAATACTGTTACATCGTCCAGTATATCCAAGGGCCGGTGACGCAGTGTTCAGGATTTCAAATTCCTGTCACAGCCAGCTGGATTTCCTAACCTAAATTAAATCTTCCTCTAACGGATGATCCCTACAACACCAGAACTACAAGCATTCTTCCAGGTGTAATGCAGGCGATGAGTTGCAGTTGTAACGATAGGTTTTAATTTCTCCACTTATTTTTAGTTACCTTCCTTTGAAGTAGGTTAATAAACAGTTCACTTAATTTGAAGAATAAGGCACTGAATTTTAACTTATTTGGCACAGTTCACTAAAGAATCCAATTTTTGGTTAGTGCTATCTAACCGCCGAAGTCTGACTTTGGCATCACATCCAGTGGTACTTTACGCCCGTTTTTTATATCGTCATTAGAGCTATGGTTTCGAGCATATGCTGACCCTGGATAACCTGGAACGCTTGGGTCTGCTCGGTGAATGCTCACGAATCGCCAGTCTGCCACAGACAAGCTCCACAGCCTTTCAGTCATCGGATCTACTGGATCGCGACCGAACAAGTGATGTGAGGCGTACGGTCGCTGCAGTTAGTTCCGTCTACGCTAGTAGCTTGCGCCGCAGTTTGCGTCTACAAGTAGCCCCCGATCCCCCCAACGCCCCAACCTCGCTGGACGGCTCTTTGAGCCACCTCCTTGGCGGCACTGTTCCCATCTCGGTGCGGTTGGTACAAGCCATGGCTCTGGGTTGGCCTTCACGAGCTCTCAACACCCTCACTGCGGCAACCGTCACTGGGGGAACCCCTATTGGGGGCGCTCTCAGTGCCGCCTCCAGCATGGCCAACAACGCAATTCAGGCAGGTCGCCGCCTGGTCTCGGGTGGGACTGTGGGCTCACCTGTGGTGGCCACCACCAGCAGTAGCAGCGGAGGCTATGTAACCAGCCTGCTGCACACTGTCGAGGTGGACGAGGTACAGGTACCTGGCGAGTTCTCAAAGTCGTCTGGGGGAGAGGGCGTTACTGCTACTAAGATGGGCGCTGGTGTTGGCGGTCGTGATGTAACAAGAACGGTGGTTGTGGCCTTTGTTGGCGGCATCACACATTCCGAAGTGGCTGCCCTGAGGAAAAATTGCCGCTGCGGATGAAGGTATGATGTCAATTGGCCTTTTCTATGCAACTTTTTGCATTTTACTGCACATCAAAGGCCTTCCACGGAACTGAGAGGGCTACGCCTTTTGATAGAACGACCATACTTCTGACTTTGATAAGCTAACCTCTCCATTTCGATAGCCGCTACTGAATCGATACTACTTCACCCGCCTTAATAGGTGCTATTAAGCATTGTACTACACAAGCGTAGTTTGCGCCTGGCACGTTTAATTGCCGATGAATTGGTCGTCGTTCCTGTTGAGTAACTGTGTACCAACCGATTAGATTACCTACTCCGGCAAGCGTCTTAGCTATAACACTAATTATGTCGAAACTCAGCCTTCAAAATTCAGACATACGTTTGACATATTTTGAGAATTTGCATTTCTGACCCACACTAAGATGCTTGAATGCAACGGCTTTTCAGCTACCTGTTATGCATTCGATTCCGAGTAGGCCAAAGTTGTTTGACCTTAAAAAAGCCCGACAACCAATTGACTCGTGTCCCAATCTCAGGTATCCTTCTTGGGGGTGGGAAATGATTAGCCGGTGGCAGTAAGTAGCCGAGGTACGGTCATCCCAATGCCTGTTGTCTTTCTGCGCGAACACTGCCGATTGCGGAATCGATTTCAACTAATAGGCTGAAAGAGCGACTCCTTGTAATACAGGTCTCATTTAGTTTGCTTTCTAGCCCTGTTAGCGTAGTTGCAGACGGAACTTGTGTCACCTGACACCAGCCATTGCAAGCAAGGACACCTACAACACTGGACGGGGTGTGCTTCCGTCTGGTGGGGGGTTCACTGAAACTACCTCGCCCACCCTAATTCTAAGAGCTGACCTCAACTGAGGCCGGTTAAAGACATGGGTTAACTGTTTGAAGCCGTTACCGCGCTCTAACTAGCTGCAGATCTCATCACTGGGTTGGAGTTATAACAAGCCATATGGTCACTCTCCTCTACGCCTCCACCTGAGTTAGATTTGGAGCGGGGGCTGTAGGAGCGCACTGCATCTTGGACGGACATGCACTTCTCGCAGTTGGCCATGGTCTAAATTATACTGTTCCGAACCATACGTCTGGAGTGACTCTCTTATTGTGTCCTTCACCTTCCCCTAAACTTGACTGCCTACTGTTCTCTTACGTTACAGGTCGCGTGGATTTTATCATTGTGACAACTGGGTTCCTCTCCTGGAAGTCATTCATCCAATCTCTGTCCGAACCGATAAACGTCGCCGAGCTGACTTCCTAACGTTGTTTTATACTCTGATTTATCCTTGATTTCTGTGCTTTTTACTCATGTTTGCATCTTCCGTCTCTTCGATTTCGGTATTTTTGTACGCGTCTCTCCACTCATCATGCGTTCAACGCTGCAATGTGATGACTTTACCTAAAAAGAACTGTGCTTTATTTTTTCTTGAAAACCGGAGATTCTGAGGCGTTCTTAATTTCCCGTCCCTGGCAAAAACTAAATGCGGTACCAATAACTAGGTGCCCGTCGTTACTTTGCAACAACCTAAGTCTTCAGATCCTACTTGCTATTGTTCATGTTGCTTTAGAGGCACGGGGTCTTGATTGATCGTCGCCTGACGGATTCATCTAATATTCCCAAGGGTTACGTGAACCGTCATCCATCAAATGTTGTTAGTTCTCCATTAAAATACAAATCGAGGTTGACAAGCCATCTAGTTAAGTGGTTGTGGGTGCAAATGCACTTAAGTAGATTTATAACTTGATGCCACTACTATTTGTTCCTTACTGTCATCGGGGTTTTGGCTAAGGCTGAACCCTACGCACTAAGTCAAATGCGCGCCAGATGCTGGAGGCCCCTAATAGTAGGTGATAGCGTACGGAATCTGCTCTAAAGAAGCTGTTTGGTGCACTTCAGGGGACTGATCCACTAGATGGGCACGTAAAGCTACCCGTACATGGGCCATGGTCCCCTCTGATAGTATTGACGTTGTATTGCTATCAGGATACCGCAACTGGTAGGTGCATCAAAAGTCTACTTAACTGTAAATAAACCCAGGCACAAGTCACAGCTGAATCCACCTAGTGATGGATCGCTACTTGCAACGGACGAATTATTAGGTGTTCATGTAAATCTTTCAGTCCTCAAGTGCGAGTTTAATGTAAGGACGCCTGGAGAGGGTCTGCTGTTGACAGGGAGCCAAAGTCCGGACGTTCTTCAAATCGTGCATCCATCCGGTTCCGCCCATTGTCATTCCTGTTTGCATTACAGACATTATTCGTCATGTATGTCCTGATAAGAACCTTTGCAGCCATCAACTCATTGTAGTGATGGTTTCATTTTCAACAAAACCGTCTTGCCCTACAACAAATTCGCGGACAGGTGTCACTGGTTAACACAATTGGGCTGCTCTAATGATGCTTAGCTATAACCGATAGCACGTGTTTCACTTTGTCATTTAGGCCTCCGCCTTTCCAGTGTGTCCGTCCGAGTTTTACCTGAACAGAATAGCAGCTTTTTAGCTCTTCATCTTCCCCCAAGTATATGAACCATACCAGCTCTCGGAACCCTGGTGTCCACTAGGTCATCGACTGGGAACCTGCAAAACATCTTATTTTCGATATATGGAAATTGTTCTCGTTCGGGCTTCCAACAATGTCAGTGGCATCACATGGCTCAGTTTATGGATACCTAGCGCGTCCACCATTGGTAGTTTTCGGCTGCTCTTATTCTATCACCCGCGGAAATGTGGTCCACCTGCTAAGTCAGCAGTGGGATATCCTGAACATCCACAGGATGCCTTTTAGCAAAAACTGGCCGCTGACGGGTGCATACCAAATAAGTAACCAAGTCTGAGACCGGTGTACCAGAGTGCGAGTTTTCAAGTCAACACTGAGACACTTGATTACCAGGAAGTTAGAAAAAAATGTTTTATAGCCCGAAGACAACACTATGGACCACTATCAACCTGCACCTCTTGCCACAACAGCTTGCGGTTAAGTTCTAAAGATCCTCAGCAAGGCAAAATGGGTAACCGTTCGAGGCCCACATGCACCGAAAAGTACCAAACCTGTCCGAACTCAATAAAAAGGTAGGCTGTAGGGGTGATAAATCAACCTCAGAGAAGGTCAGCCAACGAGTCACTTAGGATCGGTCGGTTGTGCAGTACAATAATCGAGGGTGGTTGGCAGATGCATATAACCAAAATTGCGTGATATCCCTCTCAAAAAACTACAATTTTGTATAACCACGTTTGCAATAACTCGATTGCTGCGCACAACAATGAAGTCATATACACTACTCAATGCGAAACAGACCTTTGATATTGGATAATGGTAAGCACTCCGGTCTAGTGGAACCGAATTATCTTTCACGGGCAACTGGCTGACAAAAAAACATTCGCTTTGACTTGTCGGTCGTTGCAGTCACCTGGATCAATAGGACTTTGTCCGGCGACCCTTGAAACAATACCCAATAAGCTGTTTCGAACTCAACTAGCGATGTGACCAGCTCGAGGGATGCTAAACTTTGCTGACTAAAGCGAATATCGGCTGTCGGCATTTGTTGATCTCGTATTTTGACGCTGGTTCTAGTCACAATCCAGCCTGACCAAGACTCCCTTGGAGTTTGCACGGGTGGGAAACTATGCATGACGCAGAAGTCGACAATTACTTCCGATTGGCTCGCGATCGCAAGCCTGAATACTTGCTTATCATCCACAACCGGCTATAAAAAAACGGCATTATTCAGTCGAAGCGACGACTAAGACACTTTAAAAATCAAACAGCTATTCGCAGGTTTCGTGGGCCAAGCGCACCTTGCAAATTTAGCTTGATGGCCGGACTTCAGCCACTATTGTGCAGCCACTTTAAGAAAAAATAAATATTTAAAACATCGCAGCGAGTCTGACGGACCCTCGCAATCACCGTCCTGACAGTCCGATACCAGCACTAAATCCAAATAAAGCGCGCGTATGCACAGACCAAATTTCAGCCCTAAGACGTACTCGAAATCCGGTCATTTTGTTGGATGAACTGCAGTATTCAAGCCGCTAGTCTGGTCAGTGCTGTGTGTACCAGTGCAGGAAATTTTATGTACATCACCTCCAAACCAATTAGTGTCTGTACCCGCAACATACATTCGTCTATCCATTCCACCTAGTAGACTGGATTATAAAATGAGATGCAAATGACTTCGGAAGTGAAATCTGGACCATCGCGCCTGGACAAACTCGACTATGCCAGCGAAAATTTTGTCAATAGAAAGCTAGAGCACGCCAGTTTTGATTGAGAGAAACTGATAAACGAACATAACAAAACCAATGGAATCAACTAATTCGGAAGCAAAATTTCTAGCTATGAGTTAGTTACGGTCATCCATTTGAATAGGCTTCGACGCACAACGGGAAGACAAAATACTCTACCGCAAGCACTGGGGCCGCAAGAATCGATGTGCTTGAAAAAAACCTAGAAGTAAATAAATTGAAGCCCGTTAACGACACAAAGCAGCTGTTGTACAAAAGCTTTTCAGACCATACAGACAACGCAGAATTTGGACGGTTGAGTCCCCTTGCCCACAGCCGATAGGACACCGGCGTACAAAATCATAAGTGGCAAATCTCAAGTTCGCTCAGAATACTTCGACCGATGACTACGCTTCACCGGATAATGGCTAACTTCATTTGGCATACCATATTTCGCTCAGCGCTTGCCCATTTCCAAAAGGTTTTAAAACGCGAGACAACCCTAATAACTTACATTGGAGATACGCATGGGTACATTTGAGATGGTTATGACAGGAGACAAAGTAAAAAACGATAACCAGTTGAATAACTTAAAAACGAGCTACAGTTGAACGAGAGATAGAAAGAGAGAAAGAAAGCAAAACATGACCCCTATCTAGTTAATATGATGAAGATGAACCTGTCAAACCGTCTTACGGATAGCAATCCCAAAACCAAGATGTTGGTGCCTACGGAGCGTATGTATAAACATGTAAAAGGATAATAGTGCTAGGGTATCTGCTTGATGACACAGGGTTTTCGGCGTGCAAAGCAAAGGCCTCCAGCGCAAGCATATTGCTGAACCAAACCTAATCAGAGGTAGCTTGAAATGATGAGATCGAATTACACTAATGGGGGAGTCAGACTCCGGAAACAAATTAATCATACACCGAGCCAGACAAAGTAAAGAAACGGAAATTTGAGCCTCAAAAATCTTAAATCAGAACGCACCACGCTACCATTCAAAAGGCAATTATAAGTCTCCGCAAGGATTTTCTTTAGATCAATAACTTTACAGACGTCGGCCACGACGACCACCCTTCCTTCTTGTGCTATCGGTGGGAATCGGTGTGACATCCTCAACCCGTCCAATCTTCATCCCAGATCTAGCCAAAGCACGCAGAGCTGACTGAGCAGCTGGGCTTGGGGTGCGAGCCCTGAGAAGAAAGATGATTAAATACTTAAGTGACTTACTTGGTGCCACCAGTAGCCCTTATGCGAACGTGAAGGGCAGAGATTCCCAAAGCTTTACAGCGCTCTGCCACATCTTGAGCCGCGAGCATAGCAGCGTAAGGACTGGACTCCTCACGATCAGCGCGAACCTTCATTCCGCCGGTAACGCGCACAATGGTTTCGGAGCATGTAGAATCAGTTACATGCACAAATGTGTCGTTGAAAGGAAGCATATATATGGCATACACCAAATACTGTCTCTTGGGGTTCAATAGAAGCCTTTAGAGAGACTTGCTCTTCGGCTTGAAGCTTTGTTGTCTTTCGTCTGGCTGCCATCGGTAGAAAAAGAGAAAGCGCCTATATCACGCTCAGAAATCAGACTAAGTGCGGCATAGACGTTTAAAACAACCAGAGAACGTGAAAATCTGGACCAATCCGGTCTAAAGTGCTAACACAACCAAATGAATGATTTCTTTAATGTATAAAACTGATTTTTCGCATGGTATGAAATAGCAGAATAAACAGATGCATTCTTAGCAGTGAAACTGGTGTTCTGTTCATCAAGCGGACCTTAATTTCTGTCCAAGCTGGGAGGGACTAGCAAATAGTCAGTTTCCAATATATATTTATTGGTTTTCCTCAGCCTTATACAAAGTTTCTGTTAAACTGACAGTGAAAATGACGAAATATTGTTTTTTTGAGGGTGCTTGTATTGAAAGTTGATGATCTAAGTCTTTGGGTACTGGTGTGACGGACCAATGCCCGAACTATCTTTTATTTTAACAGACGCTTTTCTCACTTTTGTAGACGGGTATAAGTACCGGCGCGAGCTTTGAACCTGAACCCGTTATCTCAAATCCGATGAGTCACCTTTCATTCGCCATTCAGTGTAACTTTTTAATTACAACTGTACTCCACCTATCTAGATTCGCGTATACGGTATTTCCTCTATATATTACTATATAATGAGTATTGCATTGGTATTCCCTCTATTTCACATATACTGTACCTATTATTTAACCAACTTAAATATAAATATCGGCTGTTATATTAACCATCTCACTTATCTCCTATTCGTTTGATGCCACTCCAGAATAACGAATCCTTTAGAATCCGGAGCATCAAGAGACATCCTCGTAAAGAAGAAACCTGATTTATATCTACCACCCTATAATTCAGCTCCGTCCTTATCCCCGTATCTACCGGACTCTACAATGGTGGCAGCTGGCGCTGGACACTATTCCCCCAGTAATTTTATCTCACCCATTTCACCGCCTTTGTCATCCCTCTAAACCCAGTGCTTCCTGTGCAGATACCCTCCTTGCTCCCGACACCTACAATGCTGGGCAAAACAATCGTGACAGGCTAGTCGAGTGAGCGTTTTAACTTGTTGATATTTACCCTACCGACCACACAAGGTACCTGTTACGCTTCCTTGCATCCCCACTCGCAAACTGGCAATGATCTCCGGAATTTCACTTCTCACTACTTTCCATACGGCCCAGGACATCCTTATACACTTATTTGATAATCACAATTCCTCCTCTGTGGCTAGAGAGCGGCTGTAAACCTCAAACCGATCGGGATGACGTTTGTCTCAACCGCTTTATCTCCCGTCTCCAAGATCGCTCGGTTTCAAATCATTTCGCCCTTTAAGTCCCCCTGAAAATCTAGCAACAACACATCACCGCTGCCGGCGATATGCCAGTCATCAAACCCAAGGTCCTCCTCCGAACTTTCACAAACCCGCACCAAGAGACCAAAGATATACCCTCCCTCCTTCCATATCAACATGGTTCCCTTGATATCTGACCACCTACCAAGAGAACGGCACTACCTGTGCGGTTCCCCAGCCATAACCTGAGACGCCAATACTGCATGGAGTTTGGACCCCACGCCCGCAATTGTGGGTACAAACTCCTCCTGTAAGTTACCGTTCGTTAACTCTTCTTATGTTTACCAGCCCAGTCCTGTCTCTACATTTACTATTCCCCTGCTCCTAAACAACTACACGGTCCACGCACTCGTTGATACTGGTTCTTACGTATCCCTTGTTAATCCCCTTAACATCCTACAACATTTGCTTAGGCGCACGGAGCCCTTACCAACACCCCGGCATCTCCAGGCTGCACATGGAACCTCAATACCTATATCGGGAAGAATTTCGCTACAAGTGGTCGTCGATGATTCTGATTTAACTTAAAACTTCCTACTGACACCCAGTAGCTCTTGGAACTTCGTTCATGGGTAAGAATTCCTTTAAAAACAACGAATGTATCATCTACGCCCACGATCGATGTTAACTATTTAACCCTTCACGCCACCCCTACTCCTCCGCTAACCTATTTTGACGACTTCGACCATCATATAAAATATCGTCCTGTCAGCAGTCGTTTTAAACCCTGCTTTAGCGGATATCTTTTCCTCCCCTCTGACAGTAGGCACTGTAGCACATTCCCAGTTTGAGAACTTAATTAACTTCTTCCCCGAGCTTTTCATATGGTCTATGGATAACATTGGCCGTACACACCTAGTACAACGTTTAATGGACACCGGCGAAGCCAAACCCACCTCGCAAACCCGCGCCGGATTCCAATGCGTTACCGCGATGAGCTTGACACGCTGCTTAATGCTTTATTAGAAGCCAAAATCATCCAACTTTCCTTGTCCCCTTGGGCATCCCCTATTGCCTAAGTACCCAAGAATGACGGCTCCCTACCCCTATGCATAAACTATCACCGCCTAAGTGCAGTGATGGTGAGTGATTCGTTCCCACCTTCCCGCTAAGACGATACCCTAGACGCGCTTGGCAAGGCCGCCTGGTTTTCCACACTCGATCTTAAATCTGGGTATTGGCAAGTTGAAGTCCACCGCAACGACCACCATAAAACTGCCTTTACAGTGCCTCAAGTGTTATTTGAGTTTCAAACCCTACCCTTTGGACTATGAAATGCCACTGCAACCTTCCAACGCCTCATGTACCGTGTCCTACGTACAATTATTCCGTAAAGGTGCTTCATATACAGAAAATACATTACCATCCTTGGGCGCTCAACGCAGGAACACAATGACAACTTATGAGAGGTACTAGAGGCCATCCGGAACGCGGGAATTACCCTCAACCCGTCAAAATGTCTCTTCTTGTGATCCAAGGTGCACTTCGTGGGACACCTCATAGCCCCTGGATATATATCTCCCCTCCGTGACCGGATGAAACGGGTACGCACCTGGCTGACTCCAAACGAACCAGGCAGAACTTTTTTTCCGACCTAGTATCGTGTTATGGACGCTTCATACACGACTGCGTCCACATTCCAAGCCCACTCAACAAACTCGCCGAAAAGGACAAAGAGTTTGTTTGGTCGGTCGACTGCACCCAAGGGTTCAACGATGTACGAGCCGCTCTATCTTCAGCCCCGTTACTCGCCCTCCCAAACATAGGCAAAGACTCTCCCCCAGTTATGTTAGACACAGACGCCAGTGGTTACGCCATAGGCATAGTTCTTTCAGGCCGGTAACGCAAAATTATAACATCCTATTTGTTTTGCCAGTAATAATCTGACGAATAAACAATTAAGGTACTGCACATTCCACATTCCATTATCGTATTCCTCCGTCAGTTAAAACACCTACTGATTGGCAAACTATTTATCCACTGCACAGACCACCGAGCATTAAATTGGTAAGGCTCATTCAAGGATCCCATGGACCACCTGTCACGATGGCAAGAATTCTTGCATGATTTCGATTTGACTGCTAGTTCCACCTGTTGCTCAGACATTGTAATCCGGATGCGCTCTCACCTTTACCGTAGACTGATGACCTAAAAACTGACACCACTACCACCACAAGCATTAATTCAATCACTGTTTCGAAATCCATATGACACATTTGGTCAGCAAATCAGAGCACAGCTTTCATTTACCGCCATTTAACTGAAGGTCCACCAAAACCGACTGAACAGGACAAGAAAGGCGAAAGTCTGAGAGCACACTTTCTAATCCCGTAGTGGCCGCAGTTAACCGTGTAAAATGACATCATGTTCCTCCGCGATCCCTCCTCTCATCATCTACGCCCCTTAGTTCCTGGTTGTCTGATCGAGACTGTCCTAAATGACCTCCACAATCAGTTGGGTAATTGTGGCCAACGGCGTACTGAACAGGCCACCCGTACTCGTTTTTTGTGGCCGCAGTAACGTTCGTCAGCACACCTCCTTTGCCATTCGTGTACAACATACACTTCCTTCAAATCGCCCGCCCCATCCTCCCGTGCGCCGTTACAACCTATGACCACAGGCTTCCCTGGTGAGCGAGTAGGCCAAGACATAATTGGACCTCTGCCGATTTCAGTCCGCGGGTATGAATACATACTTGGGATGGTAAACTATTTTACGGAGGGAACAGAAGCTATACCCCCCTCCTCCGTCAAGACGCGGCGTCCATGGCAGCGACATCAACCGTACATGGATTAGTCATTGGGGCACTCCTACATCGTTTAATTAAGACTGTGGCAGTAATATCGAGACTCAAATGATGCGGGAGGTCTATGAGATGTTGGACCTACGCAAAACCCACACAAACCCCTTTGACCCTGAAGGCAACGGCCTTGTAGAACAAACCAACGGCGCGATTCACAACCTCCTACTCGCGTTTACTAAGTACGGTCACGAGCACAACTGGGATGCCCACCTACCCCTTTGCCTCCTGGCTTACTACAGAGCGATCCACTTCTCCACTGGGTTCACACCTCATTACTTATGGACAGGTCACGACCTATGCCTTCCGGGCGACCTCTGCTACCCTTTACCGTCCCCAGGCCCAACCACACCCCAAACTTGCGCCAAAAAAATTTGCAAAGTCATACGGTCCGCACACAATGCCGTGCGCATAATCCTAGGAACCGCCTCCCTCCATCAAACACAGCAATTCGACCGACACACCTCCGACATGGCGTTTCAAATCGGCGACCCAGTAATGCATCATAATCACATACCACCCCGCGGTACATCTGCGAAATTTCAACACCCTTGATGAGGACCATTTGTGGTCATTGATGTTCTAGCCCCGACCACCTTTCTCCTACGAGACACCATCCTCACTGAATCACCCTATTTCATGGCAAATTTCTCAAAGCTGAAACTTTACCGTGGCCATCTCCCCGTTTGAGCTCCCGATTCTCTACCCATTCTTCCCTCAGATCAGATACCCCCAGTAGTCATATAAGTAAGTGTACCCTACACTTATGACCAATCCAGCCCTGAGGACAGTGCTGCACCTTAGAGGGGGCTATTTAACGGACCAAAACCCAAACTATCTTTTGTTTTAACAGACGCTTCCCAACATTTGTAGATGGGGCGTAAGTACCGGCACGCGCTTCGAACCTGGACCCATTATCGCCAATCCGAAAAGTCACCCTTCATTCGCCGTTCATCGTAACGTTTAAATCTATACTGTGCTCCACACATCTAGATTCGCATATACAGTATTTCCTTTTAATATTTATATATAACGATTATTGTATTGGGATTCCCTCTATTTCACATATATTGTACCTATCATATTAACTTACTTATGATAAATATCGCCTATTTAATTTGCCCTCGCACTTATCTCCTATTCCTTTGATGCTTCACCAGAATAATGAATCCTTTAGAATCCAGAACATCAAGATGCCTTTTCGTAGAGAAGAATCCCTTGACCTTGAAGACCCTATAAGCACCACCAATTATTTGTTCTCCAACTTGGAAAATTTAATCTTCGTTACCACTTCACTAGGACTGTTCCGGACAATACTGTTTCAACTGCACGTACTTACTAGCTTCCTGCTCATCTGGAATTATTTCTTGTGCCGAAATTCGTCATAAAACGGGATCAAATTGGAATTCGTTTATCATCTTATTCAAGTTGACTGCGCAGCCTCTGCACCAATAAAAACTGACAACCACTCAGGGAACCAAACGTGTACAACCTCGTGAAGATCTGAAGTTATCCAGGACCTTTAACATCTCCGAACGGCTGAGTCGTTCCTGAATATCCTTCATACCGTTTGTAGTATTTTTCAAAAGCGTTTTTTAACAAGTATGAACATTTTTGCTCATATTACATTAAATACTCGCCATACTCCAAAGCCAGTCGGAAAGTTTCGTTATACGCTCAAAGGAGAACATACATTTACGCAGTGTTTTAGCATTCATGGACTCAAAATAACTGTTTGCTAGCAACAGAACCAGTCACGGAACTTCATTTAAAGGAAAGCCTGTTGAGCTGGCTTCGACATCCATGACTGGCACTAAATCAGTTTATTCTTACAACCAAAAACCAGCAAAGCGCGCAAAAAGCGTAATGGCAGCCAAATCCGTCGGCTACGAGGACGAATCTTGCGTTGGATGCTCTTATATTTTACGAAGAGTTCAAAAACTGGAAAATGAGCTTGCAGACTCAAGGAAGCTCTTGCAAGATAACATTACTCGACGAAATACGCTTAGCAATATTCCAGTTAAAAAGGCAGTAACTTAAGCACCAAAAGTATCAAAAACTACAACTTGTTACAGCTCACAATGTTCGCACGCGAATAGCCAAAACGACTGGATAACAGGAAAACAGTATCTGAATCCTACGGATGACGACCGGAGCAAACCACAAATCTCATCCTGCTATCTTGGGTGTTCTAAAGAGCCCGTAATTGAATCCCTAGAAAAAAACGCGTGGCAAGCTGCAATGGGGAAACACCACAACAGGAGAACAAAAACACAATCAAATCTGATGGATTCATTGAAGCCTTCAGATGAGAGTATGGTCAGAGGTAGACTAAATCCCAACGAGAGTTCTGTAAACCGTTCTCGTGCCCCTAAGGAGAACTTAGAAGGAAGCGAAAATTCCGAGCACCAGGATCGGCAACAGTGTTTATTTATTCAGGGTTTGCACGAGTCAACTGCAGTCCGACCTAAAGACCGTGTCGCCGAAGACTTTGCTTCGTTTAATGGCCTCCTAAACCAGTTGCTCCCACCGGGCGTGGAAGTAAAAGTTATTAAAGCATTCTGGATCGGCAAAAAGTCTGAAGACAGCCTAGGAACGCCGCGACTGCGATCTGTCAAAATAATGCTAGAGAGCAAAGACCAAATCAAGGCGATCCTATCCAAAAAAATAACCTCCGTCACTCGCATAAAGAGGTTTTTTTCAACCGGACTACTCCCCTGCGGAAAGGCTGAAACGCCGGGAACTTGTCTTGGAACTACAATCAAGACTGAAGTCTGGCGAACACAATCTGGCTATTTTCAAGGGGGAGGTAGTTCAAAAGAATACGAATTTTCCATTGAACCAACCGATTGTTCTAAGGACAACGGCAGCCACCTCACTAACGCCAAAACCATCAGGGAACCAATTGCCCAAAGAGATGTCAGAACTGATTCCGTAACGCCCAGCGTTCTCACTAAAGAAACCAGAGATACCGAAAATCATCAAGAAACGGAAAACACATACGACCTTGAGTTAGAGGAGACACAGTTAGGCCCATAAAATTGACAAACGCAACAGGAAATTTGGATGGCGCAAAATTGAAGTGCTTGTATACAAATGCACAAAGCCTTTTATCAAAACTTGATGAATTAAAAATTTGCCTTGCCGAAGTATCTCCGGATGTGATAGCAGTAACCGAAACCTGGCTGTCGGGCAGTATTCGAGATAGCGAAATAACATTGTCTGGATACCAAATATATCGGAGGGACAGAGCAAACCGACAAGGTGGTGGAATAATTGTGTATGTGAAAGACGTGCTAATAGTGTCTGACAAGCCGAGCAAGTTTGCGTGCGGCACGGAAGCCATGTGGTTAAACATCAAGGCTCTTGGCTCTCCATGTCTGGATGTCCTCATTGTCTATAGGCCACCTAGGATAGACCGAGTCGCGGACACCCACTTGTTGGAACAATTAGAAAATTTCTCCAGTCAACCTCATGTCATGATATGGGTGACTTCAACGCACCAGGAATTAATTGGAGCACTGTTAAATCATCATGCCCGAAATTGACTTTTGATTATGTTTTTCTGCAAAAGACCTGTCCCTTTCCCCACCAGAACACGTGAAGGACAAAGGGCTAAATGTCTCAACCTGGTTTTCACGAAAACATCAGGCAGCATTGACGAGATTATTTCAATGCCTCCGATCGGTCGTAGTGATCATGTGGTGCTTATGTGGGACTCCATCTTATTCTCCGTTGCGCCTGCTAAAGAGGAAAAAAATCCGTAACGTTTGGCGAGGAAACTTTCCTCAGATGCGAGCAGATTTAACAGACATCAACTGGACCTCAATGTTTTCGAGCACCGTGAAAGAAGATTGGGAGTCCTTCCGAAATGTTCTTCTGCAACTTATGGACAACCACTGCCCACTAACGAGTGTCCATCACAGCAAGCGTCCTGGGTGGCTAGACAGCAACTTAAAAAGGGAAATAAACAGGAAACACAAGTTGTGGAGAAAATATTGCGAGTCTAATCAAGTCGCCTATTTAAATAAGTATAAAACACAGAGAAACAAAATGAGAAGCCTTATTTTTGAAACGCGAAGAGAATTTGAGAAGACTTTGCTGCAAAAGGCAACACAGAATCCAAAGTTAGTCTATAGTTACCTCCGTAGATGTACAAGGAATAAACATCATATACTGCTGATTAAGACTGCCGTGGGCGTCGAAATTTCTGAAAACAGGGAAAAAGCCGAGTACTTTTCACAGTTCTACCGCTCAGTCTTCACAAACGAGGCAAGGTTCCTTCGTCCCTCAGTGGATAACCCGCCAACTGCAAGCATTAGCCACATACTATTCTCTGAATTTCTGATCCAAAAGGAATTAAAAGAACTAAAAGAGTCAAAATCCCGAGGACCAGACGAGCTTTCACCCAATCTTCTAAAAGAACTCGCCAATGAACTTTCTGCACCTCTTTCCGCACCACTTTCAAAAGTCAAAAGTCATTCGATTGGAAGCTGGCACATATAACTCCCTTGTACAAAAACGGTAGCAGGGTGTCAGTGACAAACTACAGGCCCATAAGCTTGACGTGCATCCTTGGCAAGATTATGGAAAGGATCATCAAGAGCGAATTGGTGAAATTCCTAGAGACTCATAATTTGTTATCAAGCTGTCAACACGGGTTCAGAAAAGGAAGATCATGCACAACGAATTTAATGTATTCGCTCCAGAGGTGGATCCAAGCACTTGAAGATAGACACGCTTTCACATTGCCTTCATTGACTTTCGAAAGGCCTTCGATACTGTGCCGCACGAGAGACTGCTGTACAAGCTAGAAAGAATTGGAATCAGAGGTAACCTCCTCAAGTGGATCGAAAACTTCCTCGTGGGTCGGCGCCAGGTTGTGTGCATCGGCCAAGAGAGGTCAAGTTCTGCTGCGGTCGAGAGTGGGGTTCCTCAGGGTTCAGTACTATGGCCAATACTGTTTTAAGTAAACGTGAACGATTGTGTCAGGAATCTCGACTGTGAAGCAGCGATGTTTGCCGATGACATTAAAATCTGAAATGTAATCCAGAGCCTGCTGACGAAGATAAACTGCAGATCAACCTAACTCGGTTGGAGAAGTGGTCGAATCATTGGCTTTTGCGTTTCGACGTCGATATGTGTACAATACTTCGCTTAGGCAACCCATCTGGATCTGCAAAAAGTAGAAGTTATTTTCTCAATGGTGAAGCCTTAAAAGACGTGGAAACCCAAAAGAATCTTGGTGTGCTGACGACCACCACCTTAAAACCATCGTCTCACTGCTCGAAAGTGGCCAAGAGCGCAATTGCGGTGTTGCATACCATCAGACGAGCCTTTTTGGATTTCGATGAAGATCTCTTCGCTAAGACTTTTGGAACATTCATAAGCCGCATTTGGAAGATGCTATGCAAGCCTGGAAACCCTAGACAGTTCAAGATCAGCACTGCCTCGAAAGAGTACAGAGGAAAGCCACAAACATGGTTAGAAGTCAAAGCTCCTTGCCATATCCAACCCGCTTATGAATCTTAATCTGTTCATTTTGAGTTAGAGGCAAATGCGGGGTGATCTCCTGCAGACATTCCATATTGTTAAGGGATTGGATTGTCGCCTGGAATTCTCGGACTTCTTTGAATTTGCCGCCACGACCCATCTCCGAGGTCACCCATTGAAACTGCGTGTCCATCAGGTGAGACTGGATGTGCGCAAGTTCTCCTTTTCTGTCAGAGTGGTTAAACCATGGAATGCCCTCCCTGAAGACGTTGTGATGTCACCATCGCTGGAAAGCTTTAAAAGGAACCTTGACAGTTTTATGTTCCAAAACGAGCCTGAGCGATGAGGAATTTAACTTAACCCTCGAGAGTCGTGCAACACTTGTCATATTTTATGACCGCCTTTTGTACATTTGCAACTCACATGGTTTCTCAGTATACCGCACTTAATTTTACGTTACAAATAGGGTAATCAAAGGCCCATGCCTATTTCCCTCAATAAATTGAATTGAATTGAATTGAATCCTGATTGGTATCTACGACCCTATAACTCGGCTCCATCATTATCCCCGAATCGTCCGGACGCTACACTTGTAACAACCGATGTGGCGAGAACAATAATACCGATAAAAAGGTCAAAACCGTGCGTAGCCAAACCAAACGTTCTTGCAAATATCAACGTTTAATGCTAGGGAAAAGGTGAAATTATTTGAGGACAAAAAAATAAGCTTCATGAATAAACATGGGTGAAAAACTGTACTAAAATTTCAAACCTCAATTAATTGCGGACATTCGGTGGCATGGCGACGTCGGTCAGAAAGGTGATTCGTATTGTTTATCTGCTAACGATATGGTTCTGTGCGAGGCCCTAGTTATCAATTCAGACAAATATTAACATAAAATATGAAATTTATTTGTTAAATTGTACTTTGCCATCGTCCTTCCAACGTCAAGATTTTTCATGTGCCTTCGCACCACAATGGGTGTACAACATCGTAGGTACAAAGCTAAAATAGCCTGTAATTCCCAGTTGTGTGGTACAGTGTAACGTGCCATGTAACTGAAGGGTGTTTTAAGTGGAGTGAGGCGATTTTACTTTGGCTTGGACCCAGTATGTGGACTGTGACCAAATGTTGCTGAAGATACCGATACCCTCGCCCTTTCATAATCACGGACTCTTGTTCCAGCGAATATTATCATCCAAAATCGTCTCGCTTTCTTTCTCTCTCAGTGTCAGCACACTAATTTCCCATTCCTGCCGTTTTAACAGCGTTTCACTCCACACAGGTGCTCTAAAATACATAAGAGAACAACTGCCGCCACTCTAAATTTGACTTTGCACCGTGTCACCTACCATTTCTTATTACATATCGTACCCTTATTATATATATATACGCTTGCGCCATTACAATAGTGTTTTATACGTTCCTAGTAATTTTTCTTACGACATCTGTTTATGTGTGTATGGTGTTGTGTATACGGGCTATGTTCACTAGCTGCATGGACTGAAAACGACCGCAGGTACTTTCCATATAAGCGCGTGCCAACCTCACGTCTTCGATCGTTACAACACTCAGTGCGTCAGATAACTTCACTTCCTAAGCATGTGCATACTTCAAGTCGAATTATAGTTTGCCAAAAACTGAGCATTTTCTAGCAATATTTGCCGGATCGTCTTATATTTATTAATTTTTTTGCCAGTTTACAAGCAAGGTCAACATAAATATACAGTAGAGGATATAACTGACAGTGAAAAAACTCCTGATCGTTCTTTCAAGTGCTTGAAAGAATTGGAATCAGAGGTAACCTCCTCAAGTGGATCGAAAACTTCCTCGTGGGTCGGCGCCAGGTTGTGTGCATCGGCCAAGAGAGGTCAAGTTCTGCTGCGGTCGAGAGTGGGGTTCCTCAGGGTTCAGTACTATGGCCAATACTGTTTTACGTAAACATGAACGATTGTGTCAGGAATCTCGACTGTGAAGCAGTAATGTTTGCCGATGACTGATACTGATACTGATACTGCTTCCAGGAGAAAAATATGCAGATTATTGAGTGATTAAAGTTCAGGACGGGGAAGGGTGGACACAGGTGCACCGTGTAGTACTTCTCGTTTCAGTGTTATGGATCCTGTATTCTGCACCAGCAGAAGGTATGTCGGCGAACAGTTGCCCACTGTCGACTGAGGAATAAGCCGATTAAGGTCTGCAGAGCCAGCAATATTGCCCTCAACATGAAGTCTATCACAGGATACAGAGACGGCGACCGCCATCAGAACGGAAGAGAGCTTCCACAGATTCAGCACCCAAAATTCGTGGAAGAGTTTCTGAATGTAGAAAACTATGTGACAGCTCTCGTAAACAAAGGATACCTTCGCTGAATTTTGATACTTCTGGGTAGCTTATTCCAGATTGCTATAGCGTTTACCGAATAAACTGACGGTATCTAGCGGTGCGTGCTAGAGGAAGAAATAAAAATACATCTCAATGACTGGTGCACCGAGAGTGGTCGAGCTGCCTAAGAGTTGTAAGGGGGTTAAAGGTACAACTGTTTAAAAGTTTGAACAGTAAAAATGGTCCCATCTATGATCTGCGGAGCCACATCAGGTCGAGGTTAGTAAGCTCACAGCGTTTTTTGTAGGACAGGTTTTTGTGTTATGAAGAGAAAACACTTTTAGTAAATAATTTCTGGACTGATTCTATATTCTTCCGTTCACTAGCGTGCAGAAGGCTAAATAGAAACGAGCAGTATTCCAGACTAGGTCCGATATACATTTTATAAAGGCTGGTTTTCATATTGATGGTTTTGAAATTTCTGAGAATAAACCCAGTAATTTGGCATGCTTTCGATACAATCAGGGTGCAGTGCTCTGACAGATTAAGACCACGAGAATATGATATGCCCAGATCCTTTATAACTCCGGGCACATTTAGGTCATGACCGTCTATGCTTAGATGAGGCTGATGGTTGTCACCACTAACCATAACGGAGCACTTGTGCCAAGAAAGCGAAAGGCGCCATATGCAAAACCACTGAGCAAAGGCCTGAAGATCCTTTTTTTATGAAATCAAGCACGATGTTGCGATTTGCCGGTTTATATTGATAGGCAACTTTCAAGTCGTCAGTGTACTTAAAAAGCCTACCATACTGAAAACAACCAGGAACATATTTGACAAAAAGGCAAAATAGGAGTGGACCAAGCACGCTACCCTGAATAACTCCACTCCTCATATACGTGGGGTTGGAGATAACATTGGAAATTTTAAACCCTTTGTGTGTGAAGGTTCAAATAAAGAGAATATTAAGTTCAGAAGCTTGTTACCAATGCCGAAGGAGGCCGTTTCAGCAGGAGGAAGATCATGGGCAATACGATCAAAAACCTTCGTGAAATCGAAATAAACTGTGCAAATCGCAAAACCGCCGTTTCTAAATTTGATCAAAGAAAGAGAGCTGGCAGGTGTCACAAGATCTTTTTTCGAGGGAGCCCTGCTTAGCCAAATTAGGTAGGTTATTCTCGGTTAGTTGATGTACCATCTTGTCTTTGGTCAAGGTATCCAAAGTCTTCGAGGCTGCTGGCAGTGTATTTACTGGCCTAAAGTCATCAAATGGCGTAGATAGACCGTGTTTGGGTAAGGGCAGAATTTGCGATTCCATCCATAAAAATAGGGAAGGTTTAAACTTTCGAGAGCAAGATTAAATATCTTATACAGAAGGGACGAAAATATATCATTTGCATCCGCGTTTAGAACGCTGACCGGGATGCCATCGGGTCCAGAACTGTAAGTTTGATGAAAAAGCCGAATGGCTACGGTCACGTCCCAGAGGGTAAAAGTTATAGTTTCGAGGACATTACCGGTCCAAACCCGGATATTCGGAAAGGGAGCGATGACATGTTTTCTAAAAGTTCTGGACGAAAGAACTGAAGCTACCAGCCGTCAACTTAGCGTCAGCTATAGGTTTCCTAAGGCGTCTCGAAGTACGGGGTGGAGGTAGACTTCATCCTTGACGTTAATTATTTTCTTACGGGAACATAGCGAGCAGTGAGTGGACCTAGAACTTGGTAAAATGTATCAGTACAAACATTCACATCCAAACATACAAAGAAGTTAGTCCAATCGTGGAAATTTAGATGTGTTAGCAATTCCCCCATATTTGCTTATCTAAAATCACGGAAAAAACTATATATTTTGTAAAAACGTTTCATCAGCCTCGAGTTCTAGTGTAGAAAGAACTATGGCATGGTCAGAACTCCTAAGTGGGTCTAAAGGTGACACTGACAATGGCTGACAACTTCTACTGAAAAAGATCAAGTATCTTTGATCCTCGGGTGGGAAAATGAACTACCTGGTCCCACATGTCAATGTCTATGGCCTCAAGTAAGCCTTCGTAATTTGCAAGACCGGAAGGTGGCAACCAATGATTTTTAGGAAAATTGAAGTAAACTGCAATCCAGCAGTACTTCAGATACAAGTTAGCTGCAACGTGAAATGCCTGCGAGAGACAAAGATCGTAATCTTCGCTGGCGTTGGGAAGACGAAAGACACAACCAACGAGTAAAGAGTGGTTATTTTAAGAACAACTCCGAGCCAACAGCTCTCGTCTACTGCGGTCAATTTTCGAGAGTCCAACGGCAGAAACGTAAGTGGTTGCTTAACATAGATACAGCTTCTTCCGCCAGGTCCCTCATGTCGATCATTCCAAATGAAAGTGCAGTCTAGAATAGAAAGTTCAGAGTCGGATACACAGGGTGATGCCGATGTCTCTGTTACTATTACAATATCGGGGTGGCGGACGAAAATCAGAGTCTGGAGCAAAGGCATATCATTAAGCGGAGATCTGGCATCTAAGACGGTGCTGTGCATCATCAGGCAGCCTCACCTTATCCATCTGCTTCATATAAAGTACAAGTGAAATTGCTGAATGAGCTCACCGAAAAGCTGCGCAGCTAATGTCAGTCACGTTTGGCCATGCTCTAGTCAATATCGCAAGAAATGACCACGGTGATTTATTTAACACACTAGGTCACAGCATCCGAAAACAATATGTTCAAGTAGGCTTTCTTTCATTTCCACTTCTTTTGTCCTCGGTTTCACAGCCAACAGTACTCGTTTAAACAATCGTCTATCACAGTCACCTTACGTGAATCACAACATACACCTTCCACCTTAAAATGGGTAAACTGTAGCTATATGCAGTCTGTTATCGACCGCAAACATTGCTAGGTCCATTTTCCTTGTTCAAGGCTCATTGTAACTTGAATTGCTCCACATACCTGTTCAAGCAGCTTCTGCAACTGTTTCATCCTCTCTCAGGTATGCTTGGATGCAGTTTACACAAACCCTAGCTTTTTCAGTGGCCACTACTGCTTTAGACAGAAACGCTGGTTTCTGTGCACAATAAATCCCTCATCTGGGTGCCTTCTGCCTTTGTACTTACAACGAGGATTTTGGCCCGATGATTGTAGTGCTCTGAGCGCACACCGGGCTTGAACAATACAAATTGGTGACCCCGATGTGATACAAACAAACAAATGCCATTACTGGATGAACACCATCCTTACGACATTTCAATTCGACTTCACCACGCGGTTTTCCTGTGTCACGCTTCGTGCCCAAGGATAGAGAAACGCTGTTACCGATACCTTGCCATGAATCAAGATGACCATTGTCCTTTAAACTCAGCCATGCATACCTATATCGATTCCGTAAACAACTTTGTAGAGCATTCATCCACATTTGTTGCCATCTGAACGCCTCACCCTTTTTCCGTGAGTCATTATTCCGTCCATCAGTAACGAAAAATCATTCATGAGTTCTTTCTATTCACTCGAAATGCATATGCATCCAGGAAATCGCAAACTTTTGACACTGCATTTCATCCGAATTTTGTGTCTAGACGATAGTGGATGCATGTAACTGATGCATTCGTCCGACTCAGCACCCACTAGGATGCATTTTGCCCGAGATTTTCTCCTACTGACGTGACAGCTCACCGGCACACGCTGTCAAGATCACACCAGCACAAATTCCGGCTGATGCCCCAACTGCACAGGGCACATCATAAGCCTGGTATCTGGCAAGAGAAACTCCTTTCACACTGGGAAAAACGCTCTCCAACACGAATTTTGACTGGATTATACCACACATATTATCGTTATCATCAAAATTGACACTTTCATTTCGTTTTATATCTGGCGGGGAGCTGCGGCCGACCGCAAACATTGCTAGGTCCAACGTCCTTGTTCAAGGCTCAATGACACTTGGCTTGCTCCACAGACATATTTGAGCAGCTGCTACAACTCCCTCATCCTCTCTCAGACATGACTGGACGCAGTCAACACTAGCACTGGCTTCGCAAGCGGCCACTTCTACCTTAGACAGCAACTCAGGGTTCTGTGCATAATAAATACTCATTCTAGTGCCTGCTGCCTTTTAATTACAACGGGGATTTGGTCTGAAGATTAAGGTGCTCTGAGAACTCTCAATGTTTTACCCTACATGTCCATGTAGGTTCATAGGTGGTTAGCCAATGCAGCACCTACTGTATTGCACGAAAAAGGGAAGCTGACAGCTTTGCTAACAAAGAACGGTTTACTGAGAAGTCGGAAGTCAAATACATTTTGGGAAATAAATTAACAAACTTTGAGTCATCAAAAAGGGTAATTTTTACAGTTTCCGCATTAAAAAAGGGGTCATGTTGAATATAATTGAAAGAATAATGTTTTACTAAAGCGTTTTAAATCAGAGTATCTATCGCCTACCATAACGGTTCTTCGACCCATGAACCAACTTATCACTGCTTATTTACCTACCTTTATATTTAAGTTACTACAATGGCGATTTTTAACCAATGGAATCTGTGCGGGCCGATTAAAAGAAATCAAACCTAGCCTTGGGGAAACGATGGAAAGACAATGAAAGACCAGTTCACCGTGGATCCATCCGCTTAGCAGAATTCAGAAGATGGCCGATGAAGTCCGTCTCATTTCGACTGCCTACCACAACTAGCTTCTTCATCTGAAAAACGATCAAATAAAACATACCCATACCGCCTCTTCTGCGAACCCGCTCATCGTACTTAGCCAACTAATGACACCTTCATTGGCTTCGATGGCAATTACAGTGTAGAGAGTCTGAAATTGGCAGCAGTGATACTTCTCTCCTCTGTGTTGACAACAGCTGTTAGTTTTGCCACCACTTGTTGAACATTATTGTTGAGGGTGAACGATTGTTCAGCCAGGTAGTTATCTGTTTTCTTAATACATTGTCTAGAAGATCTTTAGCGGTTTGAATAACTGAAATTTCATGCCCGCTAACTGAAATGTCACTTCAGCCGTGTCCTTAGGTATCTTCTGTCAACATAGGGTTTGGTCAATTGACACGGAAAGGAGCTGCCGGTATTTTCATTGACTTGTAATTAATAACAGGTGGTTACTGATGTGAGGGCGATGGTGTAGGTTGGCTTAAATAAGAATATGTGCTGTGTACCGACGTCTTTTCTTGGCTTGCAAAACACTTGTGACAACTCTGTCTACTATAGTATGTGGGGTTGTGTGTGCCCACCGGCTAATTGCCTACTCCTACTCAACAAGTTGCTTTCTTCGTCTGAATCCGACGTCTGTCTGTGAATATTTCCGCAAAGGAAAAGTAATGGTAGATACCATATGGACACACGGCTGGTCCTCATTTGCCTGCCCAATACACGCGGCTCGGATTAAGAGAGGTTATCGGTTACCTTTGCTTTTCAAGCCATCTTTCGAGCCTTCTGCAGTCCCAGGTTCCCTCTCAACACCCTTAATCCTTACGCCTTGGACGTAACGAGAACTGAGGGTTCTTTGACTGCAGCATAAGGTGCTTTCCTTTCACATTCGCTGTCCATGCTGTTGCAAGCCTCGTTCGAATGCGCGTGTGTACCCTCTATTTGGGAATCTTCGCGGATCTCACCAATGTACAGAGGTGGCAGCACGGTCTCCACAAACAATTAGAGACAAATCAGCCCTATTTCAATCTGCTGCAAAATGAAACTGGAAGATAACTAAAACAGAACTACATAGTTTCGTAGAGCAACATAATTTGCTGAGGCTCAGCATAAATTGTATAGTGGCATGGTTTAATTAAAACGCTGGAATTGAGCAGTTGATGTAGGAAATGCGATGCATACAGCATATATTAACTTACACATGGATTCTGATGGTGTATCACATCAGTGAATCTTATACAAAGTCAGCCGATCAGACGTTAGGTCTACTATGCTGAGATGAATTATAACCTGCTTAATCGACCGCTCGCAAGTTGCCAATGTCAGTGACCAAAAGTCAACGTAGATGTTGTTATGAATGGGGCTTCCGAAGGATCCTTTCTTGGACCAAATCTATTAATTACACCCAGTTTGGCACACAACTCATGAAACGTGACGACCGAAATTAAATTTATGATCTTTTAACACATAAAATGCTGGGAAGTGGACTTATTCACAGAACCCGTAAAGGAAAACTATCCTTTTTCGTTCAGAATATATTCCTTAGCAATTTTGCCAGGAAAAAAACATTTGTAAATTTAACCAAAAATGACCATCTAGATGAAAAAGAATGCTTAAAGCCTACTTAAGCTAGTAAACGCCCTCAAAAAAATCTTATTTCGAAGGTTATGTTAGACACATAACGTAATATATTAATGTGGACAGTCAGCTAAAACACTGAAAACTGCGCAGTATTAACTGAGAGTTTAGAGAAATTATGTAACTCAACGGACTTTGCTGCCACCAAAAAGTAAAAGAATTTCACTGTTTACCGTGTCACTGTATGCTAGTCAAATTTAGTAAGCAATGATGGGCCTCTGTGCATGTGAACATATGGTAATATTTCTTCCTGAGATGACTCTAACAGCTAAATCAAGCGAAATCCTGTTAATTTTAACTAATCTAATCAAGAACAATAAGAATGACGAAAAATTATGTCACTGTCATGGAACATTTTAAGAACCTTCAATCAAACACTACTGCCATAGTTCACACAAAACTATTTATTGGAGGATATTTAGCTCAAATATTTGTAAAGGTGACATTTTAAAACCTTAATGTGCTTATTTTTGTCAATTTACCCGGTTTTGTATGGAAACGTTGGCGATATTGACTTGCTAGTCACAGACTTTGGTTATCTACAGGCTGCGGTGTTACAGGTGAATGAGACCGCTACTTCGGTCGGCTTATCCATAAAAACTGGAAAAACCAAATTTTTTCGAACTGCATCACTGAACAGGAGAAGACACACCTGGGTAGCATTGGAAGTAGACAGTAGAATTTAAGAAGTAGAAAATTTCAAATAGCTAGGGTGTGAGACTGCTGTAGCGGCCGAGAATGTCAAAGATAGCACACACTGTGGAGTATATCACTAGGACAATCTGTAGCCATATAACGTCGGCAGAATCGTTACACACTTCATCATGCACACATGTATAGATAGCAGGAGAGAATAAGTTTATAACGTAAGGTATCTATGTTAACAGTAACAAATTGTAGATAGTAAAAGAGAAATATAAAGATACAAGCGAATACTGGGGACTTATACAATCGATCCGCTTGGAGTGGGAGGTGGTAACGAATGATCAGTTAGATACCGGTGGGGAGTGCAGTGCTGTTCACAAATGCGGGTGAGGGTCGTGGAGATGCTGACGGTCAGGGACTTTCAAGACGGTACGACGGCGGTAACGAGGGGAGATGTCAGCGGTAGGGAAATAAGGAACACCGGCCATCTTCACGGACCATCGATCACACCATTCCCATCCGGGATCCGCGCGAAAAGTGTTCCCAGTTCATTCAAACAATTCTGTCGGAACTGTGGTTCGTTACACTGCTGCCCAATGGACAGAGAAAGGATCAACATTTCGCCCGATGTGATGCTGATTGGTTGGGAATGCTGCGTGGTGCAGGTAGAAGTTGAGTGAAGACTGTTGGTATTTGACCATCGAGTAAAGTACACCGAATTTGTCTCAAATGAAGTCCGCAATCACTGCGACAATATCGAAACGATATCTCACGTCATACAAGAAAGACGACTGAGGTGGTTTCGCACGTTCTCCCTCGTCCACCTCACGAGCTCAGGTCTCATACCCTCAATCCGGCGCCGTTTCCAATGTTAAGACTTCTAAAACCTGGCTTGACATGATTCGTCAAGACATGGAAGTGGTTCTTTGCACTCCGGCATTTGATCTCCGTCGCTGGAGATGGGATTGCGTCGAGCTGTACAATTCTGCTGCCGTTGATCGTCACGCACGGAAAGTTATAATCTGGGACGTCATCAAGGCTGGCTAGATTAGTCATTATCATAGCCGTTCCAAGTAAGTAAGTAGTAAGGATAAGTTGTGTACTTCCAACAATTTTACACATTCGATTTGCAGGAATTTTTGTGTTTTCAACATCTCCGCTTTTCTTAAGATATTTTTATTTTTTTCCAAAGTAAAAGCAATTCAAGTATCTGTTTTTGTGTTTTCATGTATCTGGAAGTCACTCAGTACTGGCTTGGTTTTTAGTGAATACAGTTGGATTGATTACACGTTAATTATTGATTTTTCTTAAAGTTAGCCATTTTACCCACAATACTGTACGCCAGCGATTTTGCATACGGACTGGATTGTAATAATGCCGAAATCTATAGTGTCAAACTTCAGAGCGTCATCCAACTCGAACCCAACAAAGGGCATTTAGAGACAAGCCCAGACCAGCTCACCAATTGGAAACTCAATAACCCTTGCCAGTCAATTTGAAAAAGTGTGTTTCGAACTGACGACACCGAATATTTTGAACAGCAGGGGTAACCGTCCGAATGACACATCACTGCAAGAAGTGGACACGCAAGACTTGAATGTGGATCATTTGAAGAAAGAAAGCTAAATCTCCAATATAATACCCCGTATAATGTCAAACAGAATTTCTTTATTTTTGATTAAAATTGTTTCTTTTAAGTGCGGCTGAAAATGAGGTTTGTTAGCCAAGCCTAGAGACCCTTAACCGTTAAAAACTTTAACCTCATCCAAGATCTACTTTGAAAAATAAAAAACGGCCGAGTTGTTTTCCCTTAACTTCATAATTGGAAGTTTATAAATCCTTAAAAATCTTCTGAAAATATCTAGCAATATTCTCAAGCAGATTGAAAAGTTAGGAAACCACCAGCAATGAGCCATTCAATCATAGAGCACGCATCTAACATACCACTTACCCCGGGATTCTAACCCGTGACCTCTCGTACCCAAGACCACTTCGCTACCGACTGCGCCACGAGCGCATGGCACATTACCGACCAAATTAATTTGTTAGCTACAAAAGAGCAACTGAGAATGATTTTTAATACATTAACAGTCTCTTGCGAAATATGCCCGTATGATCATTAGACTGCATGGTGATTAAGCACAATAGACTTAAGGAGACACAACTGGAAACTAGTACCCGTTTACTGGCATCAGACACAGTCACAAATGACGCGCCACAGAAGCCCCACCACCGGAATGTGATCATGTGACCTCTCGTTATAAAGATAAATGCATTAACAACTGAACCACGAGTGCATGGCTCGTGGTTGATCGAATTAATTTTGTTATAATACTGAGAATCGACTGAGAACAACTTTAAATTCATTACCAGTCTCTTGTGAAAAAATACCAAAGGAAGTATTAGAATCCAGGGTAATTATTCACAGTGGACTCCAGGAGACACCAAAGGGGACTAGAGGACTGACCTCTGACTAGAGGACGGACCTCAGACACTGATAACTCTGCAGCAAATGAAATGGATTCCACAGCAGCCCATCGTTGTATCGATTGTGAGGACCCTAATCAGCGAGTCCAGATACTCGAAGAGAAGCACGGCCTACTGAATGATTTCATTTTGGCTATTCTAGAGGATAGCAAAAGGAAATCTCTTCATATTCCGTCAAATCCCCAAACGGAAAGCAACGATTACCCTCGTAAAGAAGGTATAGTTATTGGAAATTCAAAACCACCCAGGAAGAGGAAGCGAGGTACGTCTCCAGGGGAAAAGCCAGACAAACAACTTCCGCTGCATAACAAGGCAGTCTACGTTAATGCAAAAATGATGAGTGAAGTTTTATTCCCTAGTACCAAATCACCAAAAAAACTGAAGAAAAAACCAGGATGAAACCTCAAAATACCTGTTGCAAAATAAAGAAGGGCACGCCATTAATTATGGAAGGGGACGCATTCACTCCATTCCATCACAAGGCGAACTCAGTAAGGGAGGGCACTCGACAGCCAGTTTATGGAATCTACCATGCCAGCTTTGTGAACAGCACAGTACAACAGGGTAATGACTGTGAATATTCCCAGGCCGAAGCCAGTATGTCATAAAAAATTTGAATACTACTGCAGATAACGTAGTTTGCAGAACATAATTTCTCCTAAATTCTAAGCTGCGGCAGCAAATCAGAGCACTAAGTTACCAGACAGGCATCTTGACTGCAAACGAAATATCGTCATAAAATTGTTTCCTGAGTCAACTTCTCCGATTGCAAAAGAAAGAGTAGAAAAAGATCTGGATCTGTTATGAACATATTTAAATGCCGTCCTTAAAAATGAAGAATACGTTACCGTGTACAAAGCTTCCCGTCTAGGGAAAGCGAATGCTCCTCATGAACTGTCATCACCAAGGTCTTTTAAATCATTCTCAAAAATGAAGTGGAGGCCTCACACCTTATAGAACGGAGAATTTCCCTCAGTTACTCATAAAAAGTGGAAGTCTTTACAGCTTGATTAAGAACTGGCAGAAAGAAACAAAATGAGGGATCTGAGGGCCGAACTGAATGGGAGGACCCAAATGGGGGAAAATGGCTCCAAATACGCGACAAGAAAATTATAGTGATGAAGAGGTCCTGCCTGTGGTAGACTCCTTATATCATCAGAGCTGGCCTTTGCCAAGAAGACGGACAATAAAGGTCATGTACTCAAATGTTCTGAACCTTTTCAATAAAATGAGTGAGCTCCTGACGTTTGTTGATGAAAAATACCAGATATAATTGCCCTGATAGAAACGTGCCTCCCAGAAGATATTCGAGAACTCGAAGTATCCCTCCGTGGTTATCAACTCTTTAAAAGAGATTGGAGAAGCTGCGGAGAAGAAATCGCTGTTTATGGTAGCTCTTATATAACTGCGATTTACAAGCCACATCCCAATGACATCACAAGTTGAAGTTTTATCTTTAACTCTTGCAACTAAGTACGCCCGGCCACAGGCATTCACATACCGTCCCCCAAACCAGATTGTCGAACTCGATGTCCTTCTCCTAACGGAGCTAACCAAAACTTGCTTGGACAAAAATTTCCTTATCCTTGAAGGTTTCAATGCTCCTAATATCGACTGGGAAACTTGGACTGTTCGTGGTCCAACGGAAAAATTAGGTAATAGTTTGCTTGAGATGGCAACCGAAAAATTACTCTTCCAGAATGTACCATTCGGAACCCGTGTTAGGGAAGGACAATGTTCAAATTGTATAGGCCTTGTTTTCACCGAGAGGACGATGGTGTGCTGGATTTACAAGATCTACCGCTAGTGCCTACGTTGTACTGCTCTTTGAGTATTCCATATTCTCCCAGCCTGACTCACTGAAGCAACTGCAAAAAAACGTCTGGGAGATTTTTCCAGCATGCACACGCAAATCTCAGCAATACCGTGGACAACCACCTTACGAAGAGCCGTTCACGAATGCAAAAATACGTTCAGCTAGTTAGTTGAAAGAAAAATTAATCTTAATTGTCCCATAAAATGAAAGAAAACAAAAAATCGTCCACTGTGGATAAACCGCGAACTTAAGATCTCCTTTAAAAGCAGAAATACGATGTGGAAGCGGTTTTCGACTACGGGGAGTATGGAACACTTGCAAGAATACAAACGACAACGGGGTGTCTGTAAAAGTGAGGCAAACCGACTCCGAAAGATCTATGGGATAACCATACCACAGAACGCTTTGGAGCATCCCAAGATCTTATACGGTTACATACGCACTAACCAAACGAAATCGTCACCCGATTCCAGCGCTGCCATCCCAAAATAAGGTACTAGAAACGGATGACCAAACGAAAGCCTCAGTCCTCTCTAGCTCCTTTCAGTCGGTATTCACTCATTAAAAAAAACCGGCTTCGCTCCCCTACTCAGGGCAACTATACAATTCGGAAACGTTTTCACTAGAAAATACTCTTCGCTTCTCGCGCACCTTGGTAAGGACATAATTACTTTGCCTGAAGCCTGCAACGTCACCGGGTCCATATAGAATTCATCCACGTGCCCTTCGAGAATTGGCCGATGAACTGTGTTTAGCCGGTGTCAATGATATTCAAAAAGTCTGTAGAAGAGGGTGAATAACCACAGGAAAAGAAAACTGCTCTTATCTCCCCGATCCACAAGAGAGGATCTAGGCTGGCATCGGAAAATTATCGTCCCATTAGTTTAAATTGCATTTTGTAGAAGGTCATGGAAAAACTTATTAAGAAACATGTGGCGAAGGATATAGAACAGAAGAGCACAGTATGTGCTGCCCAGTATGGCTTTCGACCTGGTCACTCATGTCTTATGAGTGGTTTTTACTCGCAGGAAAAATGCACAAAAGCCATATAACATGGTCGTCCAGGTTATGTAATTTTCTTCGACTTCAAGAAGGTGTTTGGTAGCGTACCTCATAGGCGACTGTTATATAAGCTTTGGAAGGGTGGTATCCAGGGTAACGTTTTTAAGTGGATCAAAAGTTTCCTGTAATGCAGACTACAGAAAACACTTGTCGGCACCACAGAATCTGAGTGGGCTCCAGTTAAAAGTAGTGTTCCGCAGGATTCAGACTTAGGCCCTCTTTTGTTCCTCATTTATTTAAACGACTGCACTGATAATCTGGAATGTGATGCCATCATGTTTGCATATGATATCAATATCTGAAAAACCATCAGCTCTGTTGATGACGCTCAGAAATTACAAGAAAACCTTGACATATTGGCGGTCTGGTCCTGCAAGTGGCTTCTAACGTACAATATACCCTAATGTGTAGTCTTACGCTTGGAATCTGGGAGAAGACGTTTTACCTAAAAACTAGTACTACCTGAACGGAACTCCACTAAAAGAAGTTGATACGCGCAAAGATCTAGGCATCTGGATAGTTTCAAAACTAATGCCCCCGAACACTCTACAAGAGTCGTTCAAAAGGCGACGAGCAGTATGCACTTGATCAGACGTGCTTTCTTAGTCTTTCCTCTCGAACCGTTTTCGCAGATCTTCATTACTTTCGTTAGACCTCATTTGGAATACGGAATACCGGCATGGATGCCCTGGATGAAGAAAAACAGTGATCCCCTTGAGCAGGTGCAAAAGCAGGTGACGAAATTGGTGGACGGTCGTTGAATCCTGTGATATCCAGAAAGACATATGAAGCTTACCATGTTTCCTTTATCCTATGGACAAATGATATGTGACCTATTATGGACATTCCCAATTATTCATGGACACGCCTGCTCACTGAAATTCAAAGATTTCTTTAAGTTTACAGCATGACTCACCTGGGCGGTCATTCATATAAGGTCAAACGCGAATGTATGCGCCTAGATCAACGAAAGTGTTCTTTCAGTCAGAAAGTGGTTCGACCATGAAAATCACTTCGAAGCGAAATAATAACGTTGAATACCGTGAATATGTTCAAATTGCAGATAGACAATTAAGTTTTTGATACCTGACGACTCTTACTGCAGGACTATTTTCAGCCAACCATTAGCTTTACTTCATGATTTAAATGTATATGTATTGTACCACTACACATTTGATGTAAAATGTTTAGTTACCTGTTTATGCTTCATGCATATACTTGAATTTATAATTTCGATTGTACATAAATAGGACCAACAAGGGCTTCACCTGTAACCCTCAAAATATACAATATGCAATAACTTCGAAGGTCTACAACCAAACTTGTAACAGGAGAAGGCTCACTGCCACATGAGACAGAGTTGCATCATCTCAAGTTCTTTGCTTTAAGCTAACGACGGCTAGGAAGTAACCTGATACAAACATTCCGTATCCTGCATGGACAATATGGCTGTCTCCTACCTAGTGACTTCTTCGAATCGGCCAACACAACCAACAGGCGAGTATATTCGCTCAATCTACGTACGACTAAGATCAGACATGCCATGCTACATTTTTCATTCCAAAAATGGTGTAAGTCCGGAATGATTTTCCTTCGGGTGTAAGTCCGGAATGATTTTCCTTCAGATGTCATGATGTCAAAGTAAATAGACGCTGTTAGGAGGAAGCGGGACCACTAGAAAATTACGAAACACAACGCATTCGGTGTGTAAATAGTGCAAACATGCTAGCTGACGGACGGTGCCTCGAAACATTGCGATAACAACTGGGCACGGCATACTATGCATACCTCAGCAACATTATTACGAAAGTCTCCTTGAGCTGTAAAAATTCCAACTGAAAAATTCAAAAGACATTTTGTCGCGCATATTTCTGCTTACGGTAAATTACCTTCAGGTCTGCATATTTATATGGCTATGGAAATAATCAACAAGATCATGCTATAACTGAGGTAAGGAGAGAAAAAACAAAACTTAAATCAGCCCACTGTGGAAAAGCGTGGAGGAGTAAAGATGGCTTCCCTCCTTTGGACTGTACACGAACGTAAAACACAATCGAAGCTCACCGAAAACCCAAGTCGGTATTCACACAATTATTCTCCTATATCTCTCGATAAAACCTCAATCGAAGTCTTATAATTTGGTCCTAAGTTTTGCTGACCCCGGCAAAACCCCTTAGTTACAGCTAGAAACACGATGCGCAAAACATCCTGAAATAAACACACGACATTCAGCCAGTTTTGACAGAACGCGTACAACACCCTAAGTCCATGTTATTTAAAGGCTGTTATCATTACTTGAACAGTGACCAGAAATGTCGAGGCTTGTTGACTAAGTCACACATGGAGAAACTAAACATAGGCAAGACCAATAAAGTTTAACAATGAAGTCAAATAAGGGAACTGACATTGTTTTAATGGATGAAACAGACTATATTTCGAAATTCAGTCAATTCTATCAGAAAAGAAAAAGTTCCCGAAAACAGGAAAGAAGTATCGTACAGACTTGGTTGAAACATAACCGACTGACCAGTTGAAAAGACTTAGCGGACGGTTTCATAAACGAGCATGAGCTAGAGCGTCTCCAACATGGTGGCAGACAGACAACTTGATTGTGCGACTTGCTGACGATCCACAAAGATGACACACCGGTTCATCCAATGCTAGATATGAGAAACTGACCATACCATTCGACGGTTAAGGGATAAGTGGAGAACCTTAAGCCCTTACCGCATCAACCAGCGCCCCACAACTGCCGAGGTACATTTGAATCCGTTAACCGGTGAAAAACCTAGACCTGAACGGAATGTTAATATTTTCACTAGATATCTCGTCTCTTCTTACGAAGTAGTGGTCATGGAAACATGCAACTAGGTTCATGAATTCGGTGTCTTTAATCAGTGGAATAGATAGCGGAATGCGGGTATGTATGTCTAGACCTTTAGTTCGTATCTGCGCGGGCATTATGGTGAAACGAATAGGGAAGACTGATAACATATACACTCGTTTTGTGTAACGGACACTCAGTATCAGTAATTTACATACGAGCTAAATAAAAAGTACTAATGGTGGAAAATACGGTAAAAAATAAACAAAACCCTAGCATGCGATGACAGTAGAGACAATTTTGCTTTAAAACTAACTTGCAAAATTTATTATTTTTTATCTCTGTCTGTTAGTAGTATGTTTTTTTCCATTTTTAACATCATTTATGCTCTATGTTATTCGAATGCGCAATGAGCCGCACGTCTAGGTTTTTGATATAGCTTTTATGAAACGAATGGTACTAGCTGTTTTCATACAGCTAGATCAAACATAATCAACACTATGATATATAATACAAATATGAAGACTGTATGACTGCATTGAAAGTTTCTTACCGTTGAACTCTTCTTGCTCCTAATCTATTTTCACCTTTTTAGCAATCAGTCAACTAAGTCTAATTATTCGGCAGACCCCACACCGGAATCGACTGCGCTCGCATCTGATTGGAAGTACCTATCCCTTCGAATCGATCGCAGACGTTTCTACCTCTGTCAAATGAATACCCTCGAACGTCAATAACAGACTAGTCTTGACTCTAAACATTATTTCCCTGATACATTCATCTTCATTCTGTATAGCTGTTTTTAACTTCATTTTTTTGCTATTTCTAAACCTTAGAAAACAGGTTTTTTTACTTAAAAACAAACTCGTCATTTCAACACTGCTATTTAAGCCAAACAAACATACCAAAGCTTAAGTGTTTAATGAAAAGAGGAGTTTGTTTTAGGTTTTTTCCTGTGTTCTAAGGGTTTGACGGCGCCAAGCAGTGCCAAATCAATAAACCTATTTATAAATGGGGACAAGTCGACAGCGGATGCGCTTATTACCTTGGAAGAATCGGAGGGTAAGGATAGGTTATATAAGCCCCCTGGGTTTAATATAAATAGTTAACTGCTATGTTTTAAAAGACCTGGTTTGGTTTATTATTGCATAGGTACAGGAAGTAACCTCCTGTGTGTTAACTACTACATTCGCATAATGAAATGCAGAAGGTTGCTTTAGTGTGATGTTTGTTATTCGAATACCTTGCATTTATAAAAGTCACATTTTATTTTTATACTACGATGCTCAATTCCGTTGTCATATTTAGGCCAAGGGAAATAAAGTAAGCAATTAATTATTTTTAAAGTTTCCTGTACATATTCGCTGCTTGTCCACGGTGAGGCCTCACCCGTAAAACCGCTATTATCACCACGCCTGTTTTAGACAAACCTGTGATTAGTGGTGGCTATGGGGGCTTATATAACCTACCGTTGTCAGTAGGAGGTATAATAGACCATAATTCATGCTCTACATAAAAAATACCACCGACGGCTAGTTTGGAAAGTGACGCCACAGACGTACCGCAATTTACTGAAGTGTCAAGTGACTACCAAGTTCAAGAATAAACGAGAAGAGGAGACTTTCTAACAGTATGAGTTGAAAGAGCTCAAAATACAATTGGAACCAAAGTAAACGTGTTGGGGTTGGTGAAACAGACAGCAGACTGGCGCGGATTGGAAGGTTGGCTTGAAACTACACGGGCGTTTTGAAGACAACATAAATACGCTTGTCCTTCTTGAAGCAGTATGAATTTCCAGCTTCGTAGGAGTAGTAAGCGTAGTACTGCCCGCGGACCACAAACACGTGCCAGACACGTCCGTACTTCTCATCCAAGATCAGCTTCAGCCACTTTACAATGTCCTTCATTTCATAAAGACAGGAACTTAGTCGGCAGGAAAAATATTCGAGGCACATGATCAAAGAAGACATGCGCTGAAATAACCGAATAACTTCATCTTAAGCGTGTAATAAAAACGTACTAAAAGTTAGTACTGTACTAAAAATAGGGTTATTTTTAAGAAGACTTCGAGGGAGGAAAACAAAAGGTGCTATAAACATGTTTTATAAGTTTTAACAAGTTTTAACATTAATTATATTTCTCATCTACAGTCTGAAATAACGCGTTCTTCGTGCAGATAATTCAGCAACATTGTCATTTTTATATAGATGAGGACCACCTGCTTAATCAATTATCGTGGTCTCCTCCGGCAGATTAACATGTTTTCAGAGTGCCACACAACCCTACCAATGACAACCACGTTACTCTTACTGAAAATGCAATGGGCCTTATGTGTTGTCTTCCGAATCAGGGATTTTTTAACGAATGGCAGGGTATTATTGTTATTAAGAAAAAATGCCATCTAATTTCCGATCTGTTATAAACACCTTTGTGACGAAACAACTTGGCTTAAAGGATGACCTGATACAATGAATTTCCATACCGTATATACTACGTACTTGCAACTAAGTTCGTTGGACAGACACCACAATTAGAGGACTTTAGTGGCCGGTCTCTTCCAGTCCAATAAAAGAAGCATGCTAAACGGTTGCGAATTTCTTTGTAAACGCGCTCGAGCCTAGAAATCCGACCGGATTACCCACAATTGAGTTTTGCCTGAGAGGTTACCGTTAAACAAAATGCGTGTTCTCACACTTTTGCCTGCTGAAGGGTGACAGGTGACGGACATCAGAGACGATTTTTAAAGGGCCTAGACAATGTAACCCCTGAGCCAAATGTGCTTTCTGGAGGAGTTAGACAAGTGACTTTGGCTGATTCTTGCGTTGAGGCACAAAGGTTCACCCAATTTTACGATTGTACTAAAATATTCCTTTGAAAACCGTTAGAGCACCCAATGGGTACAAATTATCGCCCGGAGTTCGGCGACCTTGACTTCTACATCCAGATAATTACCTTGGACTGATCCGTCTTTAAACAATCCTAAAAGATAGTTGTGATCGCATAAAGAACAAAGAAGTAAGAAAAATACGTCTTCTGCGTTCCGCCATAGCTCACAAAGAATCTATAGCAAACCTGGGGTGGCAAATTGGGCCAGTTTTTAAATCAAAATTCATAAAAAACAGTGTTAAGAGCCCTAAATGACATCTCCTTAACTGCAAAAATAACTCCATCATTTCCCTTACGTGAAATGTATACAGCATGTAGTTTTGAAGCTCTGAGCGTAGGCACAGCTCCTGGGTAGTCTTAAATAAAAGGATACCTTTTCTTCAAATGTAAAGTTTGAATAAAACGTAATTTTTTACCAACTGAGTACAAGGATATCTTTGCGCATCTTATCTGCAAAATGTATTTGACTTTATTAGGGCATACAAAATCAATTGGAAAAATAAATACTATCTGGATAGTCTTTTTTACCGAGCGTGATTTTTGCAAGCTGTGAGAACGAAGTACATTCAAAATATGGCATTCTGGCGTAATTGAAATATCTTGGGGTTATGCTGCAGGCTAAAAAATATTACAACCCCGGCTAAATACTCCTTCTAACCAGAAACACAGTTTAGAACTTCGGTTAACATTTAGTGAGATAAAACATCTACCGTACATCTCGCTGTATATTCAAGTCATATCCACAAGTAATGACCTTTAGCTGTACCAATGATTCACTCACGCAGTACCTGGCAAGGGGCTGGCAGATCGATCTATTTTGGTTTAGTCCTACGTTGAGGGCCATGCTTCATGCAACAGGAACGAAATCCAGCCATCTGACTGATCCATGATTCGTATGCAATCGCAATCCCAATTGGGCCCCAACGAAGACGAGTGAGCGACTACCAAAGCAAGCTTATGTTCCGTCCCAGCAACTACGTGCTCATGCAATCTCATGCAGACCCATTTATCGGTTTCATGAAAATAATTTGTCTGGCTACAATTGCATTTTTATTTGTTAAATGACACAAGCTTTCTGATCGGAGGGAATTGGATCCATAGAATGCATGAGTGACGCTTTCCGTTTATGAGCGCGTGACTTGCGCGTGTATTAGTTTTGAGTGATAGAAGCCTTGCGCTGCAGCTACCGCACTCTCGCCTCTTCCCCCCACCTGACCCCACTGTCATGCCAGAGTCGAGAATACCGAAGGCGGGAGAAGACGAAGGTGGCTGGCGCCTCTGGGCGTACCACCACACCTGGCTCAGATCCCACGGAGTGGGAGTGCCATAAAGACCACATTAAGAAGGAGCCATTGCAGCCTGACTCTCATTCCGCCAGTCAGCCACTCCATAAAAAACACACTGGGCTGACCCACGGTCCGAGTTATCCCGTCAGTTGGCAATCTTCAAAGCCACGGCTTATAGCGCACCGGGATAGTTTTAAGCGCGTCAGATTGTTTATAGTGAGGAAAATGCGCTAACCTCACTCTCTTCCCCCAACCCCCGCAATCAGACCACCCTACGAGCCGGTACTTTGTCTGATGCGGGAGTGGGCAAAAGCTGCTGATGACCTCGGTGACAATGGTGACAAAATAGGTCGGGAGGTGGTGAGTCTGCCGTGGCTCTGCTGTTGGTACCGGTAGTCGAGCTCATGGGAGGAATAGGGACAGTGTTGATGGGTGCGCATGATGTGCTGGCATCACGGTGGTTTCCGCTTTCGTGGATGCGCCTGTGATCGAGCAGGCCCATGCGATGAGTGAGTGCGCGTGGGCAGTGAGGGCATTGGAGGTGATGGTCTCTGCTGTGTGTTGGTGCTACAGGCACTAGTTCGCCAGTCTCTCTGCGATGGATTCGCAAGTGAACGACCGGGCCGATGTGTGAGGTGAATGTGCGATCGCAATGAGGACAGGTTAGTACCGAGTCCCCATTGCTGGTGCTGGGGGCGGTGGTGGTATTGGAGGAAGCAGATGGCAGGTAGTTGGAGGTGGCTACTGAGGTGGTG
Source organism: Schistocephalus solidus (assembly GCA_017591395.1). NCBI lineage: Eukaryota > Metazoa > Platyhelminthes > Cestoda > Diphyllobothriidea > Diphyllobothriidae > Schistocephalus > Schistocephalus solidus. The sequence continues at coordinate 258,102 of WEDG01000111.1, forward strand.
GGTTTGGGGCAAGTGGTGTTCGTCGCCGTGCTTGACGCAGGAGGTGGAGGAGGGAGGATGCTGGCGGTGATCGTGGGCGGCGGGGCATCGATGAAGTTGTTATCAGTGGTTGGGGTGGTCGTCGTCTTGGGGTCTGCGGCAGGTGTGGCAGAGGTTGATATTATGGGATTGTTGTTGCATTGAGTTCGAAGATGTCCGAGCAGGTCAATTTGCGCGCAGAATGTGGGCTGACAGCGTAAGCACGTTGGCAGGGCTTGGGCATTGGTGGTGTTGATCCGCGGTGCTTGTGACTTGCGAGCCGCCCCTTTGACCTTAGGAGCGGCGATCCGGTTGGAATCATAGATTGCTGCACCAGCCTTCACGGACTTTCTCCAGGCCAGTATATCCTGGCCGAGGTCCTCCCAGGTCACCGGGTTGATTTGCTGTTGCTTCAGAAATTTCTTCAAAGTGTCCTTGTAGCGTCGTTTTTGACCTCCATGTCGGCGAGAACCCGTAGTGACATCTCCGTAAAAAAGCCATTTGGAGAGTCGCTCGTCGTCCATTCCCACCATGTGGCAGCTCCACCACAGTTGCGCTTGCCTCAGCATGGCGTGGATGCTGAGGACTCCAGTCTGCTCCAAGACTCCCGTGTCCGGGATACTGTCTTGCCATCTCAGCTTCAGTATTCTGCGGAGACAGCTGAGATGAAAGTGATTCAGCTTCCTGGCTTGGTTCGAGTAGACGGTCCAGGTCTCCACTCCATAAAGGAGTGTCATCAAGACGACTGCCATGTACGTCTTCGGTGTGGTGTTCAGGTGAATACCGTTGCGATTCCACATGGAGACCTGCAGCCGGCCGAAGACCTGACTGGCTTTTGAAATCTGCTGAGCAACTTCGTCATCGATTCTCGTGTTGCCTGACAGCGTGCTTCCCAGATAAGCAAATGCTTCCATATTTTTGAGTTGAGCGCCGTTGACATTGGTTCGGGGAGCATTGTGTTCCGCACTGGGCGGCGGTTGATGCATGACCACCGTTTTGCCATACTGTAGCTTAAGGTGCATCGCAACTCTTAATAACGCTGAAGGACGTGATACGGGTGCATCTTTTGCTAGCAGTTCTCAAAGCATCGTTGAGCGTTTGACTTGTTCCCCATCGATTGCTGGTTTACACCTGCGCAGACATGGGTACTCATCCTCGTGGTCATGCGGCTGCCTGCGAGGGCTCAAACCCGAGGCCCGATGCGAAAGCGAACGAACATATACCGTAACCAGTACTCGGTAAAAGGCCTCCTACCATAGCACATACGCATGTTAGTAATGGCTGCAATCGCTCCTTAGTAATTTGACGTGATGTAATGCCTGAGTCGCCCGTTCACGTAATGGGAACCATCTTGTGTGTTGCACATGTACATGGGTCGTTCAGCCACTGCACCAAATCTTATCACCAGTTCGTTGAGAGATTTTGACAGTCGAAATGTGCATGGAAGAGGGAGTGAGGCCGATATTGGGGAAATCCCTCCTCGCGGCAAATCTATGCGCATTTTATACTGTAGCAGACCCGACACGCTTCAACCCATAACGACACGCTAAGAGTTATGGCTCGGAAGTTTGTTAACTGATGGGATAGCTCCGTTCTCCTAAGAATATTTTGGAGTGATTAGAGGACGGGGAATAAGGTTGCAATGGCTTCTGCATCATGTAGTCTTTATGACGCTCTCATGTAAGTGAGATACGAACCAACCACACGGAGGCCTGATACATGTAGTTGTGACCAGCTCGTGGATAGCAAGCGTACACACACTGATTAGTTTTTTCAGCCACTGCGCACACACCCATTTTCGGTCGTCTGGGCATTGTCTTGCCATCGAGAAAAAGTGGGTGGGGCTGTGCAAGTATGCCTCACTCTAAGCACATTCATGCGCAAGTCAGAGTCCTGCATCCGCTCTGTGGGACGGGCGGTGGACGTCGTCGTCCGTGATGGTCACATTTTTCTGAAATTTTGGGATTTTGCGTCAACCCCATGAAGGACTCGAACAGTTCCTGGACAAAGTAAACGAAGGCGAATATCACTTGACACTAGCTCCTTCCAGTCGGTTGGATATAGCGAGAAGCTACACCAACGAACCCCTTCAGGACTATGCCACGGCGTGCCTACGGATGCTTTAATTCAGATCTTAGACTACGTCTGGAAACGAACTTTTACTTTGTCAGACAATATTAACGAGAACTAAAAGAAGCTTCTATAGGCTCCTCTGTATCTGGCTTTCTGGTGGCAGCCATAAAGCTTAAATTAGACACTAAGGCTTTGTCCCAGTTAACCCAAAATATGATAAAATTTATTATCAGTGAGAGTGGTCAGCAGAAAGTCATATTCACTTACATTACGTCTACATTCACATCCCAAATGACCGGGAACCCAATTCGTGTATCGGACTACACCAAAAAGCATGCTTCCCACTTAATTGAGATGTGCACTTTCTTGTCTGCGAGATTTCACCTGCCATGCCGGTTCTGGCATAGGAGTAATACGGTTAAACTCAATTTATTTCCAAAGAGTATGGCTGACCGAGAATGGCTGATAAGACATAAATAGGCATCCGAGTCTCTCTTAGCAGACAATGTATGCAGAGAACAAGATCGTCAAGGGTAAGAGAGACTGGAGCGGTCATTTCTGGCTTATAAGCTGTCTTCAGCTAGCCATACCCGATGGAGCGATGAGAGCGCATTCCTGATTGAAAAAATACCTGAAATAAAAGACAAAAATAAAGGAACGTATGATCCTTTATAACTACGCCTAGGCTTCTTTTTCATCGCCGTCTACCCCTCAAGGTTAATATCTTCGCATTTATCTATAACTTGAGATACAGAATATCGATCTGACCAGTGAAAGGGTAAATGACGAGAGCTATCCAGTTAAAACGAGTCAAATACTAGCTTGCTATTAGGTTAGAACACTACAGCATCTGCAATGCTCCAACATATGTGTCATTTAATTTTCACTCAGTACATGCTTCTAGGTTTTTAGTAGCAATAGCATTCAAATCACACAACAAGAGCAGAACTTCCACATTTCGAAGGATTTTACACAGAAGGTCAAACTGAGAGGCCCAGAAAAGCAAACATACCCGCTCATTGTCTCCATTCTTCTCCTCCGCCTCCTTCACGAGCTCAAATATCTCCAGTCGTCGCTGAAGGTCCATGTCCTCGGCGATTTGAAGAATTCCCGCTGGTATCGTGGAAGGCGTAGCGGCTGCCACGAATTTATCACGACTAAAAATGGAACCGGAGAACTAGTGATTCTAATAATCAGGAAAAATGCGCCAGTCTTGTAAAATATTTAGTTCACATTATATTTATACAAAAATGGCGTAGCAGAAGTTATTAAAAAATATCAATAGAAAGTATGTGTGAACCGCAATTCAGTTGCAACACCTCGAGGTATGGCAAAAAGTAAGCAGTCTAGACGGACGTTCCTTGAAATAGTTCCAACAAGCTTTCAAACGGTGAAAAACTACGCAGACTTACTCCTCCTGGACTTCTGCGAGTTCCAAACCCAGCACATCACAGAAGGTTTGCAACGTTATGACACCAGAATTCCCGGGGTCGAAAAGTTTTTTCCATTGCTATAGATGGGAGGGAGAAGGTAAATCTTCCATATTTCCAGAAAAATGAGTGTAAATAATCCATTATTAAATGTTATGATAAATTGGTAACTAGTTGATTGCACCGAAAGATGTTTACAAGCACCGAATGCTTTACATTACTGACGGCACAGGTACTAGCTAAAAGCCCAGTACGGCAAGGCATTCCAAAATTATTAATGACTGCCTGTTAGCCAAATTGTGAATATTACGCGGTTTGTCCGCAGTAGCTGGTGGATTTCGGTTCGAATATTCGAAGCAAGCCTTGGAGCGAGCCTAAAAGGCTCTGTTCCAAAATATTTAGGGCTAGTTCACCCTCTAATTTACGAAGAAATGACAGAGGGTACCAGGAAGAGGTTTTTAACTGGAGCTATTAATTTTTGGCTCTAGTTTCACTAAGCAAAAATCCACAGAAACCGGTCCTTAGCTGACGAAGCTCCGTCCTTATGAACGCTTCCTCCTTTCCTGAAGCCAGTACTCCCATTTCTTGACAAAAATTTCGATGAGCCAGGCCAACAGGCAAACCAAAAGGACACTTTACATTGTCTTGATGGCTAGGGATCTCATATGAAAGTCCTTTATTTTCATTACTATAGCATGCCTGCTGATTTGATGTAGGTAGGCATGTTATGTAGGGGTCACGTTTCTAGCTGACCTAAGTAAAATGCTGAAGGTGAAGGCTAGACTTAAGATTGGGGTTGGGTTGAAGAACGAAGTTAGATAATGAGTCAGGGCTGAGGTTATGGTTAAGGTTAGTGTTAGGGTCAAGCTTGCCTGCCGAAGGCCGTGTCACCCAATTCAACCCTCTTTAAACAGTAAGCTTAAATTTCCTGGTTTCCGCCGTTTACTAGCCCATAAGTGGAGTATTTCATATTGCGTGTCTGTTTCAGCACCTCACTGGAGTACTAAAACAAAATGATGAAAGCATGCGAGGTTCCTAATGCCTTCTGCAGACTGCGTTAATTGCTCGTTCAGCTGCTCTGCTGATAAAAGAAATATTATCACCTTGCCTGTTTTGCAGGAGTCCCTGTGCTCTACTTTCTCAGTGGACTTACAAATTATATATTCATTATATTTTAAATTATAAAGACGCTGAGTTTTTAAAAAATCCTATGTTTTCGCAAACAGAAGAAAACAAAACAACTTGTGGCTACCCTTCGATCTGTGGTATTTTCAGGACTGGAAATTGCAGGCAATCTACCGGATTCATTGATCGTTTGGTAATTAATCAGAAAATAGGAGGTCGCGCCTAACATGATTTATAAATCGAACAACAAAATGAGCCAACGGAGTAAAGAGGGACCAGCTGAAGATCAGCTAAGGGGCAGGCCTCCTACATATGAAAACCAGCTAGATTCCGGGTGGATAAATGTCATTTAGATTAATTTTACTTGGTTTTGAGCCGATAAAAATGAGAAATGTTGTCACTGATCGCCCATCAAGACTGGTAAGACGGACATTCCCACTTGCTTAACTGTTGGCTACCCAGCGCGTCCGCAGGCAGTAGATTATGGAACGACTTTCAAGTATGGTTAGATGAAAAATACACACTGCATTATGACCCGTGCTTCGAGGTCCGCGGGAAACGCAGCCCTTACCTTGGGGTTCGGCCTAATAGTATGTGAGCTGGAGTACGCAGCCAGGAACGGAAAGCCGACCCTGATAAGCAATCGTTAAGAGCATAATGTTTATGCCTGTTACCTGTCTGATATCCGAATCCTGGACTCGGACTTGGGAAATCAAGATCTACAGGACAAACTCCAGCTTCACCCTGTATACCCCAGCGGCCTGCGCGAGTCTTCCCGTAGTCACGATGTAGCGATTGCTTCTAAGAACAAATGAACGATGCATTGTTTGTATGGTAACCAGTAAATGACCAGTCGGTAGACATGCGACTGAAACCGCACTTTACTAATGCCCCCTGTCGTTTCTGTCAACCCAAGGGCTTTAGGTGCTAACCAGAGCGATAAACCCTTTACCCGCAGTTGCAGCAGGTGGTCGCGATGTGCCAATTTTTGCTGCGTGCGACTGATCCGATCGGGCCAGATGATTCTTCACGTACACACTTTATTGGCCGCTTTCTGCTTGGCTTTTGATGCAAAAATGGTGGCAGTTTTAAGATTGCTGCAAACATCTGACAACTTCTTATTCAACGGCCAGCACGACTGACTGGATTCTAGTAAGTTCAAGGTTTAATAGAGATAATAAGGTCGCTTAGTGATGCTTAAAATAGCAAAAAACTCGGGATCAGACCATTTTCCATCAACAAACCTGAAAGTGCAACCGTCATCCGCCCCCCAAAACGGTCTCGTACAAGGTGCTTTCACTTCCATAAACTAGAAAAATTCGAGCCAAGCCAGAATCTGAAGACGGAAATCCAGTTTCGCTCCGCTGATCACTTGAAATGAGAGGGTAGTAATAGTGACTAGTCGTCATCAAAGTCCTTAGTTATATGATCTCAACTGCGCCGAGAATGTCATCCATCTAGCTGAGATGGTTCGGACACTTTCTTTGTCCCCCACCCAATAAATGTAGTGCCATCGCCTGACTGACGGCGGGGAAGCGCATATCAGTTCAAAATCGACTTAACGCAGACACAGAAATGGCTCTTTAATCTTCGGTAAAAAAATTCATCATCAGCCGTAGATCGTCATGCATGGACAGATACAGTTGCCGACATCATCGAGGCCGGCCAGACCAGGTATGATCATAACACAATGCACGAAATCCCCAGTAAAGGCCAAGCAGTTGCATACCTATGCACTAAAAATGAACTTCGCTCCAAGGTGATGAATTCACACGAGTAAGTCTTTTTCAAGTCATAGTTTCGCATATTACTCAGGTAGACGGAATCCGCAAGCAGGCTAGGGGAATAGGCATGCTGACCAACCCAAAAAGCCCTATTTTATAAGATTCGATAAGTTCTGAGCCGATGCGCAGGTGGAGGGCGGCTGAAATACACCCGGTCTTGTTCGCGAGCAAGGTTAGACAGGTGATACCGACTACCGTGACCTTGGCCGAGTACACCGCCGCGGTCACAACACTGGGTCGAAAATAAATGGGCAGCAGTTTTTTGCTACTTCTCAGGTCATGCAGCATTTTCCGATAATGGCGACCAGCGCACGCAGCTGCATCTTTCCAAGCGGCCAATGGTGCGTGAAAGCACGCCAATGGCTGCTGCTGTCTGTATAGGGTGCAAATAGCAACAGTTATAAGAATTACTGAACTGGTTGTCTCATTGGCCGTCTAAACCAGCGCATAGAACCTTCACCGTAGGCGTGACTTTTGGTTTTCGAAAGGTTTCTTAAAAGGGCAATTTTGGAACTTCATTAAAACACATTCCCGTTAAGTGACCTACATTTGCGACGAACCAAGGGGAAAAAACGTAAGGCAAGGATGCCTTGTATGGCCGTCTAACTAGGACACGAGAAAATGAAGCGTTCTAAATACATGTAGGTTTGCGCTTTATTCCAAGGAAATTATGCTCCAGATTAAGGTGAGAATAAGGGTACAATTTAGGGCTAAGTTTCAATTTTAGGTTTAGGTTTAGGGTAGGGCTAGGGTTAAGATTAAGGTGACAGTTTAGTTTCATGTTACGGTTAGTGTTAGCGGTAAGACAGATGTATATTTACCTTTCCCGAAATTTACCGTAAGACTACCTATTTTAAGCGGGTGGGGCGGTTCCTATTCCTGCGTCCTGTTTAGGCGGCCATACAAGGCATCCCTGCCGAAGATTTTAGTAACTTACCGCACGTTCTAAGTGTTGACTAGGACACATCCCCTTTTAGGTCCCTGAATCCATTTTTATCCATTTAAATTCTTCACTCAGTTTTCACACATTATTGCTTGATTCTCAGGCCAAAATTTCCAAGGCATCCTTGGGTTTTTCTCTAAGAAATGCAGCCGATATTATCGGCTTATTTTCTGCGGTGGCTTGTGTTCGATTTAGCTCTTCCTCCTTCGCCGAACTTTATCTTTGCTAAGTTTTCACTTGTAGGGCTCTCTACAGTGTGTTCGCTTTGTCATCGCACCCGATGGAAACCCGATAGTGTTGGGTGGATTTCAGCATAGTCCAAATGGTGTGCGTTTTACTATTTGCGACGCCTAAAGTTTTGTGCTTTGAATGGTCACTTACTAGAAGATAACCTGGTTTTTGAAGCCAGGCAATAGTTTATCCGGTAAAGATGACTTAGGTGGCCACCTAAACAGAACATGAGAATAGTAACCATCCGCAATACAGGTGTCTTTGCGCCAAATTCCAGGGCAAATAGGGTTATGTTCCTAGTTAGCGTTAGGTTTAAAGTTAGGTTGAAGGTTAGGGTCAAGGTTACCGTTAATGCAAATTAGGGTTAACTTTGCGGTGAAGGTTAGAGTTCGTTCTTAAATGTAGGGTTGGGGTTAAGATTGAGACTGCGTCGTAGGTTTATGTTAGGGGAGTGGGGGTGGAACAATTAATGAGGTAGATGCAGTAGGTACTCTCAATATAATCCAGCGCCAGTCACTGTCCCAGCACCACCCTGATGTGGAGCATACGGTTAGGGTTAGGACACGAGGATGTTTACCCTTCTTGGACTTATGCGCAGGGCCAGGTTTATTACTTGGACGGACATTCTTATTCCCGTGTATTGTTTAGGGGGCCATATAAGTAATCCTTGCCATTTCTCCTTCCTGTTGTTGTTTATACTGTAAATATTAGGGCCGTTACTATCCCACTGTGTAAATTCTCACGAGATTGTCTCGATGGATCACCACGTGTAAGACAAACGAAAGCACTAGCAAATTTATCGGTTAGCCCTCCTAAAAAATCTAATTACAACTCCTTTAGTATCTGTCTTGCCACTGGGGTATCCTGCGAGTGGGATGTGGGCAACCAATGATCCCCGATCAGCCTGCATTCAAACAAATTCCTGCGTAACTTACCTTTAGAATCAACGGCACTCCCTGAATCCACTAGACAAACTGCTTATTTTGGCCTTTGTAATTTACGTCTGGTAGAGATGCCTTGTATGGCTGCCTAAACAGGACACAGGAATAGGAACCACCCCATACGCTTAAAATAGGTAGTTTTACGGTAAATTTCGGGAAAGGTAAATATACCTGTGTCTTAACGCTAACACTAACCCTAACATAAAACTAAACTGTCACCTTAATGTGAACCCTAGCCCTACCCTAAACCTGAACCCTAAATTTAACATGATAATAACCTTTACCCTTCCTAAATCATGACCCTAACCCCAACTCTGACCTTAACTTAAAATGGAAACCTAACCCTAATCATCACCTTAATCCTAAGCATAATTTCCTTGGAATAGAGCGCGAAGCTACATGTATTTTAGACGCTTCTTTCTCGGGTTCTAGTTAGGCGACCATGCAAGGCACCCTTACCGAATTTTCTAAACTGAAGGAAAAATGTCAGAAAAGAAGCTAATCTTTCATGACTCGGATCGAGGGGCTCACACTTAGGCCTGTTAACTGACAGTCGTAGCAAGAAAGGAATGAATACTTTTGCCCTTTTATAAATTACAAAGACGAACGTGTGCGAAAACTCACATTTATGAAGGATTCATCGAGATCATTATCAAGGCGGTATTGCTCGAGGGCATCCATCGTTATTTTGTCTGAAAGAAAATAGAATAAGGACATTCATGGGGACGTCGAGTATTTGCCAACCCTTCAAAGTATTTGGTTAGCATTCGTACTTAGTAAAAACAGGAAAGTCAACTTTTAGATATATTTCCAACGGCACTTCCGAAACCTGGTTCATCTCAGTGCGAGCTGTAAGGCCCGTGTAGAAGGCCGTGCCACTGACAAAAATTGCACCTTTTTTATAAAAATGTTAAAGAAACTTCGTAGAGGGCGCAAAAGTGATTTGATCTTCACCCAAAATGCCCCTAGCTTCAACAACCTTTGAGAAGTCGATGACCAAGCAATGCTTGTGTTTATTCAAAAAAGTAACTGGGTGACCTTATGAATGCCGTAGAAATTTCTAAGACGAATTACTTGAAAACATGTGTAATATCATCTCGTTTTATTACGGACTTTTGGGGAGGGCCTTAAGCAATATTGACTTCGGCGGCTGTGAGAATGTTAGGTGGTGACTCATCGAGTCTGGTCACCGATGACTAAGCATCCTGGCAGGCACACCCGACCACATGGAGTACTGCAAAATAAATAGTGTGACGGGTAACGGATTAAGAGCCTTGGATATTTTGTGGAATAATGTAAACTGAGCTGCACAGTGCTATCTAACAGGGCATCTGGAGACTCAGCTAATAACTGCCCAGTAAACATGTCCAATATAACCTGGTAGTCCCAAATGTTCTGGCAAATTAATAGTCTAGACCGTTTACAGAACCGTCGACAGTCCTGTTGAGGTCTCGGTGAAAGATATCGTGGATGGTTGTGAGGAGATCTGTGAGCATGTGCCTGAAACTAGTACGGCTGGATGAAAAAAATAACCCCGGAAGACGGTAAAGAACCGTTAATTCCCAACCAGGTGTTTCTTCCAGACAGGTTTATTTCTGTGGTGGATACCATTTTTGAAGGTTTTTTCGGTACGAATGACTTTTATCGCCACCTAATCAGAACATGGGAATAGGGACGCCCCACACAGGTGGCCTTGCTATAAATTTCGGGAAGGTTAAAAATTGCCGTGGTTTAACCCTAACGTAAAACTCAACTGTAACCTTAAGCTTAAACCTAGCCTTATCCCGAACCTAAACCCTACAGCTACCGCGAACCCAAACCTTTACCCTTAACGTACTCCTGACCCTACCTCTGACCTCAAACATAATCCTTATCTTAACCTTAACCCTCACCTTTATCCTAAGCCCAAGTTCCCCGGGATTTGGTACAAAATCACATGTATTGCGGACGGTTCCTATTCTGGTATCCCTGATGAAGCGGCCATACAAGTCATCCATACAATTTTTTATTTACTCAGAGAAAGCGTGGCTGAAGTGACGAAGTTTAAAATTGTCCAACACCACAGTTATGCTCCAACAGTAGAAATTGAAGTTAATGAGTCGGCGAAGCCATCCGATATGAATTTGAAAATAACCTTTTCGAATAATGCAGGCATATATAGTGCCGTAAACAGAGACGGGTTCAGACGCTCTAAATATAAAGCATCCCTCTAGTCAGGTGCGCCGTATTAAAGACACGAGGTAGACCCAAATATAATACCAGCTTCAGTTTGCAGAGGTTTGAAGTATAATTGTCTGATTGAGGTCTAGCTAATAATAGCACACACGGTTAAAACAAAGGGAAAGACAGTGATGTTAAGGTAAATAAAACAGCCTTGCTTGATCGAACTAAGGGACTTAACATAAGTATCTGATGCAGCAACTCCTCAACATTTGAATGAAAACATATGGATCTGTCATAAAGATCAACTTTGAAAAATAATTTGTTCAAAGTTCGAACTCATCTCGTGGTGAAAACTTCAAAATTCACAGTAAACTCTTGGGCTTCAGGACTCTCGCACGCCAAAAATCCCGGATAAAGGAAAGTGAACTCAGTGTAAACCTAATGACAGTAGCAGAGTAAGAGATTCATTTGCATCATCTGCACAATAAGCTTGTGAAGATGTTCCAGGGAACAGAAAATTAGCGAACTCACAAACAAAGAGGAAGATAATCTTTTTGACATTGAAACAGACATAAAGAGAATCTGTTCAACACCAAAGTTTCAGAGAAAGTCCGTTCAAGTAAAAACGTTTTCGGTAATTCTTCATCACGTTAGTACGTTGACCTAAGCAGTCAAATTCTTAATACATGGCAGTTTGCTAAGGTTTAAATGCTCATAGTTTAAGGGATGTTGGCTGCAAATTCACTGTAATAGGGATGAAATTCAGTGCTAGAAGAGTCAGCGCGAAGATCAATCAGTACCACAAATTGATTGTGCGAAGGCTTGCGGGGAAGTGCACCCGGCAAAGTAAAAAAGTGCTTGTGCAAAGTTTTTCGCATGCGGATGATAGGATCCATGGCCGGTACTGTCGTTGATTCGGCCGCCAGTGGCTTTGTCGCTGTCTTCCCGACCTCCATCGCCAAGTTGATACCACAGAATGGAGCTTCGAAAGGGGTTGTGTCATGCTTCACTTACGAAGTCAGCGTATGTTCCTTTATCTTCTTTCAAAGACGTTGGGTCACCCGAGCGATGTACCCAACATCACACGAACAGGTACATGCGCAGACGTGTATGGAGGCAGTCAAGCACAACCCTTTGCCCTTGCTGTCACGTAATAAATCGATCGTAATGTGTCATGATTGCATTTCTCCCTTCCATCAACCTCCCCCCCCAGTCATAACTTTTGGTTCCGTTAAAGTACAGCCGGTTTCCCACCAGCTGTGAACAGTTATTCCTTAAAGAACCTTTTAATGTACTACAAATTTATCTATGGATCTAAATGTAGCTGCCCGATAAAAAATTACTGAAAAGGGCTTTCTATTCACAAGTCTTCTATGAAACAGTCAAGTTGGAATTTTTACCACGCGAAAGACATTTAAATTAAATTCAGTTTACCTCGACCATTCTATCCATTTTAAAACTTAAAAAGTTACAGAGGAAAATAACACTACTGATTTAAAGGAACAGGACAGAAGATTCATTTGTAAAGCTGCTAGATGGGACTCGAAGAAAGGCTTGAGTAATAGACTACTTCTTTAGAGAAGCACGTTAAAATAAAGAACGTCGCAGCTCTCGGTATTCGAACCGGACAGTTCAGCATTTAGGGCGGGTCTTAGATTGCCGATCTAACGAACTTAAGCTAAAACCCTCTCGATGAAACACACTTTCCCAGTTCAAACAAAGATTAAACAACACTGTTGCAGAGCCCCGAAAACAATCAAATTTGAAACGCACTCGATCCGAGCTCGTTTCGGGTTCAAAAATTTGACCGATCGAGCTCGACGGTGACGGCTATTTCGAGCCCCAGTCGAGTTCTAGTCGGTGGATACATCAACCACAGTACGCGTATTTTGCGCGCGCGAGAAGGGGAAGAGTCCAAGGCCAACTATCGGTAACTTATGTGCCAACCTTAAAGTGATCACACTAGTTGAACTTCGGCTCAAATTTCATTGTTGTTAGGGAGGGAGACGTTCAAAACACAACACAGCTGGTAGGAAGGACGATGGGAACGCCAAAACGAACCATTTGAACGCAGCTCATTCACAAAGACTAAACCACCTTAAACGCCAAGGAGAAAAAGCACCAGTATATCTCAGTTAGACCTCAACTTCGACGTTTTCCACCGTGTACTCCACAGCATCGTGGTGCAGGGACGGTAACATGCGCTGAATTATAGAGAGCAGACTTGCGCTGCATTTGTTTCACTTTCTGCTCCACTCTTCACCATCATAAGTGCATAACTTGCACTACCCATATGGAATCACGGTTAGGGTTTCATAAAGGACGGCATATTTTCCGCATTTCTGATACCTAACAGACAAAAACTCCTGGCAATTTGCCGATTAGTGCGACATAGTCACGTACCAATCACTGCTGACCGATGACAGACTTTCACAGCGCTTCATATAACACTTAGTCTACGAGGTAACGCTCTGTAACGTAAAGAAGGTATAATTGTAAGAAGTTGAAGTCCTCACTAAAAAAATCTTTAAAGCTTTCTTGCATTTAATGACCAAACTAAAGGTACCTGACGAAATGCGGCTCTTGAAGACTTGCTGATCCCCGTACTAACCAAGGTTTATATCATATGGCTCATGCAAAGATTACTACCAGTAAAATGAAGGTTTATGAGCTTGATGTATTAGCTGATTTTTAAGCGATATTCGGTGTGCGCTACCTAACAATTTGACTTGAAATTACGCTTTTGAATGGTGATCACCAAATGTCGTGGCATTTGTGAAACTAAAAAACAAATTTGATCTGTTCCATAGCTTTGGTTCAAGCGAATTAGGAAAATATTATCGAGGTTTGGTTTTTTAAAGACCTCTAGAAGGAAAAATAAGACCTCTGCCCAGTCTCACTTTGGCACAAACTAACCGTGACATACAAGACGTCAGCAGAAGATTGCTGCAGCATAAATAAATACTGTTCATTTGGTATGTCTTACTAATAAAAAGCCTCGCAACTCATAGGCAATACAAAATTCTAGGTGCCGGAAAAAAGGTAACCTTCGCCACCTTTTTATAGGGCGTTTTTATTACCTGTTGATTGCTTTGGAAAGTTTGACCTCAAATTCATTTGTGGAGGGTGACGGTTCATTAAATGCACCAACAGTTTAGCGCAGTTTCAATGATAACCAATTCTCAGGCTCTAATAAATCATGGGAGAAAATAGCTCCTGAAATGTTTCATCGGCCTTGGGCAAATGAAGACAACTATTAGCGAAAACCTCACACTGTTAACATTGGCGATCAGTTTAAATTCTCAACTATTTATATAATGGTACCGACTTACTGACCCGTGTGGTCCTTGTCAATGGTGAAAAAGGCTTCCATTAGTGCGTCCATGGCGGCTACCAAAAACGGAACTTATCGACAATGACTCGCCGGAATACAAGTCGTAGCCGAACCAAACTGCTATCACAATGTCGCACGTGCAACGTTAACATTGTTGCCAAGACGGCACCGAATTTGCGCAGCCATTGGCTCGTGGTTCACCAATCAGCTGGCGGTTACGTGTGTCTAGCCCTCACATCGACTGCATGCATGCTAGGCGTGGGCGGCCTGCAAAGCGTCTAACCACGTTCTAACGGTGGGTGGTGATTCTTTTCAACTAGATTTATTTTGAGATGGGGTTAATACCAACCAGAAATTAATTCCTTTCTGGTTCATCACAGTCGGTCGTTTCTCGTTTAGCGTCGCGACACACTAGCCAGTGTCCACAACCAATCGCAATGGTTCGATGCAAAGACTATAGGCGCAAATAGCTGTCTTGCGTTTATTACGGGCCCTTGATTGACAGTGTGGACATGGGTTAAAGATGGAGGAGTGCTAAAAACAGGGAGTTTGCATGTGGTTGGGGTCGGGGAAGTGGGTGCGTTGGTCATACTTTGGATTTCGGCATGCGTTCAGCTGCTCGCAATGCCCGAGCGGTCTAAGACATGAGGCGTGTGTCGTGAGGTCGTGCAGTGGAATTCAAAATTATGCAAGTTAGTATTCACTGCAGGAAAGTCCTAGGGCGTATCGACTACCCATTATAACTATGAAAAAGCCGTCCGAGTCTGCTTTCCTTCAGGCACCGTCTGGTCTTTGCGTACGTTTTGTTTATTCTCAGAGAGGTTGTCGGCTCCTGACTTGATTACTTTCCGAGAAAATTAATGCGCGAACTTGGAGTAAATCCTTCGGAACAAACCTTTTCAGGTTCGGTTCGAAATTTAAAATGAATATTTAACTGGAGTCCATCAGCTACTTTAGAATAACCGCGTACTATCCACTAGCTGCCGACAGGCAGTCAGAAATATACACTACATGATTACTTAATATACAGGCAGCAGAGGTACTATCTAACAGCCCAGACACGTGTGTTTCACCAATCTTGTGCCGGTGCATGACGCTGATTCGAGTGGTTCAGCTCATCAGTGGGAGGAATTTTAACTAGTAACCTTGTTTTCAGTACAGTAAATAATTACGTAGTGTATTTAGCGGATCCATTCAGTTATTTTTCTCTGACTTTTTCGGAGGAAACAGGCTCCATGTGTGTAATTTAGTTTGTTGCACTCAGTGTGCATAAAAGTTCTATCTAGTTATGAATTCATTCATGCTGAACAACTAAGTCTTCTAAGTTTAATTTAAATCCTGAGAACAAGGGTAGGAGTTTTGATACCTAATTGCTGAGCAGATTAATGACCTGGGAACTTCAGCGAATTAGATTGCTTCATTGACAGCTGCTACTGGTCTTATAGGCTCGCTGTGACAAGATACTTACACGAACCTCTTTGAAAGATGGTCGCTATATGTAAATAAGGCAGACACCTTTGCCTCTTCGAACAGTAATGCAATATATGGTCGAAAAATGTGTTTCCTTTCACTATCTTGCACTATATACCTAATTAATGGATGCAGCAGCTGAAAAACATCTCACTGCTTTTTGTACGACCCTTCAGCATGCGGAAAAAGGTGTCCGAAATGCGAGCAAGTGGAGCGAGTCTGGGCAATTTGGTGATATTTCCTTACGTAATATACACACCTTGTCTTACTAGTAATGCGATAGATAAGGTGGAATCAAAGGTCAATGTGGACCTTGACTGCCTGTTCAGAGTGAGAATAGAAAGAAAGGAGATGGCCGCTGGCAGTGTTTTTATTCAGAGTTCTGGTCATGCATTCTTGGTACCTGTTCTTGGCTTCCTATCTTCGGTGAACTTCGAGGTGTGCAGCTACATACATTATACAAGACCAAAATTATATCCAATACCTGCGAAAGTAGCTGTTGGGTGATGATTTCAAGGTGTCTTCGTAGCCTTGATTGTGCCCTGGTCATCTTTAGGAAGCTTTAGAAACGTTTTAATAAAAGACACCGTTACGCGATCACCGCCATACCGGTAGATATCAGCGTTGTAAAAGTATTGTTATTATTCATTTCTTGCGGGAGACGTTCTTTTCGTCTTACATTCCGCAGAATTCAAAGGCATTTGCACTGAACGTGGTGGTCGCTTGGACGCGGTAGCCTATCCAGGCCTCGGCGTCGAAAAAAGCTTGCTCACTGCGAGCGCTCTGTAAATTTGCAGCTTGGTGTTGTGGAGCACGTCATAGCAGCTCAGATAAAAAGTCGTAAAACTGTCGAATACTGGACTAAATGGAAATTCAGTCTGCTATGCCATCGTCGATTACAATTGTTTTCCAAAATGTGCCCTTAAGTGGGTAAAGTCGACGAGGACAACGAGGCGATAGTCCTATTTATGTACTCACAAGTCGGCACCGATTGATGGCTAATGACAGGTTTGTTTGTGTTAATAGTAATTTCCGTGTTTTACTCCCTTGAGGGGGAGAGGGAGGTTAAGGGTTATCAGTTATGGCTAGTTTCCTCCCATTGGCTGGCAAGAGTCAGTCATTGATTGGTTTTGGAAGTGCAGAAAGCCTCCTACATTTTTTCTGTTGGCAATGTTGTTTGCATCTCGAACGCCACGCTCTTCTTTCTTTCAATGACCGGTTCCGATGAATAGGTTCTTTGTTTCGGTGCTTCTTAGATTTAAATGTCCCGAAAAGCCTGCCTAGCTGAAGTGCAGGTTGTGAACTCTCTTTTTGGTAAAGGCTAATTTTAAAATCACTATCCTCTTTCCAGACGACAGTCCGCTTAATTATCTAGAAAGATGGAACGTTACAGACCAACTAAATACAACAGTGACGATGCCTCATCTCAACTTCTTCCTACCTACACACTCACGGTTGACCAAGCAGGAGTGACACATCCGAGGAGAACCCTAATATAACAGTAGACATCTGCAATCCTGTCCAACATACTCGCAAATATACAGTGTCCCTATCTCATGAAATACCTACCGAAATGCTGGAATGTGTTGTCGATTCCGACAATTTAATTAAGTTGGGCTGTATTTTTGATTATCTTGCAGCCTCATTGCAAGATATCGAGCTTCCTTTCGGGGGCCTGCAAAAAACTACACTCTTTAAAAAGGACTACTTAAGTAGTACACATTTCTCATTGATTTTCGATGCCTTCATAAATGTAAATATATTTGTTTAAGTAAACATGCACCGAAATACTCTTTTTTAATCTTTTGGTAGCAAACTAAGTCTCCTTCAAATTGCATACTTTAAGAAAGCGTGTCTTTCGGTTTTGACAAACCTTCGAAATTGCCGAATAATTTTGAACCATATCTGCAGTTACGCTTTAATTCAAGATTTTCAACCTATATCCTGTATGCTCTCTCTCACCCTATCTTAGGAAAATCGCACATTTCTCTACACTATGAGAAAAAAGCCACTTGGTTCTTATAAATTTTGCAATGGATGGGAATCGCGTTGTATACTTCATAGGCAACATGAATAAATTGATGGATGCGATGCATTATGAATGAACATTTCACGGTCATAAACGTTTTTTTAAAAAAAAACTGAACAATGCCCTTTCTTCAGGCATGGCGTTTTAAGAAGGTGTAATTTGCAACTGAATGAGTAAAAGAGAGCATATTTTTTTACGTATTTTCTACAAAATATATTGGAATTTATAATAGCATCAAAAATCAATGAGAAAAATGCAAACTACTTTAAATAGGCCTTTTTAAAGGGACGTTCTTGCAGGCCGTCCAAAGGAAGCTCGTTTTAAAGCTGACACACAGACGTAGCCGAAATATTTTGAGAGTAAACTACAAGGTAATCAATACTTCAGCCCAACTTAAGTAATTCATTTAAACCGAAAACACATTTCAGAATGTCGGTCGATATTTCATGAGATAGGGAATCGACTATACTTCCAACTGCACATCCCCGGCCCGATTCTTTGACGGTAGCTGCACTAGATCCAATTCAGGTGTACCTTAGTTAAGATGCTTTTGGTAATTTCATCGGCATTTGACTGAGTAGGATGAATACTATAACTGCAGTAGCCTCGTTCCAGTATCAGTTAGACGGTCGCGAATGACAATGTCAATCGTGTATCCCACAGCGCGGCAGATGCAAGTCGGTGAGTTGCACGTGAATTAGTTATAGTGCTAACAGACTTGCGCACCATCTTTTGCACCATTTGCTCCCTCATACATCTGGGCCCGATGGCAAAATACAGTCAAGCCAACGGTAGGCAGGCTCAGGCACAGTAGCTTACGGAGATGGACAACCCGTCTACGAATCCCACACGGTTCGGACGTCTCGAACGACAAGTTCCACTTTGTGCTCCATGGCAGGGCGGGCGCAGGGACGGTGACTTGCGCGTGAACTAGTTGATGGTGATAGTACGCTTGCACAGAATCTACCGCACTCTCACCTCCTCATCCTCCCGAGCCCGATTTCAGGACAGAGTCAAGAAGGCCGCAGGTGGGATCAGGCGCAGGTAGCTGCGGCGTGATAAGACACCTAGGCGTGCCGATACGTGCCAATACGCCTGATCCGCGCATAATGAATCAGGATTGCACCAAACAACAAAGAAAGGGGCGTCTCGGATCCTACTATGCGGGTGTGCCACAGAGGCCAAGTTCAAAGGAACCCGTTGCAGCTGGACTCTCCCTTCTTACAGATAGAGATCAAGTTGTCCCGACATTTGGTAGCCTTCCAAGCCATGGTTTTTAGCGTCCATAATAGATTACTGTGCGTTTGATCGTTTATAGTGAATAATATGCGCTGATTGCCGTTGCAATGGAGCCTTGAAGGCGATCTCACTGCCTCCTCTTTCTGTTGCACCAGTCGATCGTTCGAGCCTGTCTGCAAACTGGCGCTGATACCGAACGCAGTAGCTGATAGAACTAAATTACCTGACCCTCATAGAACAAACCAGGATTTTACACAACGGGAATGGGCTGCTGGGATCTCACATGTGTAAGAGGCTACGCAGAGAAGGAGCGAAAGACCAAGATTCCCCTTGTGCGCGAGGTGTTGGTTTCGTGCTCGCGGTCGGTGATCAAGGATGGGTTCGTGTTGAATGTATGTGCTAGTGACGAGCTATGGTACGTAGGTTTGACTGGCGGTATTTGACCGCAGGTTTTGATTGATGCGCATGTGTGCATAGTGGATACGCATGTGGTCGAAAAGACGCATGCGGTGAATGAATGAGCGTGAACATCTGAGGCGGTTGCGATGGGTGTAAGTCAGCGCCGCGGGAAGTGGG
The DNA here is from genome assembly GCA_017591395.1 of Schistocephalus solidus. Taxonomy (NCBI): domain Eukaryota; kingdom Metazoa; phylum Platyhelminthes; class Cestoda; order Diphyllobothriidea; family Diphyllobothriidae; genus Schistocephalus; species Schistocephalus solidus. Next base: position 277,458 of record WEDG01000111.1, read on the forward strand.
TACCCAGCCAATGCGCACTGGGTTCACAAGTGACCGTCCAGGCCAATGCGTGCGATGTAAGTGCGATCGCAATGGAAATAGTCCGAATTTCTGATGATGGGTTTGTTTGTGGTGGTGAGGATATTTAATACGGCATCAGAAGTGTTCTCATTAGTGGGATATGGAAGAGTTGGTAGTCATAATTGACAACTTCGTGGAGATTCTAACAGAGACGATAGGGATGTTGGGGGCCGAGGACGTTCGCTGGGGCGATGGGGCACCTGATTAACAGTGGCGGTGGTCGCTGTCGTGGGGTTTGGTGAAGAAGTAACCACGGATGCGATTGCTAAGGTCGCCGGTGGAGCTCTCAACTTGCTGTTACGTTAGGTCAAGAGGTATCCAACTAGGCCGGTTCATGTGTAGAACGTTCGTCGCGTGTTACAGACGAGTTGTTCCGTGCCTGATGAACCAACTCATCACGGAAACAAGAGGTAGTCTGCTCGGATGCCACTTGAGTGGGAGTGTCCTAGAGGTCACATTAAAAAGCCATTGCAGCCGAGCTCTCAGTTCATCCGTCAACCAGTCCACACATTCGCCTCCAGGACTGACCGGGGGACCAAGATATCCAACCGGTTGGCGACTTTCCAAGCCAGGAAATTTAACGTGTCATGCTGGTTTCAATGCACGCCAGCTTTATTATCATGAGTTATAGGCTGACATGACGTGGGGATGGCGTCCACAGAGTCATCCTCACTCTATCTTTCCTCTGCCGTAAATCAGTTGCCTACCCGAGTCCGTCCGTCATCTGAGTGATAGAACTCAATGGTCCATCTACGTGTGCCAAATCTCTTGTTCCCGTAGATCGTGTTGGTCATATGTAAGTACTACCTTGTTGTCTTCTCTCCCCCTCATTATCGTCGTCTCAGTAGCAGGCCTTTTAAAATGTAGGGCTAATGCAGGTTGCCATGCTCAGTGGGACTTTTACGCCTTTCCAAGACCGACCTAATTGATCCACCAATAATGTAAGAATTGGCAGGCTCTAAAAAATTTGATCCGTCTACTGGTCGATTCCGCGCTCGGGAACATAGTCTTGAGGGCTGCTGGTTCAGTTCATGTAGTGCCTTTGACGAAACTGGGCAAGTATGATTTATATGGCCGCCTACATAGGACACGGGTATAGGAACGTCATGCACAGGTAATAAGCGTGGCTCTGCGCATGATTCCAGGAAGGAGACAAAATCCCACAATCTTAACCTAACACTAGTAAACATAAACGTAAACCATAGTTCTTATCTTAATCCTGATCCCATTCTTATCCCCATGCCCACCCTGAACACGTACATTGCAGTTAGCACTAAACATAAGCTTAATCCTAGCCCTAATTTATCTGTAGTTTGACACAAATTCATCTGTATGGCGGGTGGTTACTATACCCCTGTCCTGTTTAGGGAATCTTTCAAGTAATCCTTTCCAGAAACTCTTAGCACTGAAGCTATCAACGATATTTCCCTTACTTCAGTATGAATGGCCACCTGCAAGTTTTGGTCAGAACGCTCTTCCGACAGTCAGTTCTCGTAGAGTAAATTTGGCAACCTCCATGCAATGCCTCTGGATAATTTTAGGTGTTACTAACTTATCATTCTTTAGTGGATACTGCTTTACAAATATCGGGTTTCGCCAGTTATCTTGTGATTTTGGAAACGAGACTAGATAGAAGCTACTTGCATAAGACATTTGTCTCCGAGGTCTTGCATTTTGATTGTTCTAAAACCGAACGTTTATTAACTGATAGGTAAAATAAGAATGTCATTAAGTCACTTTAAAAGGGTGAGGTTTTTGTCGTTTTCTTAAATTCATAATAATGGGACGCTAAGGTAGGAAGGTATGATCGTCTATGTTTAAACCACTAGCAAGTTCTGCCCGTATCTGAAGCTGCTCTACGGGGCTATGAACGAAAGAATTCACTATACAAGTCCTTGTATCTAAATAAAACTCGTAAAAGTGTATATTTCCCTGGTTCAATAATAGGGGTTAGCATTAAATTATTCGATAATGTAAGGTCTTTTATCAAAAAGATCTGCATTTATTTACCCGAAAGTTATTCAAAATGTAGGCTACCATTCGGCATATCATCCACGTTTCTTAAGGCCCTGTAGCTCTCAATACTCCGCTATAGGTTATGACAAGCCCTAGATGAAGTTTAACTCGCATTGAGCATTCTTATGGTGGGATTTCGAAGTCGTGGAGGTCACATGCTTTTAGATTAAAAACGCCTTTGGCAATCTTCCGTGACAAGTGTGGATTTTCTGACAGGTTCGCCGATGTGTGCCATCCGCAGAGAAAAGAATTTGGCTTTTAGAACTCGATGTCAGTTGGACCCTGACTTTATTAGTTGTACGTGTATTATACGGTTCTGAAGCGCTGGGCCGAGCACTTCAGAAATGTCCTTAATTGCTTATCAGCCATCTCCGTTGCTGCCATTGACCGGCTCCCTCAAGTGGACACGAACAATGACCTGGATCTGCCGCCTTCCCTACCAGAAACCATCCGGGCCGTGCAGCAGATTTCCAGCGGTAAAGCACCGGGATCCGACGCAATCACACCGGAAGTCTATAAGCACGGTGGGCCTCGGTTGATGGCAGAACTCACAACACTCTTCCAAGAGATGTGGCGCCAAGGACAAGTTCCTCAGGATTTCAAAGACGCGACCATCGTCCATCTCTACAAACGGAAGGGGAACCGGCAACTCTGTGATAATCACAGAGGCATCTCATTGCTCAATATCGCCGGGAAGATCTTCGCCCGTATCCTTCTCAATCGTCTTAACGGTCACCTAGAGCAGGGCCTGCTCCCGGAAAGCCAATGTGGCTTCCGCCGACACCGCGGAACAACCGATATGATCTTTGCCGCCGTCCAGCTACAAGAGAAGTGTCAGGAGATGCGAACTCACCTATACACTACCTTCGTGGATCTAACGAAAGCCTTTGACACGGTCAATCGCGACGGACTGTGGAAAGTCATGCAGAAATTTGGTTGTCCTGAGCGGTTCACGCACATGGTGCGTCAGCTTCATGACGGGATGACGGCGCGCGTCACTGACAACGGGACGGTATCCGAAGCATTCGCAGTGACCAACGGAGTGAAGCAGGGCTGCGTACTGGCCCCCACCCTCTTCAGTCTCATGTTCTCGGCTATGCTAATGGACGCCTACCGTGATGAGCAGCCTGGTATCCACATCGCCTACAGAACTGACGGGCACCTTCTCAACAGTCGGCGTATGCAGGCTCCAACACGCGTGTCTACGACTACAGTCCATGACTTGCTCTTCGCGGACGACTGCGCCCTTAACACCGTGACGGAGGAGGACATGCAAAGGAGCATGGACCTCTTCGCCGAAGGCTGCGCCGATTTTGGATTAACAATCAGTACAGCCAAAACGGTTGTCATGCACCAGCCGCCACCCAGCGCGGAATACGATGCTCCTCGATTCAATGTCAACGGTGCTCAACTAAAAACGTGGAAACCTTCGCTTATCTAGGAAGCACAATGTCGCGCAACACGAGAATCGATGACGAGGTTGCCCAACGGATCTCCAAAGCTAGTCAGGCCTTCGGCTGGCTGCAGGCCTCCGTGTGGAATCGCCACGGTATTCACCTGAACACCAAACTGAAGATGTACAAGGCCGTCGTCTTGACGACACTCCTTTACGGAGCGGAAACCTGGACCGTCTACTCGAACGAAGCCAGGAAGCTGAATCACTTTCATCTCAGCTGCCTCCGCAGAATACTGAAGCTGAGATGGCAAGACAGGATCCCGGACACGGAAGTCCTGGAGCGGACCGGAATCCTCAGCATCCATGCCATGCTGAGGCAAGTGCAACTGCGATGGAGCGGCCACCTGGTAAGAATGGATGACGAACGACTACCCAAACGACTTTTCTACGGAGATGTCGCTACGGGTTCTCGCCGGCAGGGAGGTCAAAAACGACGCTACAATGACACTTTGAAGAAATCGCTGAAGCAACTGCAAATCAAACTCGGCGACCTAGGATGACCTCGCCCAGGATAAACCGGTATGGAGAAGATCAGTGAAGACTGGTTCAGCAATCTATGAGGCCAACCGGATCGCCGCCGCAAAGGCCAAAAGAGCGGCACGAAAGTCACCTGCGCCCCGGACCAACACCGCCAATGCCCAGGCCCTGCCAACATGCCCGCGCTGTCAACGCATCTTCCGCGCGCGAATCGGCCCGGTTGGACATCTTCGGACGCAATGCACCAACAATCCGACGATTCCAATTTCTACGTCAAATTCTGCCAACCCTCCTTCTGACTCCCCCACCCTCACTCCTGGCATCAATTCCATTACTTCACAATCAATAGAGACCACATCCATCTACTCATCGCCTGTTACCCCCACCACCGCAACCACCACCGCCTTCGCCTTCACCACCATCAGCGATGGGGAATCTCTCCTAAGCTGTGCTCAATGCGACCGCACATTCACCTCACGCATCGGCCTTGTCGGTCACTTGCGAATACATCGTACAGAGACCGGTGAGCCAGTGCCTGGAACACCATCACACAGCAGAGATCGTCGCCTCCACTGCCCTCACTGTCCTCGCGCATTCACTCATCGCATGGGCCTATTCGGTCACTTGCGCATCCATGACAGCGGAATTCACCATAATGCCGACAACACTGATACACCATGCACACCCTCCGCTCCCGCCATTCTTAGCGCCCCTGCCATCCCCCGCTATCATAAATGACATCCTCCCAGCCTCTACCGACTTCTCCTGTCCACACTGCGCCCGCAACTTCAACTCACGCATCGGCCTGGCCGGTCACCTGCGAATCCATCGCACGGAGGCTGGTAAACCAGTGCCTGGGGCTCCGACATACAGTCGACACGCCCGCCTTCACTGCCCTCACTGCTCCCGCACATTCACACACGACATGGGCCTATAAGGACACATGCGCCTCCACGACAACCTCCAGTAAACCACCGGAGGCTAAGCTACATCAGCGCACACTACCTACACTAATACATCGACAACACCCTCACAGTCACCATTTACCAGAGTATATCACGGTTTCCTAGAAACCGTGGCTGGGAAGTCTGCCAATCTGACGCTTCCCTTAGACCACGCCGTCGGCTCAGTGTATGTGCTGTGTGTGTCGAGTGGCTGACCAGTGGACTGGGAGTCAGACGGCGATGGCTGCTCCATATCCCCTGAGTTTGTGAATCCTGATGTGTGCGTTATGGGGGCCAGGTCGTGCTGTGGTGCGCGAAGACGGTTACGCCGATCCGTCAGCCAATGCGCCCACTCCCACATCAGGCAACTGACCGGCTCGGACAGTGTCCGATGGTGGGGGTTGGGGAAAGAGTGAGGTCGACAGCTCAGCGCATGTTCCTCACTATAAACAATCTGACGCGCTTGAAACTATCACGGTGCGCTAAAAGCCGTGGCTTGGAAGGTTGCCAACTGACGGGATAACTCGGACCGCGTGGTCAGCCCAATGTGTGTTGTGTGGAGTGGCTGACTGGCGGACTGAGAGTCAGGTTGCAATGGCTCCTTCTTAATGTGGCCTTTATGGCACTCCCACTCCGTGGGATCCGAGCCAGGTGTGGTGGCACGCCCAGGGGCAGCTCCGGCCGCGCCAGCCACCTGCGCCCTCTCCCATATCCGGTCTTCTTGACTCTGTCATGACACCAGGCTCAGGTGGGGGAGGAGGAGAGAGTGCGATAGCTGCAGCGCAAGGCTACTATCACTTAAAACTAATTCACGCGCAATTCACCGTCCCTGCACCACCTGGTGTGGAGCATACAGTGGACCTCGTCGAAATCGACGGTCGAACTGCCGGATACGGTTGACTTTTTTCACCTGAGAGGGGTAAGACGCACTTTTCCCTTTCCAAAATGCATGTCACTTCTCTGATCTCCTGATATGACTAACAAAATCCAGTAAAAGTAAAACGATTCACGAGAAACGTCGTAAGCTATTCACCTTTCGCACAAGTATGACCAGTACCTAAATGAATGCTTTTGTAACTTGACGGATGAGCATTGGCCTTGGTTGTAGCTCGAAACCAATTTGAACACGAATTCTTTGAAAATGTGCGCGCACAATATAGATACGGTAAAAAAGTATGCGGAACATTAGTGATTTATCTTTGAAACAAACGTTATATTTTGGTTAGGATACTTCAGTAATTCATGATTTTAGATACGATATTATTTTCTGCGTTAAGTTAAAAAAACATAAGGGCTTTGGAAAGATTATATTTACTCGCAAAACAGTTATAACTAGGTCCAGCTATTTTAAGTTACCCTGTTAACAAGCGGCTATTAAACTTGTTAATGGGGAACCGCTTAAAATTTCCTTCGTTCACTTTGTAAGTATAATTGGCATCTGACCGGTCTTCCATGCTTTTTTCGCTAATTTGTTTTGTCATTTATTATCTAACTGTTCGTTTCAAACGATGCAGCTTTCCATTTTTCCTCAGCTTTGAGGGTCTGAGCTTTATCCAACTTTCTCTAACTCCTAAAGTGTGTGATTTGACAATGCAACGAATACTATTGAACTTGAGGAACAACTTCATCCTCAGAATATCAAACAATGCGTAGACAGAGCACGAGTCAAAAGACGCATTCAACCCTTCTGGATATATCTTTCACCGCCGTACTTTAAGGTTAAACTGGCTAACGCTGGGTGGCTGTTAGTGTCTGCTTCTTGGTCCCGCTAAATATGTGACGTTCAAGTTACAACGCGTTAGGCGATGCAACTTTAAACGGAGTGCACAACCTAGAAGCGAGACGTGCAACGTATCGCCGCACCTGGTATCGACTACCCAAAAAAACCAATAAGGTCTCCGTGTTTACGCACGTGGGAGCAAAGGTCTGCACGTTTGGCGACAAATCTGAGGCGGTTTCGCATAGCTTCAGTTCAGTTATCGACCTAGATTATTTCACAATTTACTGCAGTGCACTGTCGTTTTTGAGAATTCATCAGACGAACGATCAGGTTCGATAAACAAACCAATTTTTCGCGTGCACAATATCTATCTTTCGTGGTTTAACAAGATTTAGAGGAGCAGGAAGATGACTGAGGAAACAATTGTTGTGATCAGGCCCTTCAGAGGAGAAAGACACATACAAATTTGTGGAAGTTGTGAAGGCTAGGTAGGTGAACGGTGGCGCGCAGAGGGTTCCAGATCGCGAAATCGACCATTAGATAGGTCAGCCTTTGTAGAGCCTGCCAATTCGTACATCATTGGTGGATCAATTAGGTCAGTCTTGGAAAGGCGTAAAAGTCCCACTGAGCATGGCAACCTGCATTAGCCCTGCATTTTAAAAGGCCTGCTACTGAGACGACGATAATGAGGGGGAGAGAAGACAACAAGGTAGTACTTACATATGACCAACACGATCTACGGGAACAAGAGATGTAGCACACGTAGATGGACCATTGAGTTCTGTCAGTCAGATGACGGACGGACTCGGGCAGGCAACTGATTTACGGCAGAGGAAAGATAGAGTGAGGATGACTCTGTGGACGCCATCCCCACGTCATGTCAGCCTATAACTCATGATAATAAAGCTGGCGTGCATTGAAACCAGCATGACACGTTAAATGTCCTGGCTTGGAAAGTCGCCAACCGGCGGGATATCTTGGTCCCCCGGTCAGTCCTGGAGGCGAATGTGTGGACTGGTTGACAGATGAACTGAGAGCTCAGCTGCAATGGCTTTTTAATGTGACCTCTAGGACACTCCCACTCAAGTGGCATCCGAGCAGACTACCTCTTGTTTCCGTGATGAGTTGGTTCATCAGGCACGGAACAACTCGTCTGTAACACGCGACGAACGTTCTACACATGAACCGGCCTAGTTGGATACCTCTTGACCTAACGTAACAGCAAGTTGAGAGCTCCACCGGCGACCTTAGCAATCGCATCCGTGGTTACTTCTTCACCAGACCCCACGACAGCGACCACCGCCACTGTTAATCAGGTGCCCCATCGGCCCCAGCGAACGTCCTCGGCCCCCAGCATCCCTATCGTCTCTGCTAGAATCTCCACGAAGTTGTCAATTATGACTACCAACTCTTCCATATCCCGCCAAGGAGAACACTTCTGATGCCGTAGTAAATATCCTCACCACCACAAACAAACCCATCATCAGAAATTCGGACTGTTTCCATTGCGATCGCACTTAAATCGCACGCATTGGCCTGGACGGTCACTTGTGAACCCAGTGCGTATTGGCTGGGTACCCACTTCCCGCGGCGCTGACTTACACCCATCGCAACCGCCTCAGATGTTCACGCTCATTCATTCACCGCATGCGTCTTTTCGACCACATGCGTATCCACTATGCACACATGCGCATCAATCAAAACCTGCGGTCAAATACCGTCAGTTAAACCTACGTACCATAGCTCGTCACTAGCACATACATTCAACACGAACCCATCCTTGATCACCGACCGCGAGCACGAAACCAACACCTCGCGCACAAGGGAAAGCTTGGTCTTTCGCTCCTTCTCTGCGTAGTCTCTTACACATGTGTGATCCCAGCAGCCCATTCCCGTTGTGTAAAATCCTGGTTTGTTCTATGAGGGTCAGGTAATTTAGTTCTATCAGCTACTGCGTTCGGAATCAGCGCCAGTTTGCAGACAGGCTCGAACGATCAACTGGTGCAACAGAAAGAGGAGGCAGTGAGATCGCCTTCAAGGCTCCATTGCAACGGCAATCAGCGCATATTCTTCACTTTAAACAATCAAACGCACAGTAATCTATTATGGACGCTAAAAACCATGGCTTGGAAGGCTACCAAATGTCGGGACAACTTGATCTCTCTCTATCTGTAAGAAGGGAGAGTCCAGCTGCAACGGGTTCCTTTGAACGTGGCCTCTGTGGCACACCCACATAGTAGGATCCGAGACGCCCCTTTCTTTGTTGTTTGGTGCAATCCTGGTTCATTATGCGCGGATCAGGCGTATGGGCACGTATCGGCACGCCTAGGTGTCTTATCACGCCGCAGCTACCTGCGCCTGATTCCACCTGCGGCCTTCTTGACTCTGTCCTGAAATCGGGCTCGGGAGGATGAGGAGGTGAGAGTGCGGTAGATTCTGTGCAAGCGTACTATCACCATCAACTAGCTCACGCGCAAGTCACCGTCCCTGCACCCGCCCTGCCATGGAGCACAAAGTGGAACTGGTCGTTCGAGACGTCCGAACCGTGTGGGATGCGTAGACGGGTTGTCCATCTCCGTAAGCTACTGTGCCTGAGCCTGCCTACCGTTGGCTTGACTGTATTTTGCCATCGGGCCCAGATGTATGAGGGAGCAAATAGTGCAAAAGATGGTGCGCAAGTCTGTTAGCATTATAACTAATTCACGCGCAACTCACCGACTTGCATTTTCGGCGCTGTGGGACACACGATTGACATTGTCATTCGCGACCGTCTAACTGATACTGGAACGAGGCTACTGCAGTTATAGTATTTATCCTACTCAGTCACATACCGAGGAAATTACCAAAAGCATCTTAAATAAGGTACACCTGAATCGGATCTAGTACAGCTACCGTCAAAGAATCGGGCCGGGGATGTGCAGTTGGAAGTATAGTCGATTCCCTATCTCATGAAATATCAACCGATATTCTGAAATGTGTTTTCGGTTTAAATGAATTACTAAAGTTGGGCTGAAGTATTGATTACCTTGTAGTTTAACTCTTAAAATATTTCGGTTACGTCAGTTTGTCAGCTTTTAAACGAGCTTCCTTTGGACGGCCTGCAAGAACGTCCCTTTAAAAAGGCCTATTTAAGTAGTTTGCATTTTTTCATTGATTTTTGATGCTATTATAAATTCCAATATATTTTGTAGAAAATACGTAAAAATATGCTCTCTTTTACTCATTCAGTTGCAAATTACACCCTCTTAAAACGCCATGCCTGAAGAAAGGGCATTGTTCAGTTTTTTTTAAAAAAAACGTTTATGACCGTGAAATGTTCATTCATAATGCATCGCATCCATCAATTTATTCATGTTGCCTATGAAGTATACAACGCGATTCCGATCCATTGCAAAATTTATAAGAACCAAGTGGCTTTTTTCTCATAGTGTAGAGAAATGTGCGATTTTCCTAAGATAGGGTGAGAGAGAGCATACAGGATATAGGTTGAAAATCTTGAATTAAAGCGTAACTGCAGATATGGTTCAAAATTATTCGGCAATTTCGAAGGTTTGTCAAAACCGAAAGACACTCTATTTTAAAGTAGGCGATTTGAAAGAGACGTAGTTTGCTACCAAAAGATTAAAAAAAGAGTATTTTGGTGCATGTTTACTTAAACAAATATATTTACATTTATGAAGGCATCGAAAATCAATGAGAAAATGTATACTACTTAATTAGTCCTTTTTAAAGAGTGTAGTGTTTTGCAGGCCCCCGAAAGGAAGCTCGATATCTTGCAATGAGGCTGCAAGATAATCAAAAATACAGCCCAACTTAATTAAATTGTTGGAATCGACAACACATTCCAGCATTTCGGTAGGTATTTCATGAGATAGGGACACTGTATATTTGCGAGTATGTTGGACAGGATTGCAGATGTCTACTGTTATATTAGGGTTCTCCTCGGACGTGTCACTCCTGCTTGGTCAACCGTGAGTGTGTAGGTAGGAAGAAGTTGAGATAAGGCATCGTCACTGTTGTATTTAGTTGGTCTGTAACGTTCCATCTTTCTAGATAATTAAGCGGACTGTCGTCTGGAAAGAGGATAGTGATTTTAAAATTAGCCTTTACCAAAAAGAGAGTTCACAACCTGCACTTCAGCTAGGCAGGCTTTTCGGGACATTTAAATCTAAGAAGCACCGAAACAAAGAACCTATTCATCGGAACCGGTCATTGAAAGAAAGAAGAGCGTTGCGTTCGAGATGCAAACAACATTGCCAACAGAAAAAATTAGGAGGCTTTCTGGACTTTCAAAACCAATCAATGACTGACTCTTGCCAGCCAGTGGGAGGAAACTAGCCATAACTGATAACCCTTAACCTCCATCTCCCCCTCAAGAGACTAAAACACGGAAATTACTATTAACACAAACAAACCTGTCATAAGCCATCAATCGGTGCCGACTTGTGAGTACATAAATAGGACTATCGCCTCGTTGTCCTCGTCGACTTTACCCACTTAAGGGCACATTTTGGAAAACAATTGCAATCGACGATGGCATAGCAGGCTGAATTTCCATTTAGTCCAGTATTCGACAGTTTTACGACTTTTTATCTGAGCTGCTATGACGTGCTCCACAACACCAAGCTGCAAATTTACAGAGTGCTCGCAGTGAGCAAGCTTTTCTCGACGCCGAGGCCTGGATAGGCTACCAAAAAAATCCAAGCGACCACCACGTTCAGTGCAAATGCCTTTGAATTCTGCGGAATGTAAGACGAAAAGAACGTCTCCCGCAAGAGATGGATACTAACAATACTTTTACAACGCTGATATCTACGGTATGGTGGTGATCGCGTAACGGTGTCTTTTAATAAAACGTTCCTTAAGCTTCCTAAAAATGGCCAGGGCACAATCAAGGCTACGAAGACACCTTGAAATCATCACCCAACAGCTACTTTCGCATGTATTGGATATAATTTTGGTCTTGTATAATGTATGTAGCTGCACACCTCGAAGTTCACCGAAGATAGGAAGCCAAGAACAGGTACCAAGAATGCATGACCAGAACTCTGAATAAAAACACTGCCAGCGGCCATCTCCTTTCTTTCTATTCTCACTCTGAACAGGCAGTCAAGGTCCACATTGACCTTCGATTCCACCTTATCTATCGCATTACTAGTAACATAAGGTGTGTATATTACGTAAGGAAATATCACCAAATTTCCCAGACTCGCTCCACTTGCTCGCATTTCGGACACCTTTTTCCGCATGCTGAAGGGTCGTACAAAAAGCAGTGAGATGTTTTTCAGCTGCTGCACCCATTAATTAGGTATATAGTGCAAGATAGTGAAAGGAAACACATTTTTCGACCATTACTGTTCGAAGAGGCAAAGGTGTCTGCCTTATTTACATATAGCGACCAACTTTCAAAGAGGTTCGTGTAAGTATCTTGTCACAGCGAGCCTATAAGACCAGAAGCAGCTGTCAATGAAGCAATCTAATTCGCTGAAGTTCCCAGGTCATTAATCTGTTCAGCAATTAGGTATCAAAACTCCTACCCTTGTTCTCAGGATTTAAATTAAACTTAGAAGACTTAGTTGTTCAGCATGAATGAATTCATAACTAGATAGAACTTTATGCACACGGAGTGCAACAAACTAAATTACACACATGGAGCCTATTTCCTCCGAAAAAGTCAGAGAAAAATAACTGAATGGATCCGCTAAATACACTACGTAATTATTTACTGTACTGAAAACAAGGTTACTAGTTAAAATTCCTCCCACTGATGAGCTGAACCACTCGAATCAGCGTCATGCACCGGCACAAGATTGGTGAAACACACGTGTCTGGGCTGTTAGATAGTACCTCTGCTGCCTGTATATTAAGTAATTATGTAGTGTATATTACTATCTGCCTGTCGGCAGCTAGTGGATAGTACGTGGTTATTCTACAGTAGCTGATGGACTTTAGTTAAATATTCATTTTAAATTTCGAACCGAACCTGAAAAGGTTTGTTCCGAAGGATTTACTCCAAGTTCGCTCATTAATTTTCTCGGAAAGTAATCAAGTCAGGAGCCGACAACCTCTCTGAGAATAAACAAAACGTACGCAAAGACCAGACGGTACCTGAAGGAAAGCAGACTCGGACGGCTTTTTCATAGTTATAATGGGTAGTCGATACGCCCTAGGACTTTCCTGCAGTGAATACTAACTTGCATAATTTTGAATTCCACTGCACGACCTCACGACACACGCCTCATGTCTTAGACCGCTCGGGCATTGCGGGCAGCTGAACGCATGCCGAAATCCAAAGTATGACCAACGCACCCACTTCCCCGACCCCAACCACATGCAAACTCCCAGTTTTTAGCACTCCTCCATCTTTAACCCATGTCCACACTGTCAATCAAGGGCCAGTAATAAACGCGAGACAGCTATTTGCGCCTATAGTCTTTGCATGGAACCATTGCGATTGGGTGTGGTCGGTGGCTAGTGTGTCCCGAAACCGTCATCATCAGACGGCCCTTCTGCATCCTTAACGGGAATATAGAAATTCACGCTCTGTCTCGTTTTCGCCACCAGTTCTCCCGACACTACCAAATCACAACGATCAGATTCAACGCTTATTTCTTTCAATTCGCGTCTGTGAAATATAGCTCAACTTTGTCCTCAACAGTTCTCTGCAATCTTCTACTTCCCTGAACAAGGCTCTCTAATTGACAGCTTTTATCCAAGATCTCTTTGAAGACTACAAACAGCTGGGTCATTTTTTTCCTTAACTTCATACTTACAAATGTTCTGAAAATATCCAGCAATATTCTTGAGCAGATTGAAAAGTTAGGAAACCACCAGCAATGAACTATTCAGTCATAGAGCACACGTCTAAAATACCTCTTACCCCGGGATTCTAACCCGTGACCTCTCGTACCCAAAACCACCGCACTACCGACTGCGCCAGGAGCGCATGCACATGACCGACAAAATTAATTTGTTAGCTATGGAGGAGCAATTGAGAATGATGTTCAATCCATTAACAGTCTCTTGCGAAAAATGCCCGTAGGATCCTTAGACTGCATGGCGATTAAGCACTGTGGACTCAAGGAGACACAACAGGAAACCAGTATCCGTTTACTGGCATCAGTCACGGTCAAAAAGGACCCGTCCACAAAAGCCACACCACAGGGATTTGATCTGCTGACCTGTCGTAATGAAGTTCAATGCATTAACAACTGCACCACGAGCGCCAGGCTCGTGGGTGATCAAAGTAATTGTTTAAATACGGAAAATCAACTGAGAACAACTTTTAATTCATTAACAGTCTCTTGTGAAAAAAATACCGACGAAATCATTTGACTCCGGGTGATTATTCACAATGGATTCCAGGAGACACAAAAGGGAAATAGGGCTAGAGGAATGACCTCAGACACTGATAACTCTGCAGCAAATGAACCGGATTCCACATCAGCCCACCGTTTTATCGATCGTGAGGACCCTAATCAGCGAGTCCAGATACTCGAAGGCCTACTGACTGACATCATTGTGGCTATTCTAGAAGATAGCAAAAGGAAATCCCTTCATATTCAGTCAACTCCCTAACTGACAAGCAACGACTTATCTCGTAACGAAGGCATAGTTATTGGAAATTCAAAACCACCCAGGAAGAGGAAGCGAGTTACGTCTTCAGGGAAACTCCGGACAAACCATTTCCGCTGAATAACAAGGCAGTCGACGTTAATGCAACAATGCTGAGGGAAGTTTTATTACCTAGTACGGCAACTAAACCTACCAAATCACCGAACACTCCTGAAGGAAAAGCCAGGACGAACCTCAAAAACCTATTAGAACTCAAAAGAAGGGCTCGTCATTAATTCTGGAAGGGAACGTCTTCACTCCATTCCAACTCAATAAGGGAGGTTATTCAACAGCCAGTTTATGGAACATGGCAGCCCTGTGTACAGCACAGCACAACAGGACAACGACTATGAAGGTTCCCAGGTCAAAAACAGTGTGCAATATAAAAATAGTAACACCAACGCAGATAGCATAGTCAACCAGAATATAATTCCTCCTGATGTCGAAGCTCCGTCAGCAAATAAGAGCGTCAAGTTACCAAACAAGCATCTTGACCGCAAAAGAAATATCATCATAAAAGGGGCTCCTCAGTCAACTTATTCGATTGCAAAGGAAAGAGTAAAACACGACCTGAATCTGTTCCAAACATATTCAAATGCCGTCCTTCAAGATGGAGAATACGTTACCGTGCACAAAGCCTTCCGTATAGGTAAAGCGAATGCTTCTCATGAACTTTCCTCTCCATGGCCTCTTAAAATCATTCTCGAAAATGAAGTACAGGCCTCACGCCTTATAGAACAGAAAATGGCCCTCCGTAACTCATATAAAGATGCGTTTTTTCAGCCGGATTATGAACCGGTATAAAGACAAAAAATGAGGGACCTGAGAACCGAACTGAAGAAGAGGACCGAAGAGGGGAAAATCGCTCAAATACGCGACAAGCAAATCATGGTGATGAAGAGGTTCTTCCTGTGGCAGACTCCTTATATCATCAGAGCTGGCCCTTGCCAAGAAGACGGACAATAAAGGTCATGTACTCAAATTTTCTGAACCTTTTCAATAAAATGAGTGAGCTCCGGATGTTTGTTGATAAAAGATACCAGATATAATTGCCCTGACAGAAACGTGGCTTTCAGAAGATACTTGAGAACACGAAGTATCCCTCCGTGGTTATCAACTCTTTAGAAGAGATTGGAGAAGCCGCGGAGAAGGAATCGCTGTTTATGGTAGCTCTAATATAACTGCGATTTCCAAGCCACATCCCAATGACAGCACGATGAACGGCCGATACCGAAGGTACGGCCGCCATTTTTCAACAAAGTATGTTAATCCTAGGATCTCTTCACGATTCACGCAGTAACGACGTTCTGCCTAAGTCACTGATCGACGGAGGTACTGGACGACGCGCTCGGTACCGTCGGGTTCCTGCTGAGAGAGGATAGCGCCTATTGCGTTATCACTAGCATCAGTATCTAAGAAAAATTTTTCAGCATCAGCGCTGATGTTAGGGAAAACTACAATCGAAGAGCAAAGCTAATCCAACAGCGTCCGGAAGCTAGTAGCACAGTCAGCAGCCCACTTGAATTTAACATCTGTCGGTGTCAGCTTATGGAGGGGACTTGCAATATGGGCATGGTTCTTGATAAAATGGCGATAGTACGAGACAAGTCCTAAAAACTTCGAAACTTGGATACATCTTTGGGATTTGGCCAGTTACGAATTCGCCTCATCTTTCCATCATCGCTTTCTATGCCGGTGGTAGTGACGACCTGGCCTAGAAATTTGACGCGTGGTTTGACAAAGACACACTTAATAGGCTTTAAAGTGAGACCAGCCTGTCCAAGGCTGTCAAATACAGCCCGAAGGTTATCGGTGGTTGTTAAAATCCTTACCGAGGACGATAATATCGTCCATGTATACAAGACAAGAGTATGGGATTAACTGGGCAAGAACCTGATTCATTAACCAATGGAAAGTACTAGGGGCATTTGCCAGCCCAAAAGGCATTGTCTCGAATTTTTTAAGGCCTGAGGGGAGAGCAAATCCCGTCTTTTCTCTGTCAATGGGCCGCACTTTAACCTGCCAGTAGCCTGCAGCTAAATCAAGTGTTGAAAACAGGATATATCCGACGAGAGTGCCCAGCGTCGCGTCAATTCACGGAAGTGGAAAGGAGTCTTTCTTAGTCACGGCATCGAGTTTCCTACAGTCAATGTATAATCTCATTAGCCATCATTTTTCCTCGCAAGCACTATCGGTGACGACCAGAGAGAATAAGATGGCCTAATAAAATTACAGCTGAGCATATCACTAATAAGAGCATCCAATTTATTCTGATAACAGATTGGAACCCACTTAGGTGGGACCCGGATGGGTCGTGCGTCCACCATATCAATGCAATGCTCCATCACATTCGTCCTACCCGTAGACTTCGCATCCCAGTCAAAGATATTTTCAACTAAATTCTCTAGCCTCTTGGCACTGTTCTGGTCAAGATGTGTCGGAATGAGTTCCTTAGCAGTAAAGGTAACTGTGCACACAGGTAACCTGGACGGTCTAGGAATACGGGGAAGAAAGGCGCCTACCGAAGTCTACGGGGCATTTAAACTTATCCAAAAAATCAACACCAATTATACATTCCCCAGTTATATCTGAGGAGACCATGAATTGGTGGGTAAAACGAACTCCAGCTAACTCCAGGGAAAATTCTACCAGACCATCATGCCTGAGGTTAGCACCGTTAACCGTGTGAAGGGTAACGTTAGGCCTATCGCTGTACGGAATCTGAGCCTGACGTACTAGCGAACAACCAGCACCGGAGTCTTCTTAACACGAAAGACTAATGTTACCTACGGTACCTCGGATTAAAGGGCAATTAGTAGAGCCTAAACAAGAAATGACTGTATCAGGAACGAGATAGTGCTCACCGTCACTGGGTCCTGGGTGTAGGTCAATGGCTTGAATGGTGCGGCGGGCCTTGGGCCTGAGTAGTCTTCGGGTCTGGGGCCGACGCCAGTTGTTTCGGTGGGGAGAGGAGCCGCAGGAGTAGGGCTGCCAAGGCGTTTGCGGGAAGGCGTTGCTGGAGGAGTGGGGCTGGACGGCTGTGACACCGAACAGTGACCGCGGTGATTTTTCGCAAGCGGCCTTAAGAACTTCCTCCTCACGAGCCAGGGCGAGGGCCTTGTCGAGGATCGACGGCCAATCTCACAGAAGGGCCTTTCGGATTTGGGGGTCACGGACTCCAGCGACGAACTGCTCCAACACCCGAGAGTTCAGGGCTGTTGCGTCCATGGTTGGAAGTCGTTGCTCGATCTTCCCGGCTGTTGAAAATGACGTTGGAACTCAGACTGCAAGACCCAAGGGTGTTCAGAACTCCCAAGGATCTCGCAGAGACCGTTGAGGGCAACCGAAGGGGTTGAGGCCACCGAAATATCTGCCGATCGGGCGAGATCTTAGACCTCATCGTCCAGTAGGGCCAGGATGGTCCCAATCTGCGCCCTTGTATCGACACCTTCAAGGTAGTCTTTGCCACGGGCCTCCCAACGGGCGAAGTCCGCGTAACACGTTATCTTTTCTGGCGGGGGTACAGAGTACTGGGATACACCGAGCTTCTGCAGCTCCTTGATGAGTTTCCCCACTAGGTCGTCGCCTATGTGGAAGGGACACCGCTGCCACCAATTTGAAATGTGCCCAGAAGACTGTAGCTGTGACCCAAGGAGGGAATGGAAGGCGTTAGTGAATACAATATACAACTAAACCTGAGTACAATGAGATACTATGGAAAGGGGGGGACCTAGGTATAAAAATAATCTAAATCCGAGGGAAGATTGTCCAACAGGGATCCGGGAGGAGCGAAGGATGGGCAGCAACGAGGAATCCTGATCATTGGACTAGGCCAAAAACGGAAGTTCCTGGATTTCATTCCTTGCCCGGATTTATAGCTTCTTCCTTATCAAGATTGGATCCCATCGGTGATGATTGGTTGAGATGTATTGGGGAAGAGAGATTAAACAAACTTAAGTTAGGCATATTTTCTCTTAATTAATATCGAAACTATATTATTATGTTTAAAAACTTTATAAGAAACCTAAATTGTGTTTAAGTGCTAGTTGTATAAATATTATGAAGAATCAAGCGCGCGCCCCTTAAGGGGTGCGGTTTCCATAATGTTCTACCGACGCGCGTGGTTCTAGAACTTTCTACCAGGAATACGTGGTTTGAACTTTATACAATGGAAAGCAAAGGCAGATGTGTATTAGACGTGGTCTTGAGGGTGCCCGCTGTCCGGGCTACGTCAGTTACCTCGTCAGCCGGATGCTCTTCGGTAACGTCTTTGAATTTGTCTTCGCCCAGTCATAGCTCAGCCTCTATGTACTTCTGGCCGTACATACTGTTTAATCACACAGAGAACATCGGAGGGTCATAGCAAAATAGGTGGATGTAATAACTAAGACGGGAATCTTGGTACAACAGAGATGACACAAAATGGAGGCGCGTCCACTATAGGTTGGGATGGTGTAGTTGAATGCAACCATGATGGAATGGGCTGGAATGTTGTCAAGTCCTTACGATAGTTCACGTTCCGCAGATCCGGGTATGGTGGCGTTATAGGCTACCACCGGTGGTTGGGATTCACCGTCCTCGCAGACTTGGGCTGCAAAAGAAGAGAGAAGAACGGACGAGACGCAGCACACGCCACACAAGCACAACAATTTAAAGATTGACTTATTCGCGCTTACCCATTTGAAAAATAAGCTCGTTTTCATGGCTCCGCTCGCCACAGAAGGACATATCAGGAGGATCACCAGATCATCGTGCCAATGCGGAGGTAAGGAAACGGGGAAGTCTTAAAATAGGAAAGCAAACGAGTCTATAGCATGTTACTTAGGTTAATGAGAACCTAAGCAGGTTTGTGCACACGAGTAGCTAAACAATGCAAGCAGTTACGGCAACGGAGGAAGAATGGTAGTCAGAGGCAGCAGTTGAGACAGCCAGGTAAGGAGAATTATGATGTTTGAACAGGGACGGAACTAAAAGAGCAAACGATACCCTGAGGTGCAAGAGGGACCGCTGAAGGCGAGTGAACCCATGCAAGCGTAGACGGTACCCCCCATAATTCAAACTGGTGACAAGTGATTTCTGAAGAAATGTAAACATTTAATGTACAATTAAAGCGAACAGCAGGCAGGTTGAATGATGTTCGTTCTGTGTTTCTGAGCGCAGGTGCATGAACAGGCGTGGCAAAATTAGATGTCTGATCGACGCTGCGGGACCATAACGAAGACCCAGGAGGGGGTCATTTGAATGCTGAACAAATTTGTAATGCAACTACACGACAGTTCGACCATCGATTACGACGAGGACCACCGAATGCTCCACGGAAGGGTGGTGCAGGGACGGTAACTTGCGCGTGATTTAGTTTAGAGTGATAGTAGACTTGCGCTGTAGCTACCGAACTCTCTACTCCTCCGCCACCTGAGCCCGGTGTCAAGACAGAGTCAAGAAGACCGAAGATGGAAGAGGGCACAGGTCGCTGGCGTAGCCGGAGCTGCCCCTGGGCGTGCCACCACACTTGGCTCGGATCCCATGGAGTGGGAGTGCCGTAAAGGCCACATTAAGAACGAACCATTGCAGTTTGACTCTCAGTCCGCCAGTCAGCCACTCCACACAAAACACACATTGGGCTGACCAAGCGGTCCGAGTTATCCCGTCAGCTGGCAAACTTTCAAGCCACGGTTTTTAGCGCACCGTGATAGTTTCAAGCGCGTCAGATTGTTTATAGTGAGGAAAATGCGCTGAGCTGTTGACCGCACTCTCTCTCATCCACCCCGCAATCAGACCACAGTCCGAGCCAGTCAGTCGTCTGATGTGGGAGGAGACGCATTGGCTGACAGGTCGACGTATCCGTCTTCGCGCGCCACAGCACGACCTGGCCCCCATAACGCACACACCAGGATTCATTTACTCCGGAGATATGGAGGAGCCATCGCCGTCTGACTCCCAGTCTACTGGTCAGCCAGTCGACACACACAGCACATACACTGGGCCGACTGCGTGGTCTGGTGTAAGCGCTGATTGGCAGCCTTCCAAGCCACGGTTTCTAGGAAACCGTGATATTCTCAGTTACGTGATGATGGTGAGTTGTTTTTTATGTATTGCTGTAGGTAGTTTGCACTGATTTGGCTTAGCCTCCGGTTGTCGTGGAGGCCCATGCGGTGCATAAATGTGCGGGAGCAGTGAAGGCAGTGGAGGCGGGCCAGACGATTGTATGTCGGAGCCCCAGGCACTGGTTCACCAGCCTCCGTGCGATGTATTCGCAGGTGACCGACCAGGCCGATGCAGGAGTTGAAGTTGCGGGCGCAGTGTTGGCAGGAGAAATCGGGAGAGGCTGGGAGGAGGTCATTTATGGAAGTGGGGTGGAAGTGGCGGTAAAAATGGCAGGAGCGGAGGCTGTTCATGGGGTATAGGTGTTGTCGGCATTGCGGTGAATTGTGCTGTCATGGATGCGCATGTGACCGAATAGGCCCATGCGATGAGTGAATGCTCCAGGACAGTGAGAGCAGTGGAGACGGCGATCTCTGCTGTGTGTTGGTGCTCCAGGCACTCGTTCACCAGTCTCTGTACGATGGATTCGCAAGTGACCGACCAGGCCGATGTGTGAGATGAATGGGCGGTCGCTTTAAGGACAATTTAGGAGAGATTCCACATCGCTGGTGGTGGTGGTGACGGCGGCGGCGTTGGTGGTTGCGGTGGTGGGGGAAGCAGGCGATGAGTAGATGGATGTGGTCTCTATGATGGTGGGAGTAATGGAATTGATTCCATGTGTGAGGGTGGGGGAGTCCGAAGGAGGGTTGGCAGAATTTGAAGTGAAAGTTGGAACTGTCGGATTGTTGGTGCATTGCGTCCGAAGATGTCCGACCAGGCCAATTCACGCGCAGAAGATGCGTTGACAGCGTGGCATGTTGGCAAAGCCTGGGCATCGACGGTGTTGGTCAGGGGCGCTGGTGACTTTCGTGCCGCTCTTTTGGCCTTGGCGGTGGCGATCTGGTTGGCCTCATAGATTGCTGAACCCATCTTCACGGATCTTCTTCATCCCAGTTTATCCTGGGCGAGGTCCTCCCAAGTCACCGGGTTGATATGCAGTTGCTTCAGATATTTCTTCAACGTGTCCTTGTAGCGTCGTTTTTGACCTCCCTGTCGGTGAGAACCCGTAGTGACATCTCCGTAGGAAAGTCGTTTGGGTAGTCGTTCGTCATCCATTCTTACCAGGTGGCCGCTCCATCGCAGTTGCACTTGCCTCAGCATGGCATGGATGCTGAGGATTCCGGTCCGCTCCAGGACTTCCGTGTCCGGGATCCTGTCTTGCATCTCAGCTTCAGTATTCTGCGGAGGCAGCTGAGATGAAAGTGATTCAGCTTCCTGGCTTCGTTCGAGTAGGCGGTCCAGGTTTCCGCTCCGTAAAGGAGTGTCGTCAAGACGACGGCCTTGTATATCTTCAGTTTGGTGTTCAGGTGAATACCGTGGCGATTCCACACGGAGGCCTGCAGCCGGCCGAAGGCCTGACTAGCTTCGGAGATCCATTGGGCAACCTCGTCATCGATTCTCGTGTTGCGCGACATCGTACTTCCCAGATAAGTAAAGGTCGCCACATTTTTCAGTTGAGCGCCGTTGACATTGATTCGGGGAGCGATGCATTCCGCGCTGGGTGGCGGCTGGTGCATGACAACCGTTTTGGCTGTACTGATTGTTAATCCAAAATTGGTGCAGCCTGCGTGTAAGAGGTCCATGCTCCTTTGCATGTCCTCCTCCATCACAATGTTAACGGTGCAGTCGTCCGCGAAGAGCAAGTCATGGACTGTACCAGTAGACACTTGCGTTTTGGCCTGCATACGCCGAATGTTGAGAAGGTGTTCATCAGTTCTGTAGACAATGTGGATCCCAGGCTGCTCATCACGGTAGGCGTCCATCAGCATAGCAGAGAACCTGAGACTGAAAAGGGTGGGGGCCAATATGCAGCCTTGCTTTACTCCGTTCGTCACTGCGAATGCTTCGGATACCGTCCCATTGTCAGTGACGCGCGCCTTCATCCCGTCATGAAGCTGACGCACCATGTGCGTGAACCGCTCAGGACAACCGAATTTCTGCATGATTTTCCACAGTTCATCGCGATTCACCATGTCAAAGGCTTTCGTCAGATCAACGAAGGTAGTGTATAGGTGAGTTCGCATCTCCTGGCACTTCTATTGTAGCTGGCGGGTGGCAAAGATCATTTCGGTTGTTCCGCGGTGTCGATGGAAGCCACATTGGCTTTCCGGGAGCAGGCCCTGCTCTAGGTGACCGTTAAGACGATTGAGAAGGATACGGGCGAAGATCTTACCGGCGATGTTGAACAACGAGATGCCTCATGGTGATTATCACAGAGTTGCCGGTTCCCCTTCCGCTTGTGGAGATGGACGATGGTCGCGTCTATGAAATCCTGAGGAACTTGTCCTTGGCGCCAGATTTCCTGGACGAGTGTTTTGAATTTGACCATCAGCCAGGGCCCACCGTGCTTGTAGACTTCCGGTGAGATTGCGTCAGATCCCGGTGCTTTATCACTGGAAATCTGCTGCACGACCCGGATGGTTTCTGGTAGGGAAGGCGGCAGATTCAGGTCATTGTTCGTGTCCACTTGAGGGAGCCGGTCAATGGCAGCATCGGAGATGCCTGATGAGCAATTAAGGACACTTCGTACGCATTCAGCCCAGCACTTCAGAATTTTAGATTTCTCTGTCAGCAGTGTTGTGCCGTCAGAGCTGTGCAGCAATGCGGCTTCCCCTTGATACACGGGCCGTAGATGGCCTTGATGGCTTTGAAAAAGTTTTTCATTTCATTGCGGTCCACATACCCCTGGATTTTTTCAGCATTTCGAATCCTCCAGGCGTCCTGCATCTCTCTTAGCCGTTGTTGTACAAGGCGGACACATCTGAAGAAGGCTGTTTTGGTGGCATCAGTCCGAAGGGCCATGTAGGCTTTGTGTAGTCGATTCTTCTCTGAGATTAATTTACTGATGTCGGCGTCATTGTCGTCAAACCAGTCCTGGTGTTGACGGAGTGAGCGTCCAAGGGCTTCGAGGGCGGTGGACAGGAGAACATTCCGCAGTTCGCACCACCGTGCCTCCACGATGGCGTTATTATCTGGAGCATGCAGATCCTCAAGTTTCTCGGTTATTTGGTTGCTGAAATCAAAACAGTGAGCAGGCAAATTTAACAAAAGAGTATTTAACTTACCTGGCAGCCGCTTAACTTGGGGCCTTCGTCGGGGTTGAAGTCGGAGCCTCATCCGGGAGATGACGAGGTGGTGATCCGTCCAACCATCGGCATCGCGGATCGCCTTGGTTACCAGCACGTCCTGTTGATCTCGCCTCCGGCCGAGAACATAGTCCAGCAGCTGCCAGCGCCGCGACCGATGGTGCATCTACGTGGCCTTCTCCCGCGTCGGAAGGCGGAAAGAAGGTGTTGGTCAGCAGGAGATGGTGTTCCGCACACGTTTGCAGAAGAAGGAGGCCGTTATCGTTACAGCTACCGAGACCGTGGGGACCCAGCACCCCTGCCAGGCAGCGTGGTCCGTCCCAACGTGGGCGTTGAAGTCACCAAGGGCAATTAAATCGTCATTGGGGTAGCGTAGGCACTGATGATGGTGGCGAAATTGTCTCCCCGAAGAGGCAGGCGGAGGCTAATCAGGCGATCATTGATACACTGCGGCAGATAGGGCAGACGCCCCACGATGTCGTTCCGGATGGCAAAGACAACACCAGCGTCGCGTCGCTCTGCCTTTGGCCGGCCGCTCCAGAAGAAGGTGTATCCAGCACCCAGCTCCTCCAGCTCGACCCTGCTCAGAGAGTCGGGTCTCGCTGAAAGCAGCAATGTCCAGCTTGTAGCGCGCCAGTTCCCGAGCGACTAGCGCCGTCCTCCGTTCCTACCGGTTGCTCCTAGGATTATCTAAAAGGGAACGAACATTTCAGGCTGCTAGTGTGAGTGGACTCACCCGAGCAACCTGGAGGGTATGGCGAGGGGGATGGGGACGGGGGGTATTGTTGTTTGTTTGAGTTTTACGACCACGTATTTTGCGATCTGCGAGCCGCGGCCGGCTGAAGAAGACGTGACACCCAGAATTTGTTTAGGCACTTTTTCTAGCTCCTTCTTCCGCGAGGAGGTAAACAGTGCTGTCCCTAAATAGGGCTGCTCGAACATCCCAGACGGCTGCCGAACTCCACTATGGGTCACGGTATTGTTTGTAGTGGGATAACGAACCGAGTTAGTCTGGGCCGCCTACGGGGTTGCTGTCGCCCCCACCGTAGGAGTTTTTGAGAGGAGGGGAGGTGGGAAGTTCGGGAGTCAGACATATCGGGTGTGGAGGCACGCACAACACCAGAGACCCTCACCTGGTTCAGCCCGCCGGTCGTGACGGTTGCCCGGGGTGTGGCGGCTGGGAAGAACCCAACTTCTAGGAGCCACAGGTGAGAGTTGGGTACCAGTTAGAGGCGGCCACAAGAGCATTCACCACCTATACGAGACAAATGGAGCGAGCAAATGCTATCTGTGTGGTGCCACCCCTAACTAATACCCCTACACTCCTAATGCAACTAAAAGACAGGAAGACCATTCATTGGGAGGAAAAGCCGATGGTGGATACCACCTCTTGCAAACGCCTAGGATAAGCCGAGTCATTAGCAAAAAAACTCGGAAGGTAGGAGGGCGATGGACGAAGAAATGGGAACTTTCACTAGCTCTTTTCTGTCATCCCGCACAAAGCCAAGAAAGGCTGTGGCCATTTAGTCAGATTAACGCTATGTGAAAGGGAACACTAGGTAGATGCGAAGAATGCTCGTATAGTAAACGGGGAAACCGACCAGTCCAAGGTGTGTAGCCGACGAGTTATCCTATCGGAGGCATTTTCTTACGTGAACCACCACTGTAGAGATAAGTATATCAGCTGCGGTCTCAGTACTGTCGACGCCCCAACTTTTGGAATAAATTGTCACCATTTCATACGTATTCGCATGTAATTGGGGAAAAAGGTAACTGAAAGTATAAGCTTATATGGTTGGTAATGGGTAATAAAGCGGCGGAGCCGATCGCAAAAGAAGATGAATGACATGTGATGCCACTGAAGGCAGTATTGTAGACGAAGCCAACATGACAACGGCAATGACGTGTGCAAGAGACCGATGCATGAAATAACATCCTAAATCCACGAGGCCTAACACATTTTAGAACCATTACTTACGGACAAATCTTTCGTCGTAAAATCACCGTTGAAGTGCAGGGTGCAGTAAAGTGAATAAAAAGTGTACTATTAAGGGGCTGGTAAGAGGTATGGAAACGGTGTTACCGACTAAGGTATCATACGAACAAATGGTAGCTTGTCAGGCGATGCTAGCGAATGCTATCTCATAGACTAAGCAAACACTTGCGCCAGGAAGCGGTTGGTGACATAGCAAACTAAACTCATGCCATGTCTTGTATTTCACAAGTGGTAATTGCGGATAAATCTTTCGCCAATATACCATCGTTTGCGAGCGGGGGTGCATGTAGGTAACTGAAGGAACACGATTATGGGAAAAGTACTTGGCACTGAAACGGTGTTAAAGACAAAAGAGCTGTCCGAGCAAAAGGGCAGTCAGCATGGGATGCCACCCTAAACGATCTGGTAGATGAATCTTACATGGCAACGACGATGACGGGCACCAGGAAGTGGTTGGTGGTGTATCAGACTAAGCCAGCCAAGTGTCATATCTCTCATCACCTCAATTGCGGATAAATCTTTCGCCGTTATGTCAGCATTTGCGTGTAGGGGTGCAAATAGATGAGTGAAAATATATAAATCTGTGGTTGGTACTTGACATGAAAGCGGCGTAACAGACAAGGGAACTGTCCGTGCAAGAGGACAGAGGACGTGTGATGCAACTGAAGGCAGTCTGCTTGGCTAGACTAATGCAACAGCGGCAATTCCATGTGTAATGTAATTGCAAATGAGGTAGCAAAATAAACCCAAAGTATCTCTATTCACCCATCTCATCAATTGCAGGTAAGCCTGCCCATGACAACATAAGATTTCCGCGGCGTGCGCAATGAAGTGTGTCAATGAAACCAAGCCACCAACTGAAGAACCTTCCGTCCGAAAGAAACATCCCAAGCTTGCCTACTGAACAACCATTAGTAAACATGTATTTGAAATTAAATCCATTGGCGTCCATATAAAGCAGCCCCACTGTTCGACCAAAATAACCTGCCCCACAGAGCAAGGGAAGGGTAAGAGGCACATTAGAGAGGTCTGAAAGGGCAGTCTATCCATGCCTTCATGACGAAGAAATGGAGTGCTTCAGGAAACATGTCTTATCTTAACGGCTGGGCAGGTGCGGGTGGTAGCCACGTTTAAGCGACGATGTAGAAATTCGCGTGCCGGATCCCTTCGAAATGGCAGTGTAAGAAATAACAACTTCTCCTCAGCCGTCGGCATGTACGATTTTTTGGGGTTTTCCTCCATTAACTTACTTGCAAACTTTTCTAGAAAGTCGGTTTTCCCTAAGTGTTTCGTATAAGGACGAGTTCATTCTCCAGTGTATCTGGAGTACATATTCTCCGAGCTCCGTTGCTGAGGCAGCGGACTAAGCTTCATTTCTGACTTAGCGGGACCCCATTGTCGAAATTTGCGTATTATCCTGTCCATGTTTTCTTACGAAATACACATCTTCGAATTATTCCATCAGGCATTCTATTAAGTAGGATGTCCAGAAAGGGGAGGCACCCTCTATCCTCTTTTTCTAAGGAGAAGGTTTACGCTGGGTGAGTCTGATTCACTTTATCCAGGAGGGTGTCCACATGAAGTTTTTGTCTACTTTTGCAAAATTATCGTCTACTAATCGAGCATAGGAATAAACCTCCTTTACAAATGGACAGAGTTGGTTTTTCTTTAGTTTTCACATGAAGAAATCAGCTAGTGAAGATCCAGGGGATGATTCCAGCGCTACACCGTCAAGCTGGCAGTAAAATTGACCATAAAATCTAAATTGAATATTTGGCGTGCAATGAAAGAACAATTTATTTAGGCTTCCGACCGATATACAAATTGGGAAGTTCTGCCTTACAATCTCGTATTATAAATATTCGATAATTTCCGTCAGGGGGATATTAGGGAACAGCGACGCGACGTCTGAGGAAAGTATAGTTTTCCCCCTCCAAACCACAATAACTTCCAACTTAATTACGCACCTCCAAAAGTTTTTTTATAAATAACGATAACCCTAGTTTCGATACTCGAACTACACTAGATGCCATATTACTTAATGCTAGGTCTGTTGTAAATAAGATGACCCAACTGAGAGCCATTGCTTTCGAGTAAATGTCCGATGTTTTATGTGTAACTGAATCTTGGGCCCATCCATTAATTTCCGAATCTTTTCTTGTCATAGATCAGTACGATCTCTACCGTAGAGACTGTATTAGTAAGCGTGGTGGTGGTTGTCTTCTCTATATTAAAGCTTCCTTTGAGCACTTCCCGTTTAATCTAGTTGCCACGTCATTCTCTGGTAATTACTGCTTTGCATATAGTATCCTGTCACCCCGACAAAAGGTGATTCTCGGATGCATTTACAACCCACTTAATTCATCATCCGATGATGATGCAAAACTGTGAAATTTTTAAAATGGTTTTGGAGTCCAATTTTGGCATTAAAATAATCACTGAAGATTTTAAGTTTCCTGAATTTGAGTGGTTTTCAAACATTTGTCCACCCAGCCTTCAGTCTTTCCTAGATACTATTAATTTTTCTAACTGTTCTCAGATTGTTCGCTCTCCAACTAGGGACAATCATATTTTAGACCTAATTTGCACAAACTACATTACACCCCTCTTCGTTGATTTTAAACAGGACTTCTTCAAAAGCGACCATAAATTTATTCATTGTTGCTTTCCGCTTGTCTCTTCGAAAACGGATAGCACCGTTCGTACCTATTATGCTAATGACCTCACAGGTATTACCTTAATTAACAACTTTTATGACTCAGGGGACTGTCAGCATTTCTCCTCCATAAATGACGTAGCAAGTCTTCGAGACTTCACGTCGGTCGTTTCAAATGACATCCTGGAATTTGTGCCAACTAAAATTGTCAAGCCCTACGCTTCGGAATTCACCATTGCCGAAATTCTTTTACGACGACTAAAGAAATATATAAGGTCTTTAGTGTCTGTTTAATTCCCAAACTCACAACTTTTGGATTTTGAAAAGGGTCCTCCTGGTATTCGAGGCAGTGCCCTTGATATAACATTGGTTTCGAAATATGTTTCCATTATCCTCTGCAGAGTCAATTTTCGCAGTCACTTTTTCATCCACTCCTTTTCAACTATCATCGCCAACTCTTGATAACCTTGATACTTTCGTCCGATTTTGCGACCCTGATGATGGTCTACGGGATCTGTTGATGATCGTGGCGGGTTCTGATGTTTTCGCCACCTTGTTGGTAAACTACGCAGTCAGCAAGGTCGCATCTCGGTGATGTTCTCGTAACCTCTACTTTCCCCTCTTCGTTTCGACCCTGTTGTCTACGATGAGTTATAAACATAAGCTCTGGTTGTTATATTATCTCTCACCCGACAAAGAGCGTTCCGAACCCTCATACGTTGCCAGCAACATCACGGTCCTATCCACTGCCTCGTACCAATCCTGCCGACTCGAGCTATTATTTTTTTAGGAAATAAGTTTTTCTACTATATTTTTTTCTTTTTAAAAATTTGGGGCTCACTGAACTCTGCCCCTGATTTCATCGTATGAGTTTTTTTTTCACTGATTTTTTCCTAGTTCACTATAGATTTCAAAGGTTATTGACTATAGATTTAAAAAATGATGAGTCGTTGTGAATCGGATGTGACTGCCTTATTACTCATTTCTGTTGTTCATATGGTTTTCTCGCACAGAGCAGCAATCGGGAACTTTGTAATTATTTTAAACATGGTACTAAGTTTGTAATTATGTGGCTCTCTGGGCCTTGAATATACAATTTACTTTTCTCACTTTGAAAACGCTTCGGCGGTGACAAAACCAAATCCAGTGGCTAGCGTAACTACTCGTGAGGTAACAGCGTCCTGAACGAAAGTCATTTTGGAGAGATGCCTACATCAACCCAACGGTTAGGTAATGAGATCATAGACATTCCGCCTTCCTTCGCCGAAATAATCAAAAATTGCAGCAAATTTAATGTTAGAAAATAACCGGGATTCAACGCAATCCCGAGCGATATTTTGCAACTACGGTGACATCCGACTCACAAGCAAAACTCACCACCTTTATCCAAGAGATGTAATAACAAGGAAATTTCCATCTTGAGCTCAAGGATACGAAGTTGGCCATCTACGCAAGCGGAAAAATAACCGGCAACATTACTAGGTAGAACTGAGTGCGAATTCTCGTTCAACTATACGAACATGCACCTGTTGTCGTTTCCCCCAAACCAGAAAACCAGTTTGATTTCCCAGCAGCCGCAGCATTATCGACATTACATTCGCAGCTCATCAGACATAAGAGAAACGCCAGGAATTGCGGATCCCCACTTACATAGCGTTTTGTGTCTTGAAGAAGGACTTCGGTAGGATTTTTTTCTCCTAGTTTATCTTAAATTGGTGGCTCACCGAGCTACGCCCCCGATTTATCCGTAGGAGTTTTTTTAATGCTCTTTTTCCTAGCTCAAAGTATATTTCAAAGATTATTGACTATTTTTTTTTAAAATGGCGAATCGTTCTGAATCGGATATGTCTACCATACTAGTCATTTATGCTGTTCATATGGCTGTTCACATAGTGCAGCAACTATCCAGTTTTTATTTTTTTATACCGTGATACTAAGTTTGTAATGACTGGGCCCTATGGGCCTTAAATATACAATTTATTTATTTATGAAATCAATGAATTCAAGCGTATCCCATTAGTTACGAGGTGCTAGTTTGTATCGAATTGGCTTAAGCCTTTTTGCCAACCACTTTGCAATTGCGTGATAGGGTTAATTGCGCATGTCTAATATCAGTCGCATTGGAAGATCTGATTTGTGAATTTTCGGCAAACCAAATAGCCTTGGAGGCATTGTTCCGGTGGATTTAAGAGCTTTGAACTTCTTTTCACTAAGGAAACCTTGATATTTAAATTTCCGAAGACAATTCATAAGTTTTACTTCCACGCTCTCGGTTTGGTTCTTATTGGGCCGCGGTGTATTACATTTATTCTCATCAGTCAGTACTGATTTGATTTTTGAAAAATAAACACTTTTAGTCAGTAGAACGAGACATGATCCTTTGTCTGGTCTGGTAATGAGCATTTCCTTGTTTTTGCGCAATACTTTGAGTTTCTCCGGGTGTTCTTTCGTGATATGCCCAATTTTTAGTCGGTTTTTTTTAAGATATTGGTGGCAAAATTCACGAGTGTTAACTTTCAATACTCCGATTCCTGCAGCGTTGTAGGTACTAGGTCATACATCTGACACAACAGGTTTTCAATTGAACTGAGGCCACTAATCAGTTTGGCCTTTGATTAGGAAAACAAAATTTTTTGGCTTAAAGATAATACTTCAATCAACTATTTGTCGAAGATCAAATAAGTGAAATTATGTACTTACCGCTTATGATGTTTCAATCCATGCGCACAAGAGCAATATCATTTGCTAGAACATTATGTGCCCTATTAGTGTGACGATTAGTTGTTGAATAAATTTCAAAATCAGTAAGTTCATTGCCGATGGAAAACTTAAAAACGCCTCAGCAACTACAAAAGATGCGAACTCTCACGTTAGCATTTTTCCCAATCAAAAACGTGTCCGAAATCCCCAAATCATTAAGTCTTCGTAGCATGTTAATTTTTCTGAAATCATTTGTTTGTTTTTCAAATGCACATTTTCCGCCAATTTATGCTAACTTATCTCAAAATCTCATTTCGATACCACCCACTATCTTTTCCACGCCGAAATATAGCCTTCCCTTCCATGGTTTTCATACAAACATGCCGTTGCACAATAATCTTAGTTATTTAACAGTAATATTTCGACAAATTGTAGACCAGAGTAATTTTGATTTGCACCTTTTGTTTTGACGGAAAGTTGTCTTCACTCACTTCTCAACAATGCGAGAAACTTGGTAAGTACTGAGTCATATGACCAACATAAGAGAGGTTACAACTTTCTATTAAAAACACTTCCCTAAAAGTAAAGTCCCCCTGGACGTTGCATGTAATTTCCTTTACTCATGCGGCTTTAACTTTAAAGTCGCTGAAGCTAAACGGTTGTCTTCCCGTAGCAAAAACCCGCCAATTCTGGACAAATGTTTTTCGGCGATTAAAGTTGACCTTATTTTCTCTAAGAATGAGCACTCAGCTCAATATTTGAAAAAATACAAGCTGTTTATCTGTAGGGATAAACCCCAATGGAACGTCGGGTTTCACCCTCGTTAGCAAACGAGAAGCCTAGGTCCACACCTACAATACCAAAAGTTATCTCAATGGTTTGCCCTCTAGCTAATGTAAGCCCATGGCCCTCCGGATCAACAGGAATTTCGATTCGAGCTGAATCGAAATCGTGAAATCGTGAGTGAAATCATGTCAACGCCACTTTTTCCCCTCCCAAGCAAACCACGTCTGCTATAGCTGCCAAATCTAGTAAACCTAAGAAATCCCCCAGTATATCTGAGTCGTTGGCTAAGCCAGACATTAAAATCAGTAATGCCATTACCGATGGGAAACCTGCTAACACCTCAGCATCTACAACAGATGCGAACGCTAACGTTAGCATCTTTCCTTACCCAAAAGTGTCAGAAATCCCCAAATAATTAAACTTTTTAATTATGTTACCAGTTTTTCGAAATCTTTTATTCCTTATTTCTCTTATTTCTCTTATTCTCTTATTTCCGAAGCGACGCTTGCTATAGATAATTTTAATTTGTACCGACAAAACCGTGCTGAAAAACATGGCGGCAGTTGCCTTCTTTATATTATGTCATCTTTTGTACATTTCCCTTTTCAGCTGGGCATTTCGTCATTTTATGGAAAGGTATGCTTTGCTGTGTCTATAACCCTACCAGCACATGGTCCCGCCAGTAGAGGGGGCTGAGAGGGGGCCAGACGGGGCCAGAAGGGGCCAATCACAATCGAATTTCAGGCCATATTTAAAACATGGTCAGGCTTCTTGTAAAGACTGGAAAAGGTGTTACTGTTTGAATTTAAACCCAAATAGGCAATATTTACAAGATAAAATACTGTTTAAGCCTAATTATAGGGTACTTTGATGAACTGATTTTGGATGGTTTGTTTAAGTCAGCCATTTAGACGCCAATTGTCTACTAAGCGCGTACCGGCCGGCCATGTTACTTGTACGACTGAACTATTGTTTTCAAAGGTGATGATACTCAAGTAGGTCATCCAGAGGTCTGAAGATGTTTTATAAGATAATCTACCACATTTTGCATTTTTAATTAAATGTATAGTTGCGTATGCTCGAGTTAAATGTAAAATAGTAACGGTTAATTTGGTAGCTTACTGAATGTTAAATATATCCTCATATCATTTATATATTGTGTTCTGTTGTCCATGCAAATTAACCATGAAGCGTAAATATTACAGAATAAAGAGATGCGCCGTGTATAAGCGGGTATTGCGTGCTATGCAGGCGTATTATGCTGCTACCAAAGTGGCAGATGGTCCTTCACCATTTTCCACAATGGTTATGTGCTGTCAACTGAAACGCCGGACAACGTTGTACTGATCAGTGGCAGACCGTGCGTTCTGACATCTATTACCTCTAATGGAATACAGTACCATCCGTTTGTTGACTGCTGTGACTTTTTTACAACATCCATTTCTTCTTCTAGCCTTTTCATGTTTAAAGCCTCAACTTTGGCAACTAGTCCTTCGACTGCAACCCTATCTGATATTATATGTAAATATGTCGCTTTTAGCATTGATTATCACTTTATTTTCATTCCCTTGTTGCACCCGTTTCAAAAACAATGACTGTTTCAAAACGTTTTTTCACTTGTATTTCATAGTTTTCCATACACACGTTTGAATAAGATTTTAATGCATTATGATTTGCTTTTAAATCTTGTGTGATGTTTTTAGATGTACTGCGTCGTTGAATTTGTCAATGACAAAAGCGTGACCGCTGTGGCCAAAGCTTGGTTCGTGAATGAGCACTGCGTCTTGTGGCCAAAAAAACCCAAAGCAGCGTGAGTTCTTGTTGCAGAATAACCTGCAGCCACCTGCAAAAAATAAAGTGTACCCAGTGAGGGTTCTTAATGAAAACCTGACCCTCGAAATGGCCAAAAAGTTGGGAAAAAAGGCTGAGGAGATGGATGACCTCTCCACCTCCGAGCCAACTGTACTAGGCAAGGGCTTCAGAAGGAAGTATCAAATGCTATTCATCTGTCCATATAGATATCCACGCCAACTCACTTCGGCGTCCGAAGATGAGGACGATTTCATTAGCCGGCCAATAGAGCCAGAACGGAGACTGGCTGGCTGGCCGATGGCATTACCGATATTGCAGTAAGAACCTTTGACAATATTATTTTTAGGCCAAGCAATAATGAGAATATACCTGGCCCATTGATGCCTGGGAGTACACCAGTACGACCTTCTCCGCCGTCCACTTATCAGTAAGAATTTTTTACTAATGTGTACTTCAGACTACTACCTGAACGATCTGACGGTGTCCTTTCAAATTCAATCAAGAAACTACAAAAGGACATGGAATTGCTATGGTATGACTTTTCTCATTGTTGTTAACCTTGACCTAGTAAAAAAGTTGATTACATAGCAGACAGGCAGGCTCGCAACATGGAACAACTATGGGCAGCCTTAAACGACATGCGCAAGGAAATGCGGGCGATGGCTGTCCCCAACACGGCTAGCCAGTCGATCTGTCGTCTGCCCCTGTGCACAGAGGAGGCCTACAATGACTTCCTTGGAGGAATGAGTAGGACACCGGATTATGCCAATGAGGCGGTTCGGATATATTTATTTCTAAACGTTATTCGTGATTTGTAGATAGAAAGGTTGTCAGTGGTAGGGGGAAGAAATGAAAGAGAGTTCGTCCGAAACCTCTTGACATGTTTTATTGGACCACCCCTGTGCCTAAACTTCTGCTGGGCCGGCTCCACTGACAAGCGGTCATTTATTGGCTGCCCGCTCTATAGAGTTTTTACAGGTAGGTCATAACGTTTCCCTGACGTCTGCAGAAGCCATTCGCCGAAATACCAGCTTCAATAATTGTTCCGCGGATGTTATTCGCAGAACAGCTATTGACTGGTTCCATGGTGCCAGAGATAGGTACGGCGGCAGATCAAAACACCGGGAGGCAACTGAGAAGGTAAAACTACTCCATTGAATTAATCCAGCATATTTATTCAGCTTCCGGAATGTTCCACCAGTGGTCCAATTTACGGAACAAAGTCTGCATCCGAGGACATGGTAATTATCTCAATGTCTTACCACTTAACGCATTTAAGGTTTACAAGTTATTAACTAAGTGATATTTATTTTAATCCGGACTTTGTGATTTATAACTCTTTTCATAATGTTCACCACGGTAACCAACATATTTCTTTATTTTAGGAACCACTACCTGATAACAGCAGCCACGTGGACAACCAATGAAAAATTTATCCTGCGCATGTACAGTGTTATTTAACTATTTTTTTTTACAATAAAATACTTTGCAAATTTCATCTTCACATACCCTATTTCATGAGTAAGTGGGATTAATCCTCCATGTTATTCTGTCAAAGAAAGCAAGCTCTGTGAACTATTTAAAAAAGTTGCAGAGACTCAATTTGATGTCAAAATAATTGTAGACGATTTTAATCTGCCAGACATTGACTGGCAGGCAAATTACTCTCTGCCAAAACTTTAGAAATTGGTCGATACTATTAACTTTTCAAACATGTCCCAACTGGTTAGTTCAGTGACTAGAAATGACAGCATTAAAGATTTAAGTTTTACCATATGAATTTCCATCGTGATCTATTTACAAGTGATCACGCACTAATTTACTATTGTTTTCCAGTCTCCCTTTCTACGAAGGCTGAGGTAAAATGCAATAACCTCAACTTGACTAACACAAACCATGAATTAATAAATAATTTTTTAAGCATTCTAGACTGGCATAGCATATTTTCAATAAACGAACCAAACTTATAGTGCTTTACAGAAAAATCCAGGCTTTTATCCCGCTCAAGCTTTTTACTTCAAATGCAACCTCTTCTACTGTTCCACATTTCTAAAAAAACAGACTTAAAAAAATTATAAAAGCAACTTAATGATCCGTCTAAAAGCTCTTTGGCAGTTCACTTAAGGATAGCACAAATATTTTAATAAGCATGGAAAATTAGGCTCGCGCGAGATAAGCATAGGGAGTCTCGGGTACTAAGTGATGCCTATTCATCCAAATCTGTTGCTCGTGTCTTCCATGTTCGGTCATCGGCTAAGCGTATGAATGCAACTCCGCCCTTACTTGACTGTAACAAAAATTTCGTTACAGAGGATTTGGGCAAAGAAGAATCGTGGAATTCATTTTTTACCAACCAATTTATCATTGAAACTAGCCTCACTCCCTCAATTCCTCTGTTTTCAAATTCACAGCTAACAACAATTAAATTCTCGCCTTTAAGTATTTAAAAAGCAAGAGTTCATCCAAAAAATTCACATTCGGCTGGAACTGATAATATTCCAAACTCACTTGCTAAACAGTTTAGATATTTTTCTCCTTTACTAAGCAATTTATTATCAGTATTTCTCGAAAACGGTTTCTTCCCCGATTATTGGTAAAAACTTCTATTATACTTCCAGTTTTTAAATCTGGTTCCCGCTCTGACATTCATAACTATCGTGGTGTTCATAAAACGCCCTCTCTTGCTAAACTCTTTGAAAAACTAATTGCAAAACAAATTACAGATTCTTGCATAAGTAATCAAATACTCAACTCCTCCCAACATGGCTTTTTACCGCTCTTGTGAAACCTGCCACATTTCTTTTCTAAATCTACTAACCTCTCTTCGTAATGATCATCTATCTGTAGTATTTATCTATTTTGATTGAAGTAAGGCATTTGATAAAGTGTCCCATAGATTACTTTTAACTAAACTAGAGGCTATATGATTTCGCAGTATCCTTGCTGACTCTATTAGATCATACCTATCTGATTGAAAACAAAACGTTTTAGTGTGGTCCTCATAATCAACTGCGACCCTGATTGTGATTGGTGTCCTTCAAGGTACCGTGTTAGGTCCTTTGTTGTTCTTACTTTACATAAATTATATTTCATCGATAGTTAAACATTCTCAATCTTATATTTATGCTGATGCCCTCAAATGCTTGTATTCCTTCTCTAGCTCTACGGCTGAACGATGCCTTGAACAAATTCATTTGGACTTGGATGCTCTTTCGGGGTGGAGCTCCACATGGATAATGGAGTTCTCACCTTTTAAGTGTCGCTACATGAGCTTTGGGCCTGTAAGGCTGCCGCAACCTGTTATTTTTAAAGGCTGCCCTATGACTGAATTTTCCTCCATCAAGGACTTGGGCATAAATTAGATCTTTCGCCTCATGACGATAGAATCACCGCCAAAGCTGCTCAGATTTGCGGCTTTATTTCTTAAAATTTCTACCTCCCTGAAATTAAATTAAGACTTTATTGTATGTTTGTACTTCCCATTCTTGAATTTTGCTGTCCTTTCTTCGGTTTAATGAACGAATCTAGCCGTTCAAAAATTGAAAATGTTCAAAGACATTTCACAAAAAATCTCCTGTTTCCGAATCTTTCAAATACTTGCCTACTCAACTAGATGCCAGGTAACGAAGCTAAAGTTTATTTGGGTCAGGAGACTGGAGGCAGGCTTTTGTCTCCTTTGCGGCTTAATTACAGCTCAAATCTCCCCTAGCTTTCCGTAATTACCCCCAGTTAGTCTCCCTCATAACCTAAAACATTCTGCATTACTTATACCTCGTCCTGCACCCTCCACATGTAAACGCTCTCTATTCTTTGCTTCTAGGTATAGCTTTTTTTCGAATAACTTGCCAATTGAAATAAGGTCATTAACTAGTCTATCTGCATTCAAGCGAAGACTGCACATTTAGCTTAACTCTGATTCTATTAACCTTTCATTTTGCTCATCTTTTCCGAACAGCTTTCTCTATGACTCGGAGAAAGGACCATCGGGAATTTAAGTGACCTTCTTTAAAATATTTTCTCTCTACTTCGAGCCCCACAGGAACCATTATGTCTCCTTATATCACCAGTCATCCAAACGATGACGTCATTCGGACGTACACATTCGGTGGTCCACAGTTAAAATGCTACCGTTTCTTTGGATACTAACCATCATCATGATTCAATTCTGGATCCTGAGATGCCGTGGCCTGAAGTTCTCTGACGCCTTTTTGCGAGATTTTTTTTTTCATACGCCTTAGTGACCAAGAACGAACCATATCGACGTTTCATTATCTCAGTACTGCAGTATTAGCCTACTCTATCCCTTACCATATTTTCCTAAGCAGGTTTTTTCTCCTATTCATAATTGGAGGCCTATTGAACTCTGCCTCCATTTTTAGGGTAGGATTTTTTTTCACTGCCTATTTTTTCTAGGTCACAATTTATTTCAAAACATCGCTAACTACTGTCCTAACAGGACAGGTTCTGCATACATTACTAAATAGTTGTACATTTTATCTGCCCGCATGGTCATAATTTTATTTCGTTACTAATGTTTGTTTCGATAGTGCCTTCCCGGCGTTAAACAAATATAAATTCTAAATTCTAAATATATCTATTCATTTGTAGTCTTCTAAAAGCTTCAGTACCAAAACGTACTGCCCAGCCATTTACCGGGACTCAGTCAACATACACAAGGGCTAAGTGATTTGATTTGATTGGTTTTGATGGATAATTAATCCTATGACTAGTTAAAAATAAATAAGAAAAGGAAAAAGTTGCTAACCATAACATATTTCAAGGTATTATTATGCAGCTCTCAGTCCGCTAATGCATCCGCGACTTGAATTCCAGAGCCTATTTTTTTAAAAATAGTTTTCTTTTCCTTTTCTGAAATAAATCAACATTCTATTTTTGCTGTTTTTGCGTAGTAAATGAACGTGCGCCTAAGGAGTTCTTTAGACTAGGGGAATTAAGAATGCCACATGTTTTCACGAACGGTCATTTAGCATGAGCCCTTTGCTAAAAAATGGCTTGTAATAAGCTTATCTGGTTCACAATGCACCGATCCTTCGTCCGGAACGAGCCCATGGAATTTCGAAGAGCAACGATCAGTAGGTATCCCACCTTATTCCTAATGAGA
The DNA here is from genome assembly GCA_017591395.1 of Schistocephalus solidus. Classification (NCBI taxonomy): domain Eukaryota; kingdom Metazoa; phylum Platyhelminthes; class Cestoda; order Diphyllobothriidea; family Diphyllobothriidae; genus Schistocephalus; species Schistocephalus solidus. The sequence continues at coordinate 316,044 of WEDG01000111.1, forward strand.
AATTCAAGTAAGAAATCTAAAGTTTCGCATAAAGCACATAAGTAATGGCTTGAACGCTGTTTTTGTTTAGAGTTACAGTACCATTCCTAATGGACACTGTGTAGCGCTTTATTATGGAAATCAGAATGGTCTAGACTGCAGTTCGTGACTGTTATTGGCTGAAAGAAGCGCATACAAGTAAAAAATTATAATGCCACGTGAAAGTATTCTCGTTTTCTGTTACCTATCCCCGTGAGTCGGAGCTGTGTCATACAGAGGCAGAAGATCAACGAATAACGTGTCTGAGCTTCTAGCTAGTCCCCGTGCTGTCAGTATGGTAAATCATGTAACTTGCATATACTTACCGTTATTTTGCTAAAGCTGATGGGTTTTGGCCAAATTCCGGGGAAATAAGGTTGAGTACTTAGGGGAAGGTTAGGGTTAAGATTAGGGTTGGCTTTAGGGCTAGTGTTAGGGTCAGAGTTAAGGAAAGGATCAGGAGTAAGTTAAGGATTTGTGTTAACTGTGCGGTTTAGGTTTAGAAGAGGGCAGTGATTAAAATTATGGCTGCAGTTTAGTTTTATGTTATGGAACGTGTTAGGGCTAAGACATGAGAATATTTACCCTTTCTGAAATTCAGCGCATGTCCACCTATTTTAAATGCGCCGGGATGTTTCCGTGCCGGTGTCCTATTCAGGTGCCGAATAAGAAAATCCTACCCTTTCCTCGTTTGCAATACCTACGTTGTTCTTTAGGATGCGTAGTTCCTTAGTTTACATTTGCATGCATGCAAGCGTTCAAATCACACATTTTTATGGTTCCTTTCGGTTTTCACCTGCAGAAAGTATCTTACCACGAACTTAGAACACCTTGTTTTACTGCAGTCACTCCTTCGGCCACGCTTGCGATTCTCCGAGTGACAACATTTAAGGAGAACGTATATAATTCTGCCACCTAGATTACATCGGTCTGTCTCGCAGCTCCGTCTTCCCTGTGAGTTTGGACGTGATGAACTTCAACAGACATCCTATTTTCGAACATCTTTAGTGAATCAGAATCTCAGTGTGCATCGGGACTTCTTTATGAGTAACGTTTACTGCAATCGCGCAAATAAACTTTGTAGGAGACGAGTCAGTCGTGAATACAAAGGACAAAATCTACGAAGTCTGATCACACAATAAATCTCGATGAGGCTGTATTGATTGCGGCAGGTGATTATCATGTGTGTATTAGGGTATCTCTAGCTTTGCAGTCTGAATGCAAGTGTCCACATCGACCATCTATCTTCGGCTTTTTCTAGTTCGTTTGGAGAAAAGGAAAATTCAAATACTTTTTACATGAACGAACTATGAAAGAGAACATCAAGAAATAACCAAATAACTAGCAATTATTTGGCATGTCAAAACGCAAGCTGCATAATCCAAGCGATAGTCTACAGGGGCGTAGTTGATCAGAGAATTGACATCTCAATTACGAGCAATGACGAGTGATGCGGAAGCTACTTTTTGACGTTCACTTACATAGTTCGTTCACGTTATCTGTGTGATTAGTCGCGTCGTACTGCATCAAAAATTCAGCAAGCTCTATTGTCTACAATAGTACGAAAAGTATATACTACTATACAATATCTCTAAGAAATACCCGAATGGCGAACATTTTTAGTTGCTGCAGCGTGCTACCTTATACGCCAGAGCCGCTGAGAAATCTGTTAAAATTATCATAACTGTAAAGAAAGTAATCAATCATTGGGATGTGTAACACGATACTTATGTAGTCTGCGATATCAAGCCCTGTTAGTTTTGATTGATCGTGGCCCACACGAAGTAATTCCAGATATCGAAAGTAACTATGCACTGAAAAATGTTCCGAAAAATTACTCGTTAGCATGTCCGGAGAAGAGGGTCCGGCTTCTGTTAGATTGAGCAAAAACTACTAACCGAAGGTGAACAGCTTACTTTGATATCACCATCGTTATTTCCTAGGCCAGCACAACTCCCCAAAAGCATTGGAAGACAAACTTCACGTGGCATTGTTCAGAGGGAAACCTCCACTTTAATTATACCAATCAATTGTCACGTTTCAAGAGGGACGCAATAGGAGTGAGCGATTTAATGATCTTCGTAAGTAACAAAAACTGCGGTAAAAGCCCACACAAAGTATAAATCTTGAATAAGTGCTTTAGAGAACAGCAAGGAAAGTATATACTCGCTTTAACCTTCTGAATGATGACACGTAGAAATGAGTGAAGTTTTTTTCTCCTTAAAAAATTACAAAGCACATACATTTTGACTTTTGCGAATTATATAAGCATTTTTTTACTTTTGGCTTGTCATCATATGTCAATGGCAATTGTAAAATTTGTCGACGTCAATGACCGGGCATTCAATAATTCTACCGTTATTATTATAAACACAAAGTGACCACTAAATACGCTGGCTTATTTGCTCCGATAATTGTTGGTGCTCGACCACAACGGGCGCAGATATAATCACATTGGTAGCATATAACATGCTCAGACCCCGGGGACAATGAAGGTTGAGAAGGCATGAAGCAGAATGTGGAACGCTATCTACACCACTGCCACCGAAGTCTTTGGATATCTGGGTTGAACTTAGGAGTGTGAGTTGAAGATAAAACAAGTGGAAATCTAGAAATCCTTAGAGAATTATCAAAACCTGAACAAGAATCGAACCAAACGAGGATTACTAACAAAACAGCACGTAGAAAAGTTAAGACAGCTTCGACAGAACAAAGATATCTTGATAACTAGACCGGACAAAGGAGCAGGCGTAGTTCTAATGAACAGATCCGAATACGTAACGAAGATGCAGTCCAAATTGTCAGACCAAACAAAATTCAAGAAAGTGGAGAAAGAAAAGGATAGCACGGGTGAAGTAGAGGCACAGCTGACCGACTGTTTAAAAAGACTTCGCGCAGAGGGTGTCACAAATGACCGTGACCTCGAACGCCTCTGGTTGGTTCAAATTTGAAGATAAGTGAATTCTCGAATTTTCAACTGATTTCTACGTTTCCTGTAGAAAATATTAGCTTAATTATTGACAATTAATTGTAGTTCTACCTCATCATCAGCTGCACATACCTGCAGTTATTGCAATTGCAAAAGGGAGAAAAATAGAGTTTTTAAACTTTTTCACCCTACATAGCCTCATTAAAGTTCTCGCAGATTTACGTCAAAACGACGGAATCTAAAGGCTAATTCTAGAAATAAAGTTGACAATTTGTAAGTTTACCTTATTTCCAGCGAAGAATAATTTGTAGTAACTGGTATACCAGTTGATATAATTTTTCATCCTGCATAGCCTCTTTGCTAATTCTATTTTCAGTTTAAACTCGTTACCTAGCAGATTGCTGCAGTGACTTGCTTAAAATATTAAATCTTTTATTCCGCAAAACGTTACTAGTAACAATTTTCCTTCGTATTATTGATTTGAAAAGTACTTATATTTTAAAACCAATATGAAACCCCAGTCAGTAATTAGACGCAAACATTCTCTTCGCGTAAAACATCCACTAGAACAACCCACCTTAAGCATGAAGAAATTAGACCTTAACGCCCTGGAAAACTTAAATACCTTTATGTCTAAATATGGTTCTCTCTTCACGATCCTTGGTACCATTTTTGAGGGAAAGTTGTCTTCACTCACTTCTCAACAATGCGTGAAACTAGAGCCTTTTATAAACATGGTCAGTACTGAGTCACTTGACCGACATAAGAGAAGTTTCCATTTTCTTTTAAAAAACGTTCCCAAGAGTAAAATCCCCCTGGACGTTGCATTTCATTTCCTTTTCTCGTGCGGCTTTAACTTTAAAGTCGCTGAAGCTAAAAGGTTATCTTCCCGTAGTAAAAACCCTCCTATTCTGGTCAAAAAAATTTCAGCGATTGAAGTTGACCTTATTTTCTCTAGGCATGAGCACTCAGCTCAATATTTGAAAAAAAACAAGTTGTTTATCTGTAGGGATAAAACCCAATGGAACGTCGGGTTTCACCCGCATTAGCAAACAAGAAGCCTTGGTCTACACCTTTAATACCAAACGTTATCTCAGAGGTTTGTCCTGTAGCTAAAGCAAGCCCACGGCCCTCCGGATCGACAGGAATTTCGATTCCAGCTGAATCTTCACCCGTTAACCTTGTTTCTTGTTTGAGGGAAATTGTGTCAACTCCACTTCCTTCTCATCCCAAGCAAACCATGCCTGTTATACCTGCCAAATCTACTAACCCTAAGAAAACTCCTAGTAAATCTAAATCTGTAACTAATCCAGGCTTTAAAATCTGCAATGGCATTACTGATGGGAAACCTGCTAACCCCTCAGCATCTACAACAGCTGCGAACGCTGACGTTAGCATCTTTCCCAACCCAAAAATTGTCCGAAATCCACAAATATTTAATGCTTCTAATTATGCTACCAGTTTTTCGAAATCGTTTATTCCTTTTTTCAAATGCACGTTTTTCCGCCAATTTTTGCTAACGTCCCTCAAAATCTCATTTCTATGCCACCCCTATCTTTCAAACGCCACAATTTAGCCTTCCCTTCCAAGGTTTTCATCCAAATATGCCGCTGTACAATAATCTCAGTTCTCTTATCAGTAACATTTCTACAAATTGTAGACCAGAGCAATTTTTTTCCCACCTTTCGTTTCTTCTTTCCAGTTTTCTTCTCCGCCACCAAATTATCCTTTTTTATAAATACTGATGAGCGTAACCTGCCGCTCAGGAATACGCTCAGCTTAGTTTCACTCAATGCGAGGTCGGTTGTAAATAAGATGGCTGAGCTTAGAACAGTAGCCTTTGAGCTTGATCCAGATGTGCTGTGCATCACTGAATCCTGGGCTCACTCTCTTATTTCTGACTCGACGCTTGCTATAGATAATTTCAATTTGTACCGACAAGACCGCACTGAAAAACGTGGCGGTGGTTGCCTCCTTTATATTAAGTCATCCTTTGTACATTTCCCTTTTCATCTGAACATTTCGTCTTTTTCTGGAAATGTATGCTTTGCTTCAGTCATCCTCCCGCACAATAAAAAGCGGTAATTGGCTGTGTCTATAATCCTCCGTGTTATTCTGGCAATGAAAACGAGCTCTGTGAACTATTTGAAAAAGTTGCGGACACTCAGTTTGATGTCAAAATAATTGTAGGCGATTTTAATCTGCCAGACATTGACTGGCAGGCCAATTCCTCTCCGCCTAAACATCAGAAATTGGTCGATACTATTAACTTTTCAAACATGTCCCAACTGGTCAGATCAGTTACTAGAAATGACAACATTTTAGATTTAATTTTTACAAACGATGTCCACCCTCTCTTTATGAATTTTCATCATGATCTATTTACAAGTGATCACGCAATAATTCACTGTTGTTTTCCAGTTCCCCTTCTTACGAAGCCTGAGGTTAAATGCAATAACCTCGACTTTGCTAACATAAACCATGAAACAGTAAATAATTTCGTAAGCACTCTAGATTGGCATAGCATATTCTCAATCAACGATCCAAACTTTTTCCGTGAGTTATTGCAGAGCCTCATAGAAAAAATCCAGGCTTTTATCCCGTTTTAGATTTTTAATTCACATACAGTAGAATTCTACTGTTCCGCATTTTCTCCAGAACAGACTTAAAAAATTACGAAAGCAACTTAAAGATTCATCTAAAATCTCTTTGTCAGTTCATTTAAGGATTGCACAAATATTTGAATTAGCATCGAGAATAAGGCTCGCGCGAGATAAGCTTAGGGAGTCTCGGGCACTAAGTGATGCCAATTCATCCAAATCTGTTGCTCAAATCTTTCATGTTCGCCCTACCAGCACATGGCCCCGTCAGTAGAGTGGGCTGAGAGGGGGCTAGACGGGGCTAGACGGGGCCAGAAAGGGACCAATCACAGTCGACTTTTAGGCCATTTGTAAAATATGATTTGGCTTCTTGTAAAGACTGGAAGATATGTTAATTTTTTAATTTAAACCAATATAGGAAATATTCATTAGATAATATACTGTTTAAGCCTAATTAAAGAGTACTTTGATGAACTGATTTTGGAGGGTTTGTTTAAGTCAGCCATTTAGTCGCCATTTTTCTACTAAGTGCGTGCTGGCCTGCCGTGTGACTTCTACCACTAACCGGTTCTTCTCAAATTTTGCTGATACTAACGTACGTAATCAAGAGGTCTGGAGATGTTTTTAACATAATTTGCTACTTTTTGCCTTTTAAATTTCATTTCTAGTTACGTATGCTTTAGTTAAATGTAAAATAATAATGTTAATTTGGTAGCTTACTGAATGTTATATATGCCTTCATATCATTTATGTATTGTGTTCTGTTGTCCATGGAAAGAAACCATGAAGCGAAAATATTACGGAATCAAGAGGAGCACCGTGCGTATGCGGGTATTGCGTGCAATGCAGGCGTATTATGCCGCAGACTGTCCTTCGCCGTCGTCGTCGTCGTCGAATTTAAACCCCTCACCGGAGCCACAAATGCCTGAAATATTTCCTGAGGTTTCCAAATGGGTATGTTTTTTAGGCAATATTATTTTGAGTTGGAATGCAGAATCAATAGGGGTAACGGAACAGACAAGCAAGTTACAAGGCAAAAGTTTTGTAGCTGATTTGCAGGACGTCTGCCTGAAGACCAACATGCCACTAGCGACGGTTAAAGCTCTGTTGGACATGCTCCGTCCTTACCATCCAGAGGTTCCGAAGGACCCAAGAACTTTATTGCGTACTCCACGCACTTGCATTAACAAGGACCTGAAGAACGGCAGCTATGTCCACCTGGGCCTTGGACGCGGTTTACTGGATGAGCTAAACCACCGGCGTGCAACTGAAATTCCTGAGATGGGCATCCAATTGCACATCGATGGGATGAAAGTTGTTTAAAGAGATCAGGACAATGCCTATGGCCTATTCTTGCTCGGGTAAACTACCCGGTAGTTGGACGGCCGTTTGTAGTAGGCGTGTTCTCTGGATTCGGCAAGCCGGAGCCAGTAGATGATTTTTCTGAGCGATTGCATTGCTGAATTGAAAGAAATTTTTGGGAGGTGGCCTATTGGTTCATAATATTCCCCACGATTACCAACATATTTCTTATTTTTGTAGGAACCACCACCGGATAACGCCAACCATGTGGACCAACCTTGACAAGTTTATCCAACGCATGTACAGTTTTATTTATTTTTTATAATAAACTACTTTTGCAAATTTCATCTCCACATATCCTATTTCATGCGTGAGTGGGTACTTCGCAGGAATGGCTTGAATGAATCAAAACGTAAGCCATATTAATTGTTTAAAATTGGGCCGTTAATAGAACAATAATTATGGGTATATAAGTAGTGGCCGATTAGGATAGGGAAGGCTATGGGCGCTGGGCGTACGGTATAAAGGATAAGGGGCTGCTAATGCGAGGAAATCGTGGGGTCCCGCTGCGCAAATTTTTCCAGTGAGGGGGCCAGAGGGGGCCACACCGTTCAATTTGCCCCGTCTGGCCCCGCCAGTCAGCCCCACCTGGCCCCTTTATAGCCCCCTCTGGCCCCCTGGGCCAGAGGGGGCGAGGCGGGGCTGCTGCTGGTAGGGCGGTCATCGGCTAAGCGTCTGAATGTCACTCCGCCCTTACTCGACTGTAACAAAATATTTGTTACAGACGATTTGGGCAAAGCAGAATTGTTAAACTCGTTTTTTGCCAACCACTTTACCACTGAAACTAGCCCCACTCCCACAATTCCTCTGCTTTCAAATTCGCTTCTTACAACTATTAATTTCTCGCCGTCATGTATTCAAAAAGAAATAGCTCACCTAAAAAATTCACATTCAGTTGGAACTGATAACATTCCAAACTCACTTATTAAACAGTTAAGGGATTTTCCACCTTTACTAAGCAAATTATTCTCAGTATTTCTCGAAAATGGTTTCTTCCCCGATTATTGGAAAACTTCTATTATAATACCAGTTTTTAAATCTGGTTCCCGCTCGGACATTCATAACCATCGCGGTGTTCATAAAACGCCCTCTCTTGCTAAACTCTTCGAAAAACTAATTGAAAAACAAATCATGGATTTTTGCATAAGCAATAAAATTATCAACTTTTCCCAACACGGCTTCTTACCGGACCGTTCTTGTGAAACCTGCCACATGTCTTTTCTAAATCTACTAACCTCTCTTCGTAATGATCATCTATCTGTAGTAGTTATCTATTTTGATCTTAGTAAGGCATTCGATAAGGTGCTTCATAAACGACTTCTAGCTAAACTAGAAGCTATAGGGTTTCGTAGTCCCCTTACTGACTTTATTAGATCATACCTAAATGATCGAAAACAAAAAGTTTTAGTAGGGTCCTCATACTCAAGTGCTACCCCGATTGTTAGTGGTGTCCTTCAAGGTACCGTATTAGGTCCTTTGTTGTTCTTACTGTATATAAATGATATTTCATCGATAGTTAAACATTCTCAATCTTTTATTTATGCTGATGATCTCAAATGCGTGTATTCCTTCTCTAATTCTACAACCGAACGGTGCCTAGAACAAATTCATTCAGACTTAGACGCTCTTTCGGCCTGGAGCTACACATGGCTAATGGAGTTCTCACCTACTAAGTGTCGCTACATGAGTTTTGGGCCTGTAAGGCTGCCGCAACCTCTTATTATTGAAGGTTGCCATATGATTGAATGTTCCTCCATCAAGGACTTGGGCTTAAGCTACACCAATAAATTAGATCTTTCGCCTCATGCCGATAGAATTACGGCCAAAGCTGCTCAGATTTGCGGCTTTATTTTAATAATTTATTCCTTCCTGAAATTAAATTAAGACTTTATCGTATGTTTGTACTTCCCATTCTAGAATTTTTGCTGTCCTTTCTTCGGTTTAATGAACGAATCTAGCCGTTCAAAAATTGAAAAATGTCCAAAGACATTTCACAAAAACTCCTATTTCCGACTCTTTTCAACTACTTCCCTACTCAAAAAGATGCCAACTAACGAAGCTAAAATTTCTTTGGGTCAGGAGACTTGAAGCAGGCTTTTGTCTCCTTTTTCGACTTAATAATAGTTCAACTCTCCCAAAGCTTTCTGTCATTACCCCCGTTAGTCTTCCTTATAACCTAAGAAATTCTGCACTAATTATACCTCCCCCTGCATCCTCCACGTGTAAACGCCCTCTCTTCTTTGCTTCTAGGTATAGTTTTCTTTGGAATAACTTGCCAATTGAAATTAGGTCGTTAACTAGTCTATCTGCATTCAAGCAAAGACTGCACATTTATCTAAAACATGATTCTATTAATCTTTTATTTTCCTCATCTTTTCCCAGTAGCTTTCCCCATGACTCGGAGAAAGGGCCATCGGGAATTTGAGTAACCCTCTTGAAACTATATTTACGCTACCTCGAGACGCCCATGAACTATAATGTCTCCTTATATCACCCGTCCTCCAAACGCTGACGTCATTCGGACGTACAAATTCGGTGGTCCACAGTCTGAAATGCTGCGGTTTCTTTGGATACTAACCATCATCACAATTCAATTCTGGATCCTATGATGCTGAGGACTTAAGTTCATTGACGCATTTTCGTGAGACTCTGTTTCATACGCTTAAGTGATCAAGAACGAATCACCTCGACGTTTCATTATCTCATTCTGAAATGCTACTGCAGTATTACCCTATTCTACCACCTGACCATTTTTTTCCTAAGCAGTTTTTTTCTCTTACCTTCTATTCGAAAATGAAGGCCTATTGAACTCTGCCTCCATTTTTCATTGTAGGAGTTTTTCACTGCCTATTTTTTTCTAGTTCACCATTAATTTTTAAAACATTGCTAACTGTTGACATAGCAGGACAAGTGATGAATTTGTACATTTTATCTGCACACATTGTCCTAACTTTATTTCGTTACTAATGTTTGCTTAGACAGTACCTTCCCGGTGCTAACCAAATATAAATTCTAAAATAGTAGGCACACACATCCCTCGGTTGTATGGTCTACCGAAGATCCACAAGGAGGGCCTGCCAGTCCGTCCAATTTTAGACATGCGCAACTCGCTGTATCATGCAATAGCAAAATGGTTGGCGGAGAAACTCAAGCCCATACAGCGTCAGCTGGCGCCGCGTAGTTATCGGTATACATTCAAATTTATTGACGACGTCAAAGACATAATCTTAAACGGCATGGTGATGCTCTCTTTAGACGTCTCATCGCTTTTTACAAACGTGCCGGTCACTGAGACAGTCGATTACATCTGCGAATTCCTATTGACAAATCAGCAAGAAATAGGAATACCGACGAATGCACTAAAGGAACTATTACTAAGATTCAAATTAAACGTGCAGTTACTTATTGACAACCAACTTTGCATACAAATAGATGGTGTAGCTATGGGCTCGCCTCTTGGACCTCTCTTAGCCAATGTCTTCATGGGCCAACTAGAGAAATCCCAGTTAAGCGATCAGATCAATAAACTAAAACACTACGATCGATACGTTGCCGACATCTTTGCGATTGCCAATGCAGAAACCAATGTAGATGCACTCTTAGATGTTGTTAATCAAGCACATCTGTCCATCAAGTTCACGTTGGAGATCGAAACGGGAGGTTCGCTTCCTTTCTTAGACGTTCTCCTGAGCCAAAGACCTGACGGTTGTGTCCGAAGGAGCGTTCATCGAAAGAAAACCTGGTCCGGAAAATATACAAACTTCGGCAGTTTCGCAATCTAGTTCGTTGTTTGGCGCAAAGGGCTAGAAAAATTTGTTCGGCGGACTGTATCGAAGAAGAGCTCCAAAAGATCCAGAATTTACTTCGCGAAAATGGCTATCCCGATAGATATATTACAAAGAATATGGTCGAAAGACCAGAAAAACCCCACCACTCTTACAACGGTAAAGAAAACCCTATTTCTCAAAAGTCCCCTTCCAAGGGGATGCGGCAAGGGAACTCCTGAAAAGACGCCTTGACCAAGCTGTCGAACGAACCTTCCCAGCGGCGAGAATTCGGATATTATTCTCAACCAACCGTGTTTTACACGAGGAAGGTAAGGATAGTTTGCCGGCTCAGACCACCTCCATGTGCATCTACTCATTCACTTGCTCATGTGGAGCAGGTTATATTGGTCGCACGAGTCGGCACCTAGCTAAAAGAATAAAGGAACACCTCCCGGCATGGCTGAGAAAAGGTGAAGTTAAAAGCATAAACAGCGCTATTCTCGCCCACCTGGTGGATTCAGGGCACCGAGTGGACCCTAACGAAGCCCTCCGTGTGGTTTATAAAGTGCCACCAAACTATCCTACTTCACTGGGTCAGCGGCTGCTAGCAAAAGCAGAAGCCACCGCCATCCGTTTGAGAAAACCAGTCTTAAGTGCGCAAAAGAACCTCCTACAAGCTCCGTGCTTAGCATGGCCAAAGACGGCTTAATTACATGCAGTCAAGGTCGTTCTCTTCCCTATCCCCTTCCCCTCCCTTTCGTGAACCACCAAACCCTCACTGTCGCTTAACCATTTGTCTCTTATCGCCACCCCTCCCCTTTTAACACGTCTCACTGGTATGACGAGATGAAACTTATTGATTTTATGTCTGAGCTTGTACTCCATTTCCCATATAAATGTACCAGCCCAAATGAGAATTTATCGAAAGCACGCGTATGCTCGCCAACTAGTCTTCAGAATTAGATATGTTTTGTTTTCTAATTGAAATATCCACGTGCCATTGAATTTCATGAAATATTCAGTGCGTTTTAGGCGAATATGGTTATTATCTGGTTTTTGATCTCCTCAAACTTGTTAGTTAACATTAAGCCAATTTCCTGCATCGGTAAGCATTTTTCTGAATTTGTTCATCCGCATCCATCAAACAGCGCCTTTTTAACCTCACCGTTTTATAGTCATTTCCTCGCTCTTGCTTTCCGCCGGTATTATGTGTTTAGCTGGCAAAGTGTGCCTGGTTGTTGGAGCCAGTTCGGGAATTGGGAGGGAGATTGCGCTTAAACTCGGTAAAGAGGGTGCTACAGTTATTTGTGCCTCCCGCAGAAAGCACCTTCTAGAATCCTTGGCCGAAACAATAGGAAAAAATGGTCATCCTACCTGCATGGATGTTCGAAATCACTCTGAGGTACAATTACTTGTTACTTAACTTGTAATAAAGGTGGAAGCCTCAATTAGTCGACTCTTGGGAGAATTTGGCAGAATAGATGTGCTTGTTTATTGTGCTGAAATATTTACCTACTCGCTTGTAAAAAACAAGTTTTTTGAGTGTTGGAAAGATATGATAGCGACTAACTGTCAGGCAAGTTAAGTTAAACTCACGAAAATTTTTAAGCAGGGCCTGGTAGACGTTGTTAGCATTATTTTGTCTGATATGCTCGAGAAGGATTTGGCAGGCCACATAATTGTTGTGAGTTCGGATGCGGGGCGTGCTCCCTTCCCAGGACTGTCCGTTTACAGTGGCACAAAATTTTTCACTGAAGGATTTTTGCGATCGTTAAGACTCGAATACAAAGAGTCAAAAATTCGGATTACCTCAATTCAGCCAGGAGATGTTGCTACTCCCGGACAGCAGTGGACAACTGATACGATGGCAAGTCATCAAAAATATTTTTTTATTTTTATACAAGTCCTCTCTTGAATTATGCGACCAGTAACTGTTATATGTTTTGATTGCAATTTCAGACATCACCACTAACTACACAGGCCTTTTACATACGATCGCTGAATGTTTTTTGCGTTTTGTCGATTATCCCCTTTACTTTAGCCAAGCATTATCCAAACTGAACGGATTGCACGTCGGTATTTTATTTGTCTGATGCGCGTAGGGAACTCAGACCTAGAAGCCACGTATCGTTGTCCGTCAAAGCCTTGTGTTGGGGAAAATAATGTTGTAAACTTGGTATACGAAAACCCATAGTTCATAACTGCGGTATTTACCAGCGTCTTCTTGGTGTAGCATGACTAGTAGTCTTCTTTACTCCTTGCCATTTCAGCTTTCCCGTGTACTCTTACCTCCTTCGTGCCGTCTTTAAACAGACAAAGCTTTTATTTTTACGGAAAGTTATCTCAATAGTTGACCTTATTAAAATCCCCTTATACCCCCTGCGCTTTGAAGCAGTTTCTCGGAATTGTGAATGCTCACAACGGCTCTCGGTTTTCACAGCGCTGAACTAGTTTAACAACGTTAACCCCTAAATACGGATTCTGAGGGACTCTCGCATAAATTTCATAACTATAACTTTTCGGCATTCCACAGACGTCAACAACACATGTTTGTTTTCATTCAGCCTGGCGTCTTTCAAGTAGAACGCATGGAGTCTTTCAAAGTCTCGTAGCGGTCTATTCTCGTGCCTTATTAGCATAAGCATCGGACTTATAAACCAGCTAATATGTGAACTTTAATCGTTTAGAACTGAGGAAGAGAGTAATTTTGGGCCGTGTTTGGCCACGTGGATAATCCACAGCGGACGACGTTCTCAGCAAACCATGGGATGGACCGTCTTTTTTCAAACCGCACATTTAAACATTTTCATCTCTTATTGGTATATTTAACCTCCAGGTTTGACTAATCTTCACCCTTGTCTATACAGCACTTTCAAAACTTCACTTACTTAGTAAACTAAAGCTCTGCTTTGTAGCTGCGCTATGCGCACCGCGTTTGATGGGCATGAATTCAACTTACACTGTTGGTTGTAAGTTCTCTAGCGGTTTATCCCACATTTAAACAATAGTGGTCTTGGTTAATGTTTTTCGTACATCGATTATCAAAGGCAGGTTATTCATGAACATTCTTAGTTTTTTTAAACCAGGCTCCCAGCTTCCACTGTAGTGAGGTCAAAACGCGACCTTAGCTGCCTCATATTATTACCAAACCAATATTCAGATGGTGCCATATATTGGCACACATTATAGAAGTTTCATCATCCATAGACTAGGTGGTATGCTTTGTAATCCGGAAAAGAATAAATACTTAGCTACCAAAAATGTTCTTATTATTTTGCAGGAGAACATTTTAAGGAAACTAGATAGCCAGGACCTGTAAGAACCCGAGTCAATTACTGGGCCCCGACGTACCTCCTGCTGTCTTTCGCACACTGGCTATTTATAATTTTTCCTAGATGGAATATTTACCGTTACAGGCCTCAAATTGACAGCGTATCAGACTTTTATGAAACTTCTAAGTCTTTTAGAATGTACAATCACCCTTACAAGGTCTTTCTCGCTGCTACTTACTTACAGGCTCCTTTAGGGCTTTTGCTTCTTCATTCCATTAATGATTATCACTGTTTTATTATCTCTTTCAAACGATGCAGGCCTCTGAGCTCTATTCGCCTTTATGTCGACCACCTGCCGAATCCGAGAAGGCCTGGGCCGCCATGCTAAAACCGGAGGTCATAGCGAACGCTGTAATATACGCCCTATCTCAGCCAGAAGGGGTGTCAGTTAACGAAGTCCTCGTACAGCCCACCGGGCAACCGTGCTGAAATTTTTACGATTTTCCCTCACTTTTATTTTTTTTTACTTCTCATCTGCTCCGCGCTTGCGCTGTAAAGACACAACGCCTTTTTTCGTACGGTTGTTAACTTATCACACTGTTTTGAAAAGCGTGTGGTTGGGCTTTTACTTGACCACAGTCCCTATGAATTCAACTCCATCCACTTTTAGATTTTTCTTGCCTTTCTGGGTCAATAAATTTTACCTCCTCCGTTTGATTTAATGCATGGGGTACCAGACGCTGCTTCGAACAGTATTCTCTGCATTGACTGTCAATATGATTGGCCTTATATCCAGCGGTCGATTAGCACCGTTAGGCCTAAGCCTTTACGTCTCCTTTCGAGTTCATTACTTTATGATGCGGCATTAGTAAGGCGTGTTGGGTTGGAAACTTTCCTCCAGGTAGTTTGAACGGAAAGCGGAACGAAATCTTAAATCTCAAAAGCAAAAATGGAGCAGTAGCGCTAAACGGATTTTTTTGCCAGGACATTGAGGAATCCCCTTTAGTATGCAACTCGTCATCATTTCGAAGACGGTAGTTGTGAGAGCTCTAAATTTGGCATTAATGAAGATTATGCCTAATTCTTAAATAAAGAAATTTTACTTTATATTTACGCATGAGGCATTGGAGAAGTAAAACTCGCTCTGGTCATGGTGTCTTTAAGTCCACTGCACTCCATAGTTATACGGGCCAAAAACGAGTATACTCTCGCCTATGGAGACTAACAAACTTGATGTTTTTTAGAAACAGACGCAAATCGCAGGTGTGGTCGATTCCTACTCGCAATTTAACGTCGAGAATGACTACTCAATCATGAAGATATCTTTTGCGCTCGGTTAATGTTTAATTTAGGCCTCATAAGTAATCTATAAAGGATTAACCTGCTGCCTTAGGGCTTGGCTTCACGTCGAGATGGACAAGGAGCATCAGCTGAAGCTACTGCACGCCGTTAAACTTAGTGGTATTTGATGCTAATTTGATTTTTCCATCGGTCTAAGTCAAGATATCAAGGCTCATCTTCACCGCAATCTGTGCGACTGACTACAGTGAAAGGCGCTCCACGGATGCTATAGCACTTCTATGTGTTTTATCGTACGTGTATGCTGTAAATAGACTAGAATGTTTTGGTTTGGGTTTCCATTTCTATCTAAGTACTCGTTAATAACCAAAACTGAACAAAAAACCAAGAGATAATTCACCTGCCATATGCAAAATTAACCATATTTATCAGTAAAGTCAACTGGGACGTTGGTTAGATCGTGTAAGTGAAGAGCTTTAGTGTATTTTTGAAAAAGATTATTCACATAAGACGCTATTGGGAAAAATGCTCTTCGGAAAGTGCAGGTAAGCCGAACTGTATCACTTAGGGTGGCACCACATAAGCTGTCATATATTTTTGAATTATTTGTGAATGGCTTGCATTCTTTCTAATAAAGAGTCGTTCTTAAAATTTTATATGACTTGATAATTGGCGAACAGTTGTGACTGACAGACAATTCGTTCCTTAGATTACTTCCAGCATCCAGTTCTTCCAAAGTGGTGAGCCACCCGGACGAACGTTGCGCATATCTAGTAAAATGTGGCTCATCAACAGTTTCACGAATTCCACTAAACATAATTCGTTTTGAAAGAACATAATGTGTCTGATAATTTTAATTTAACCGAGTTTATTAATGTAATGAAGTTTGGAACTTGTGTAGAGCACGCACAGTTAAATTGTAAGTCACAATGAAGGCCTGCGCGAGGTATATCAAAAGAATTCACCTGAAAAGGTGCATTTCGCTCATCTCTGGGCGTTTGTATGCAGAACAACGGGTCATTACTAAATACAAGGCATATCGACAATAGAATCGTGCACCCAAATGCGTCTTTCAAAGCTCGGAGGAATTATTAAATACTTAAGCGTAGAAACGTTTCCAGTTCATGGATATTGGGGATAATGTTGGGGTGTCTAGATACGACTTGAAACGCGTGTCCTTACAGTTTATTTTGTAAGATTACACTATTTTTTGTTAATCGAGACGCGATGCCTCTCAAACAAACATCAATATGACCGTCACGAGTGACGATGTCCACTGTGTGCCTCATTGCCTGGCAGGCGCTGGAACGTTTATTTGCGCGTGGATCGGTCAGCAATAAAATGCGTACTTGCACAACGTCTACTGCACTCTCTTTTACCCCACCCACCTATGCCCGATGGAAATACAGAGTTAGGACGTCCTGGGGCAGGCTCGGGCACGGTGACTGATAAAGCTAAACAGCCCGCCTACGCGTGTCACACGCAGGACCTTGTCCCACACAACGAGCCAGGTTGCAACAACAAAAAAGCAGCTTGGAACTCACGTTCGTGAGGCTGCGATAGAGACCACATTCAGCAAGTGCCCATGGGTCTGCTTCCGTTCTGAGAGAGCTGACATAACCCGTCATTTGGCAGCCTTTTAAGCCACGTGGCAATTTCAAGGCACGCCAAAATTATTACAGTGACGAAGGCTCTGCTATGCCGTGG
Organism: Schistocephalus solidus; assembly: GCA_017591395.1. Lineage (NCBI taxonomy): Eukaryota > Metazoa > Platyhelminthes > Cestoda > Diphyllobothriidea > Diphyllobothriidae > Schistocephalus > Schistocephalus solidus. The sequence goes on from WEDG01000111.1 coordinate 332,998, forward strand.
AAATGAGGTTTCAGAGTCGACCTCATTATCTCTTCGCTCTTCCATGCACCACTGTGCTGGTCAGACATCTGCTGCTGTGATTGGGCGAAGTGACTAGCGCGACGTGAAGCCTATGCCAAGGCGTGCCACCATGCCTCTCACGTGTGGCATATGCTGTAGGATTCACGGGCTCTCTGCAGCCTGGTTAACGCGTATCGTGACCTAATTTGGCTCCTGTTTTGATCCAGCGCCTCTACAGCGTGCCCGTTGTCAGGGCATGCAAACACACACACGCAAACTTAAACTTTGCCAATTGTATTCTGCAAGTAATCGGAAGATGGTCCTTTTGATAAGTGCATGTCTTTAAATTATTACTCACGTACCGCAGTGCAACTATCTGCGAGAGGAAATAAATTTTAGGTCATAAACATGCCAGACTGGCGAGCGCCAGAGAAACAAATAGGCACAAAACTGTATAGCTGACAGCATGCATCCAAATTAAAAACATTAGGCCATTCATGTTCGAAGGCTAAACAGTTTCCTTCATAAGAGTTGTCCCGAATAAGGATCGCTAGTTTGATTGGCTTCTAGCGACTATTTTACTCATCTGCTTCGTCTGTCGGTCAGCTCGGTTCATGACTCCTGTCCACGTTCTCTCAGTTACGGTTCAACGGAGATTTTGTGGATACTTTTTTTGCCAAGAGAAGGACCGTAGAAATCATATTAAGATTAATTTGAGGGAGTCCTATGTCGGCGCAGAGTAAGTAAATTTTAGGTCATAAACAGGTCAGCCTGGTGAATGTCAATTTCTACAGGTATATAGTTAATTGTTTCCTATGTTTTACCGACACAGAACGATATCACCCATAGCACACATACACATTTAAAAGAATAGGGCAGATATGCCCGAAGCCTAAACAGCTTCCATCTTGACTATTGTTATGAAGTGGGATGCCTAAGGTTTGCTTAGCTTCTAGTCACCATTTTACGCGGCTGCTTTGTCTGGCAGCCAGTTCGATTCGCCACTCGTGTCAAAGTTCTCTCAGGAGCAGTTAAATTGAGAATTGGTGGAGATCTTTTTGCCAGGATAAGGACCTCAAACATATTAAGGAAGGTTACTTGGAGGGCTCCTCTAAATCATTCCACCAGAATTTTCAAGTTGGGAAAAGTTCAATTAAATAACGGTTCACAAGTCGAAACGGGGAAAATCTGGCTATTTTTGCCTTAGAAGGACGGCAAGTGCACGTAACAATCCTCATGCACCCTGACAGCCTCCCTGTGTTTTCTGCCTCTTTTGAGGCGCATCGATAAATTGAAAGCAATGTAAAGGAAATTAACGGCCTACCAATGGCCTTTATGGCCAAGAATGTCCGAAAGCTAGGTCTTAGATCAAAATGTGAGAATATATATCTACCGGTTGCAGTACATACTTTATGGTTATGCCTCCAATCGCCGATCCCAACTGAGAAAATGTAGCCACGGTCATAGTGTTGCCAGCATTAACCGCCGGAGAATAAGTAACAGAAAGATTGGGTCAAATGAGTGAGGCATGACTCGAAGTCGAGGGAGAAAGAGGAACACGCAAACATGGGCTTAAGTTACGGACACTTTTAGCCGTGGGAAATTTTAATTGTGGGCACTGAGAGCAGGTAAATTTTTAATCAAGAGCTTCCATAAAAAGCGGAGTCATAGTTTAATTTGTCACCTGGCAGGTCACATGAGCTGGGCTGAGAGATAAATAGGGAGTAAACGATGACAGATAGATTGTATACAGTCGTAGATGTTATAATTATAGTACCATATAGCCACCTCAGCGAAATTTTGTTCACTGAGAGACCGTACACGTCTGATATTGTCTGTAAACGGGCGTTAAATAAAATTATTATTATTATTAAATAAATGATCAAGAACATTTTGTTCCAGCTGGACTCACCCAAAATAAAGCATTCAGGTAAAGTAGTTCGAAGGAAAACATGCATTTCATCCTGTTCTATAAAAAAAGAGCTGAGTGTAGTCCCCTGATCAGGATAAGTAGGCAAAGCTAAAAATCCTGGTCAATGAATGCTACAGTCCAACACTGAGTGACGGATATGAGCAGTGAACCAATGATCCCAATAAACTTCCCACAAAGGGCTCCTCTAGCAAGTCGTGGATGTTCTCTCAAACTTCAAGTGTTTTCATAGCATTTGTAAACCATAAAGTTATGCTAATTACTATAAAAACGTAGCCGTAAAATGGCATTTGAACGCTATTCAAACCTGATAAATTGCAGTAGTTGAAGTTGTCGAGTCAATGCAATTCCCCTGGAGTAAACCAAAGTTCGTCTGCTAAACGCATGCCCCTAATAGGCTGGTGAAATCTAGAGACTTGTTCCAAGGAGGAGCAGACCGTATTTAATAAATTATTTTTTTGCGTAAAATGCCCATTGTTTGTGGGCGCAATATGAAAAACGACTGTGCATTTTCTGGCAATTAGCACTGGTGCAGCGATCAATCCTAGTGCCTACATAACCGGGTTCGCACTCGCCCATTTACTTTCGTAATAGCTGATCTCTCGTGGGTGTGCTAGGGATATGCAGTTACGTGGAAGTTGTACCGCTAGAAGTAGGGTAAGTGTTCAGTTTATTTGCACAGAATTTGTAGGCGGAGTGTTTCTTACGCGACAAGAGTTTCTTTGGACACTAATGTGCCTGCATGCCACTGCATCCTTTTGACGTTTACCTCACGATTACCCTCTTATGGGTGTCTATTCCGAAGCGCATTTTACCAAGATGAGGGTAATTTTTGAACTGTAACCTATTGTAACAAACAATAATATGATGGACATATTTAAAATGATAATTGGGAATCTGTAATTAAAATCTTGCCACAGTTAATCATAATTTCAAGTAACTACAGGCGATATATTAGGCAAGACATAAAAATGTTTGGAAAGACCTTCATGAGTGTTTATTCCGAGAGTCGAGGAAAAAGGCTTCGAACTAAACACCCAAAGCGGGGTTGGTGCGGGAAGCGGCTATGTAATGTTATTGTACTATTACCGTCAACGTAACTGTGATTAACATTTCAGTTGCACTCCACTTCTTTCTTTCTTCTTCTTCTTCTTCTTCTTCTATCTCTTATCCCTGAAGGCTGTGATATGGCTTTGACAAAAATCATACACTTTCAAAGAATTGCTCCCAGGATCCGCGCGTGTCTGGGCGGGGTCACTTTCTCCCTGACGACTGATGAACTCTGGGTAAGAGATCCTATCACAGCAGCTTAAATTCTTAGGGAAGATCCTTTCCGCTACGACCTTCAGGCCTGGTTCCGTGTGAGAAGACAAGAAGTAGGACGTCAGTTGGGAGGATAGTGGATTCTGTACAGAACGATCACAGAAGGGATGGGAAAAAGTTGGCAGCCGAATGAGGGCGCGTTCGACCGCGACGGCGGTGTCCCCAGTGGGAGACCGTGCGGAGTCATCACAGGGCATCCAGCGCGGTCATGTGCGAGTCGGCCTTGAAGATGATTGGCCGGTGTGGACTGTGGGAATTGACGAGGACCAGACAGCCACTTGCATTTGATCGCGAGAGGTTCCGCTTTGCAACATGCTGCGGAGTTGGACCACTACAATCTCAGCATACAATCTTGCCTCTGCTCCGCTCGTGGGTGTGTGGTGATGCTCAGCATAAACGTGTCCGCTCCCCACCTTGATTTATTTGGATGGATAATTTCCTATATTCCTTTGGTTCGCTGTCACGAGTGCCATACTCTGTCCAATTCTTTAGAATAGTCGGTAAGTTGACTAATTAGCTGCCCATCTGCAGTCAACCGTTGATTGATTGTCTATTTCAGAGCAGATTTTTACCTGAGTATGAATAGCAGTATGCCGCGGGCTATCTTGCGCTTTAGAATTGCTATCAGTGTTAGGATAAAAGTTATAGGTTCAGTTTATTTTTTTGTAATAAAGTTGTGGTTAGGGTTCAGATAGAAATTAGGATGGCGGTTATGCTAGGGATTCGAGTAGGGTTTTTGACTGCCAATTATATGTAGGGTTATGGTTGGAGTAAGGTTTAGAGTTAGATTTAGGCTACGCCGTCGGGTAGTTCATTCGAAATTTAAAATGTACTTGTTCTTGGATCGACAATCTTCAGAGGTAACAACAAGCGTCCAACCCAATGTTCCTTCCGTATGCTCACATTCCTTCTGCATATGTGACATTTCAAGGCCAGTCCCTCAATAGAATTCAAGAAACAGTCCCTATCCCAAGCAAATTGCCCTTGCGCCTTACTAGGGTCACACTTCAGCGCATATCTAGCACTGTCCTCATGGAATTCACTTTGCAGACTGGACAAAGTTATCTCGCGCCTCCTCTCCCTCATTCACCTTTAGTATTCGCGCCTCCTGTACAGCGGGGCCGGTAAGTACTTCCTGAAGCCCTCGTTCTCATTATGGCTTTACTTTTGTCAGAAGGGCAGCCGACTCTTTCCTAAGATACTGACACATTTGTTGTTGTTATTTATAGGCACAAATGTCTGCTAATTCAAAGCTATATGCATCTGATAAGAAGAATTTTCCGGAGGAAGACCGTGGATTTTGTAACGAACAGGTACATTCAACGGGGATGCTGGCAGGAATGTGAAATTTTTCTCAAAGTACGAGCATGATTGTGGCTCGATAGACTGCTACGAACAGGCAGAGCTAGTGATTCGGTCAGGGGCGAGGGAAGTGGCATGGTTTTTAGACATTTTTTTAAACTAAAGAACCGAATTTTGAATTCTTGTGAGCGATGAGCTTTTTGATGGTTCTTTCACATGTGTACTGAAATATTCTGAGGCCTAACTTTTGAGTACTGCAACTCTCACCGTATACGGCCTTTGGATGTGTCACACTAGCTTATATGGCACCAAATACCGATTTTCAAGAATTGCAACGATTGACTGCAGATGGGCAGCTTATTAGTCAACTTACTGACTATTCTAAAGAATTGGACAGAGTATGGCACTCGTGACAGCGAACCAAAGGAATATAGGAATTTACCCATCCAAATAAATCAAAGTGGGGAGCGGACACGTTTATGCTGAGCATCACCACACAGCCACGAGCGGAGCAGAAGCGAGATTGTATGCTGAGATTGTAGTGGTCCAACTCCGCAGCATGTTGCAAAGCGGAACCTCTCGCGACCAAATGCAAGTGGCTGTCTGGTCCTCGTCAATTCCCACAGTCCACACCGGCCAATCATCTTCAAGGCCGACTCGCACATGACCGCGCTGGATGCCCTGTGATGACTCCGCACGGTCTCCCACTGGGGACACCGCCGTCGCGGTCGAACGCGCCCTCATTCGGCTGCCAACTTTTTCCCATCCCTTCTGTGATCGTTCTGTACAGAATCCACTATCCTCCCAACTGACGTCCTACTTCTTGTCTTCTCACACGGAACCAGGCCTGAAGGTCGTAGCGGAAAGGATCTTCCCTAAGAATTTAAGCTGCTGTGATAGGATCTCTTACCCAGAGTTCATCAGTCGTCAGGAGAAGTGACCCCGCCCCAGACACGCGCGGATCCTGGGAGCAATTCTTTGAAAGTGTATGATTTTTGTCAAGCCATATCACAACCTTCAGGGATAGAGAGAGAGAGAGAGAGAGAGGGAGAGAGAGAGAGAGAAAATGTCTGTTTATGCAAAATGATGCAGTTGACGATAACCGCAAGTAGCGTGTGCAAATCCGTTTCGGGTGTTCCCTAAAATTAGGTGGGAGTTTAAAATTTCCGAAAAATGTATTCAATCCATATTTGGTGCACAGACCAGCGAAGGGAAATAACCACTGATGAAGACGAGGAAGGTCACTCCAACGCAAATAATAGAGGCCTCCTCAATGTGTTGGACATCGAACTGGGAACGAACAGTAGAAGAGGCTAATTCGGGTAACGAATTGAACTCGGAATCCTTATAAAAAGCGCGATGCACGTCAAACCCTGTTATCCAATTCGTCTTTCAATAACAATAACCATCACCCCCGTAAACCCGCCAGCTAAATTGGTTAAAAATTTTGAATTTGAATCTCTCTGCAAATCTCAAGGGTGAAATGGTGTTTCGATCATAAGTAGACGAAAGACAGCGACTGTCTGCAATCAAATAACGTCCCACTGAAGAATGAAAGACAGAGGATGATGGTAGAGCTGAGGCAAATTGCACTTGCGCGCGCATCAACAAGTTTGAGTGGTGGAGGCGTGAGGTCCATGAGAAAGTCCTTCACTATGAACTCTGTTAAGCCTACATTTGATTCGGGCCATCGATTTAACAAATATCGCGAACCAACAAATGATTTCTGCCTGCGTTTATCCCGAACGGTGACGCTGCATGTTCCAAATGATCATAGCAATGGGAGGGCGCCAGCTGGCTAAAGAACAAATCCTCGAGGATGCTGAGAGGCCTACCGCTTCTGGTACCTGCACCGCGCTGCAAATCATGTGATCACGGTTCCCAAGCGACCGGAACATGTACACATGCCGCTTCTAGGGCAGCCAATCACGGGCGTCAACAAACTTACAACACTGACCCTAACTGATTCTCACATGACGTTTATCCGTTAACGCTACCATTAACCTTCTTGCAGGTTCAGAACTGGAACATTCAGATGATTATCACTTCTGTTTTAGGTAAATACTTTCAAGACGCGCAAATTCTGGCATGATAACAGACGTGGGACTGCGAGCGATACAAATACACCCGTGAACTTTTCGAACTACCACGAGGGAGTATCTTATTCAGAAGGTCGAATCGCAAAACCGTGAGGAGAGGACCGATACTTGTGAACATAGGTTTCCAGTTGCTGAGGTCATGAATGCCTGTATTTTATTCCTAACTGGGAAACCCGTTTAACCATTGCGCGTCCGTCACAGGCATTTCTATGAAAGCCGCGATGACATGCCATCAGCCGCTGTCTCCGTACGCGCCCCATGAGGAACAAACAGGAGGCAGCCATCGACATTCGGGCACCGCCTGCCACATAGTGTATCAGAAGCAACGGAACGCATTGCCGCAGAGTTGGGTGTCGGTAAAATGTACGACTCCGTAGACGACAAGACCGGATCGTCGTAATCTACGATATAAACTCAAAGGAGCCTTTCTTTGGTATAGTAATGGGGTAATTTCTGCTGTCTTAAATCGGATTAGCTGAAATCGGGCAGCCCCGGATGGGCAATTGATGTTCACTAGTGGAAAAGTTACCCCTTTAAGGCCGAACTAGGGCCACATACCTTTTAATCATTCGACATACTTCACCAACCCTGTTACGTATAGGCATACAAATGAGATTGAAATACACAAGAGTATACAAGAACGCCCGCTAAAAATGAACGGATCCATCAGCGGGTTGTAGGCGCCCTCGCACCGACGCCTGTCGTTCAATGTAAAACTCAAAGAAGCCTGCCTAGCTTGGGAAAATTTTCTCGGAAATGTAGAAACGACGTATCCCATGGCCCTCTATAACCTCACCTACCGAGAAATCTTGCACCTAATAACTCAACGTAATACGCTTATTGAATTTATTGAAAGGTCGTTGCATATAACCTATTCACTTTGCCTACATTTGTTGAATAAAACCTTTGTTTGCAAAAACCACGTATACTTACAGTAATCACTTTGTGACCCAAGCGCAGGAACTAAAGCTGTTCGTAAGTATTTCAAAAGAACCCACCTATTTAAGCTGTTAGGTAGACAGAAAGCGGAGGAAAACGTTTTTGCAGGTGTGTGATGTTGCTGTAGTCCATAAAAAACCAGTTTCCTCCAGTCTAAGGAATTTAGCTGGCATTTTTTAGATTTAGAAAACGCAAATACATAGTGGTACCTAGGACACTTAAGCTCTCCCTGGATGCGATTCCCCCCGAGAGGGTCACGATCGATTAGGGACTTATTTCCGACTGTACAGATTTAAAATAACAGAGACAGTGCAAATCGATTGCTAACGAACCTTAAACCCTTTGGGTCTGTTTCCTGAGAGTTCAACAGTCACTTTCGTTGATGTTCACCATGTGCCGCACAGTATGGTAGGTGCAGCTACGGTGACTTGCACGTCATTTGATTTTAGACTTGCAAAGCACCTACCGCACTCTCCCCTGGGCCCAAAGTGATGACCAAGTCAAGAAGACTGGAGGCAAGAGTGGGTGCAGGTGGCTGGTACGGTCAGAACCCGCAGCTAAGCGTGCTACCACACCGGTCACAGCAAGAAGGAGCCCTGGCAGCCTGATCCTCAGTTCACAAACGACCAGTTCATACAGAAAAAAACACACACACATGACAGTTCGACCGTTGTAGTCCGACGATGTCCACAGGATGCTCCACGGAAGAGTGGTGCAGGGACGGTGACTTGCGCGTGAATTAGTTTAAAGTGATAGTAGACTTGCGCTGCATCTACCGCATTCTCTTCTCCTCCCCCACCTGAGCCCGGTGTCATGGCAGAGTCAAGAAGACCGGAGATGGGAGAGGGCACAGGTGGCTTGCGCGGCCGGGGTCCCTAGCCACCCCTAGACGTGCCACCACAGCCCCATGTTCGGAATTTGTTATGGGAGCGCAACCCGAATAAAGTCTGTCGTGCCCTGATGTGGTTCCCGTGTTGGTCCAACGCATCTACCTAGTGGCCCCTTTTGGGAGCACAAGAGGAACACACACATAAACTGGGCTGACCGAAAAGTCCGAGATATCTCGTCAGGCTGTCTACTGATTCATACAACAAAACGGAAGCACTATATTAATAGGGTATTTTTTCTGGTGAATATTATCCAAAGAGGTAGGGCGGAGAGTAAAAAGAATATGACATAGGCTGCAGCATAGCCGATAACATCAGTAAGAGACATGGCAACTGTAGCAAACAGCAGCTTCCCGAGGATTTCGGCTGTGGACAAAATGGTGTAATGCGTTGCCCGGACCTTGGGGGGAACCTCCTTTCGGGTGCATTCCATCATCAGAGTAAAGACAGTCGTTGTGATGGTCCCACTTACCAAGAGGGTGGCGTTCATTAAGAAGACACCTAATGGAAACATAAAAAGCTTGACCGTAAGCAAATTACATCGCAAAATGATAGCGGTGACTTTCAGTTATTTGCACTGTTTAACTGAGCAGTACACTCACCCAACTGACGCAAAATTTGGGGCATAACCCAGGTTTCGTTACGGTCAGGACTTTCCATCAGGGAAGGTCCTTTCGATTCAAAGTGATTGCAACAGCGGCTCATTTCGCCCTAGTGCATCACATTACTGAATATTTTGCAGGGAAAATTAGGTGGGTTAACGGGGCGATTATGCGTCGACAAGAGTCCTCGGTCAGAGCATTGTACATCCTATCGGAAAGGCATGGTATTTTATGGGGCCGAGGTAGATTAATGTTCAGAACTGCTCAACCGACCGTTAGCTTTCTCTCATAAATAAGCTACTCTCTACTGGCTATACACCAGCGTGACAGCTCAGAAATCAACCCCACTTTCTGGGTTTCAACTTCTGTTTTATGACTAACTATTAAAAACAAATTGGGTATAAAACAAAATAATCAAGTGGCAATGCACACACCAAGGGCAAAACTCATTCTATCCATTAGGAGAGTTGACAAAGATATTAGCCCGATCGTACATAGACGGTAAACAAAGAGACTGCGAAGCGCCGAGGTTGTATTTCTGGAAAAAATAAAGAAAAAAATAGGGTACTGGGGTTATGCTACGGCGGCTATCAAATAAAGTTAAATTGAAGCCCAGCTAAAGTAAATACCCATCGATATGCCGTTTCATAGTCTAAATCCTAGATTTTTACGGTGAGTAACTACGTAAACAATAGGTAAATTGAATTTTACTGACGCTTTTTCCCAAAAATGATCGACAGGATGCAAACCTTGAAATATACGAAACAAATCAAATGTTATTTTTTGTCCAAATCTGCTCTTCCTTGGCAACTAAGAGATTTCTTACTGGAATGCCAAACACAAAATATGGCAAGCGAGTTGGTAGTCACACAATTTAACATGCACTATGAACAGATCCAAGGAGACCTACGGAAAGAACTGGATAAAGTAACCTGCGAAGAAGGACCCAGCGGTAGAGGTAATCTGGCCAACGATACCAGTCCAAAAGCCCACGCTGGCTATCGGCGATCCGGCATCTAACAGCATAAGAGGGAGCATATTCATGGCGCCCTGTTCACCCAACTTATAGACTAGAAGCAGCAGGAGGATGACTGGCGTAGACGGTGAATCAAGCAAGGCCATCCGGAGGACTGTCCAGTAACTACTCGATTCTTCATTCGGATGCTTACCATTACAGGCAGATTGTGGTACATTTTCTGTTAAAAAAACGACCATTATACATGGGTACACAAAATTAAATGTTCACAGCTGCTCAATTACCACAACAACCGCAAAAAGGGTAAAAGTTTGAAGGCGCATCAAGCGTAGATCGAAGGCAGTGGCGCAGGGCTTAATCGCGCATTCTTTCAACGTTGGCCACAATTGCTCTCAATAAACAGCCATTTGATTCGCCATGCGAGTGCCGTATAAAAAATGCCGGAGAAAAATTCTATGCGATCGCCTCTGAGCTTAAGCGCATCAGAACCTCCTCATGACCGATCAATATGGATTTACCAGAGGCTGAAAATACCACATAGAGCTCTTGACGACGGAAGTACTCCTCCAAAGTGGTGACGGTCTTCACAAGGTCTTTGGTAGGGTAAACCAATGATCAACACGAGCTAATCTTCACGTGTACGGTTTAAAGTTGCAATATGAATAAAATCCTTCAGACTTAACCTGGTCTCCTGAGTTCCTGTTTCATATGCCACGGCTGCTGAAATACCAGTTCCTTATACCTTTCCACTACCATTTCTGTTTTACATAAATTTGTTGTCAAAGCTAGCAGATTGGAAAGTATTCGCAAAGAAAACCATCGAATGGAAGTAACGGGCCTTCTCAGCAGAGAGACAACTGCGCCGTACTCACAGACAGGAAGCTGGAAAGTAGAGCTACCACCAGGATACAGATGCAAAGACCTTGGAAATTAATTTTCAGTATAAACACGATAATGACCCCGTTGTCATCTGTTTCGTGATGTTTCGCTCGCTCTCTGACCTTTGAATAGCGTGTAGCATCGGCACGCATAGGGGCTCCGTGGGTTCATGGGCACGTTTAGTCCTATTAGGTTCTACCTTCGTTCAGTGCGGTGTATTCCCACACAATGGCGGATGCTCCATTGCGAAACAGACAAGCGTCTTAAGGAGCATTTCTCCGAAGTTTTGGAGTAAATCAGCTTATTTTGAGGTTGATAAGCAATGTTTGGGCCGACTTCTATCAGCTTCAGCGTGCAAAACTTCGGTGCACTCTGTGCTGAGAGGGCCCGTTACTTCCATTCGATGGTTTTCTTTGCGAATACTTTTCAATCTGCTAGCTTTGACAACAACTTTATGTAAAACAGAAGTGGTATTGGAAAGGTATAAGGAGCTGGTTAATTAGCATTACTTTGAAGTTTTGCACGCTGTAGCTGATAGAAGTCGGCCCAGACATTTATATAACTTTCAGTCCATGCTTATCAACCTCAAAATAAGCTGATTTACTCTAAGTTAGCGATTAATTTTTGAGGAACATATAAAGCAACAATTTGTAAACTAGAGTATCTACCAGAATGCACGCAGGGAACGCTGGGGGACCTACTGAAGAGCCGGATCCGTCGCAGCTGTGTCAATCAGAGTAAGAATACAGGCGAAATATGTGACTGAGATTTTAGCTAGTACTTGTGCTGTCAATATGGTGTCATCGATAACCACTGAATACACTACTGGCTGCCTGTTGAAAGTTTAATGAATATCACGCAGTTATCTCACTGTGGCTGATAGAAGTTTGCCCAAATATTAACATCAAATTTAAGTCTACGTCTACAAAACATCTAGTAGACTGATTTACTCTAAGTTAGCGATTAATTTCTGAGGAAATTAAAAAGCACCAATACAATTTTTGCTAACGAGTAGGCCTCTTCACTGTGTACTCCTTCTTTGCATGCACCATCTGACGGCAAGACCAGCTGGTCACATCACTTACCAAAACACTGCAACTTCAGAGGTGTGGATGAGTGCTCCGCTTAATACCATTGTCTATCAGATTAATCTTCACCATGTATGATATCCCTGGGGTTGCCAATTCCATAACAGAGGTTTTCCTAGTTTGTGAGTTTAGATGAAACAATGTCAACAGTAAATTGAACGCACAGGCACGTAGAAAAGTAAGGCGTCCAAAGGACGCTTCCCGTGAAGACTGGTGGTTAATAAGACCCGAAAATACGCATGGTAAGCTATGACTGTGTGAAGGCGAACACGTAAACGTTGTACGGCTAGTGGCAGGCGATAGTAACCCACGCGACTGGTCAGCTCCAAGAAATGACGTGCTGACAGGGTGGCTTGAAATGTAAGGTTGCGTCGCTGACTCGGGACCAGTATATCAATCGCCACGGAAGGTGTGTTAAGCAAAAATCATTAAGGTAGTAAGAGTTTCTATTCGAATACCAAAAGGAGTACGTTAAGAAGTGCATTAAGGACAGGTACCGCTAGATAATGGGGAGCAAATCAGTTCAGAAATTGTGCACCGAATCACGCGCATTAATAATTTCCAACGATTAGGAAGTACTCGTGTTTAGGATTAAAAACCAGACTCACGATAGTGCCACGTTCGCTATGCGCACTTTAGTGCCCGTGCCCCAGCAACTCTTTCCATAAAAGCCCACTACAGTCCTGCCAAACGAGTCTACTGACACTTGAAGACATTTTGCATCGTCATACGAATAGGCAGTGCTGTTTTTCCCTTCGAATAGAAGTCTGAAAATGTCATTTTGGTGGGTAAAAACATCAAAATGAATAAGGGTGCGACGTCATACTATTGACTGCAAGAGTTCTGGCTCGAGGTCGATGGAAGGAGGCAATTTTCGTCCCACGATCAGACCAGAGAGGCGAGCGCCAATTCCTACGCAAAACTTTTCTAAATGTTTACAAAATCTATTTTAGGGGAAAACATGAAACATAAAAAGAGTCTAATTGATAAGGCATGTCTGAAAAAGTGAGGTCAGATTTATCCCAAAACTGCAAAGTATATGTGGTATCTCCTGAAAGATTAACATAAAGTCCAAAATTTTTCTGGTTAGAAAAGATGACATATACAGGGTTGTAATATTGATAACCGCAGAGCATAATTGCAAGAGACTTTAGTCAAGTCAGAATGTCGGCTCTTGAACAAACTTTTCTCCTGCCACCTACAAAAACTACCGTCTGTGGCGAACGACTACTTCAGTAGCATGAATGTTCCCACTGATTTTCTGTGCCCTTATAAATGCTAATTATTTTATAGAAAACATACCCAAGATATTCTTTCTTCTATTCATTTGGTAGAAAATTGCGTCTTCTTCGAAGTTTAAACTTGAAGAAAGGGTATATTTCAGGTTGAATTTTTTTATAAATTATGAGACTTTTAAGACCGTGAAATGTCAATTCAACAAGCACCACATCTAACCATGTATTAATGCTGCTTGGAAAGTCTACATCATGGTCCACATCCACAGCAAAATTTTACGAGCCCTAAATAACTACTTCGTAACTGTGAAAAGAAATATATGATTTCTCTTACTCGGGAAGTATAGGGCTTGCAGTTCGAAAATCCTGAATCCAAGTGTAGCGGCAGGTCGGATTCAAAATTATTCGGAAATTTAAAAGTTTTTTAACCGAAATATATCACTTCTTCAAGTATAAAATTTTACGAAGACATAATTCACTACCAAATAAGTATAATAAAGGATAACTCTGTGCATGCTTTCTATAAAATATATTTAAATTTATATAGGCATCCAAATTAATGGGACGACTCATAAAACTTATGTAGCCATTTTTAAATAATGTAGTTTTTGTAGGTGGATGGAATGAAACTCGTTCAAAAGCCGACATTCTAAGGTGGCTGAGACATCCTGGGATTATGCTGCACCATAATTCATATTACAACCTTACTTGAATATCTTTTCTCGTCAAGAACGCATTTCAGAATCTCAGTTAACCTTTCATGAGATAGCATCTATACTGTATATTTGCTTCCATTTATTATAGCTGGATGCGGGATAGTGACGCCTGACCGACTAAGTAGCCTTGTTCCTACTGCTCCTAGCTACAACTTTACTCTGTTGCTAGGATTGGTCACTATTCCAGGTCAGCGTATCTGCAGTCCGAACAGTGTTTTAATATGAAGTCCTATAGACATTTTAAAGACACTTGTGGCTCAATCAAACGGCCCCTGGAATGACAAAGGAAAAGAGGAGTCTTCTATGCATTTTTAAGAGATCATTCAGGTAGTGGGTGGTTTCAAGAACTGTATGTAATAAAACCACGTGGAAAAATTTCCGCAAGTTCGGAAACCAAGAAAACGCAAATTCAACTTAACTGCTTTTGTGTCCCTTGACAGAAGCCTTTCCTTTTTCAAACTCGCTCACCCTATCGAATGCCCTGTAGTAAGTTGCAACTGCAAAGCCGGTAGCGTAGAATAAACACAATCCTAGAAAGAGAACTCTTAGGTCAATAGAGGATGAAAGCCATGTGAAAATTCCACCACCGATCACAGCACCGAATTTGTAGCCGACAACTTGAGCAGTGTTTCCACTGGCCAACTCTGAGTGGGAAAGGATGGCTATCGCTAGGGAGTCGACTGCAATATCCTGTGTGGCCGCAGCAAAATTGAAGGTCAGGAGACAGGCTGCAAGCAGGAATAATTCCGAGGAAACAGGGCCTACAGTCAAGATGCGATCAAGATGAAGGGCCAGAAAGGCACTACAGAAGAGGAGCGCAGCAATACTACATTGCAGCCAGCGCCTTTTTGTGCTGAAACTGTCAACAAAGGGAGCGTAGGCACTCTTGAAAACCCATGGCAGATACAGAAGTTTGTATAGACCTAGTGACGTGAGTGATGATCCCTGAGAGCGGAGTATAAGAGGTAGAAATTTCGACTGAAGTCCATAGGGCACTCCTTGCAGTGAGTAGAAGAAGAAGAGGAGGAAAAGATGAGAAGACATCGAAGTGGCGTGAAATAGGTATGCTGAAATATAAAATGAGAGGCAGTTAGTATCGAAACGCGAAATAAAAACCAGAACCAGAAACGGCGTCGTTGTAGCTCCAGGTACCCCTTCCACATGAGAGTTAGACTGTCAGACTCAGCAAAGCACCCTAGGCGTTAGCGGCACAAATATAAAACAATTAGGTGGTCAATCAGAGGAAGAGGATTCACGGGCTTGCCAGCAAATAAACAACTGATACTTCCGGGTAGGGACCATTGCTTACCAAAACGAACGATTCAGATAAAGCGGTCAGGGTGGAAACCCAATCTTACTCGATACTCTGCCAAATAAAATTTGTAACTAAATTTCCTAGTGCATATTTTTCCTGTTTTTTTTCATTTGATCGTGCTGCAGAAATTTTATACTGGAGGAAGTTATGCAGAAAAAAGGAACGCAGTCAATTCTAAAGGTGAACAACATTAGCGTTGGCTCTAAAGATACCTTGGAGGCAATTGATCCAACTACGATTACGGAATAGCGTAAGGCAGAGTTTTCACCAGCCAGCAGGATGGGCATACTTAGTCTTGAACCGAAGTCACTGGTTGTTGTGGCAGATAAACGGTGACAGAGAAGTATCAAACGGTTCCCTCTACATCACGGTTGCCAGTTTATAATCGAGTTGGTGATAGGGGAGAAGGTCGAAGAAAGGGTGCCTATTTTCGCTCATGAAGCGCATGCCGAAATCATGGAGTTCCGTTCTATGAAGTAACCAACCTCATCTCATTTCGTTATTTTAAGGGTGTCACTGACACAAGGCTAGGCACGAGGCCGGCCAAGAAATTTCGCTTGAAGTTGCTTCAAATATTGCGGACATCCGCTAGACTGCGACCTCAAAGACATGAATTTAAGGAAGTTCTGGACGGGCCTCGGTCTCCCGCGCTGCTCAGAAAAAGAATTATTCTCAGGCTTGCTCAGCACTGGAGCGCCAGATGAGGGATCTAAATATGCCCGTCCTAAATGGGATCAGGCATTAGTGATCTAGCGGCCGTAAGTCAGTCACCAAGAAAGCAGATGAGCTGTGGAAATTAGTCAAAATCGTAAACGATAGAAGAGATAAAATTAGCGGTGCAGATGTTGAACTCAAAACCATTGGTAACTACATTGTCTCAGTGGGGCAGAAGTTTGGCCTCGGCGTAGTCGGTTGTGGGCAAAAGTGAAAACTAGGGAAAAAACATATATAAGATACAATACTGTCGGAGAGGCACTGGGTTCGTCTTTAAAGTAACCTGGCCGCGGATACCGTCAGCTTCTAACACCAGGTCAAACATCGAAAGTAAATCAGGTTAGGTTTGCCACGATCTTGCTAGTTAAATCACCGCCGACAATAAGGACTACACAGGAAAGTACATTTCAGTCAAAAGATGACGATTAATCCTGGCTCGCACTGGCGACAACGGTTATGAAAATTCACAAGCCGAATCTGACTTTGATTAACCGACTTCGCTACTCGAGATGTCAAATGTAAAGTATACCGGACGATGGAAATGGCCTCTGCTCCTAGGAATCGCAACTTTACTACCACCGATAGTTAGTTGCAGCTTGCTGTTCTAAGAAAATCGGTTCCGTAAAAAATTAAGACTTCTCCTGGATGATGTGGTGACAGAAATTATGGCGAGGTTGAATTTTAACGTTACGTGCCTCTTCAAGGTGCACCTGACAGGTCATGGGTCGCGAATCATCAGTGTGTAAGACGCCGAGAAATTCCGCCACTTCTAGCATAGGGATCACTGGAAGCTCTGGTGAACATTGCGCCGCCATCATTCTGAGCGGACAGGTCAAAGCTTCATTTATGAAACGAGAGCCGACGTCACAGAGGAGTGCACATATTTCTTTGTAGGGTTACACGCTCGCTGCGCACCAAAAGAGGCTATCACTAACAAGCCTTATACAACAGACGTGCCCCGTTGTATGACTCCAATGCAGTTTTAGAAAGGGTGAAGTGTATAAGTGAGGACTGCTTCGTCCCAACGCAGTTGTAAATAGCGGTTCGAAGGGGAAGAGTTACAAGTTTCGATGCTCTGAATCGTTTAGTTGTTGCAAGCACTTACTTCCTGCAAACCGAACAACATAGTCGCATAACACTCCCATTGTGGCCAAATTTAAAATAAAATAGTTTACGCACTAGTCCAAGCACAATGGATTGGTTCACTACCAGATTATAGAGCAATATGTGATGTCTAGATCGAAAGTAAAAGAGGCTGACTATGTGTTTGTGAGGGTTCGGTTACAGCCCAATCGATGCGCTGTCGAGATGACATGACCTGCGAGGAAATGCGGTAAACATTCAGGAATCCCGCTACTACCTCGTACTTTTGGCTGGTTGCATCTGACCGCTTCACCAGATCGGTTAAATCCACGATTGTCTAAGAGAAATTTTTAGTAGAAAACGAGTTTAAATTTAAACCTATTCGGCATACTAATTCGCAGGGAATGCTATGCCACCAGATATTTGGAACATAAACGTAATTGAAACTGACAATCCTTGGTCGCAAGGAGTGCCTGCTCTTAAAAGGGGCGTGATTTGAAAAGAATAGTTTCCCCAAAGTTTATAGAAAAGCTTTGTCTTAAAAGATAGGTATCCCAAGAAATATAAGTTGAAGTGGGACACGTCACGCATGTGATTGTTATCAGACTGGAAAATCCATCTCTTCGCGCATTTAAAAACATCCGATGGAGGTAAAAAGTCGAGACCATCTTTACTAAGTCACTATGCATATCCTGGACATCGGGCACACCTTCACGTGAGACAAAATTCGCATTGCCACTTTCGGGCTTTTCAACAAAGACCGAGAGTTGCTCGAGGCCATGCACTCGGACAAACATGCATCCACTGTCTGACGACGACCCGAGAACTGTCGTTGGATATTTACACAAAAAATCTTCTTCCCGAAGAACGTATCCGACTTTAAAAAACCTTATTTAGCCCGCCCACCCACCCGCGACACTTAATTAACACTACGATGTTTGCTTTTCAGGTAACGTTTAAAGAAGACTGATTCATATTCCATAACCCGCAGACGTGGGGGTTGGCTAGCAGCCTGGCCAAAGATATATTAATCTTTTTGGTATCTCTGATACACGAGAAGGTAGTCCAAGCTGACATGAAACTAAAACCCCTAAAGGCGAAAATGATTAGTCCATTTACGGTAGGCCCTGACAATCATGGCTAGTAGACGGATTTTGCAACATTCGATCGAAACTTACCGCAAAGAGGAAAAAAGAGAGGATGAAATCGACCATCAGATCAATCGGCGCTCAAAAGCTTCGTCAAGGGGGAACCTGTTTGAAGACGATCCTACAAGCATAGCAGGCCTCTGTAAAAGCAAGACAAGGTCCATCCATAATGTAGATTTACCCGAACGAGGGAGTTGCGTATAGTTCTTCCAATTTGCCCCTCTGATCATGTCTAATACGAGCAGCTCTAGGTCAATCAGGAACACAATCGATCAGCCGTGTCTTCGTTACCCACTGAGTGAGACGGCTAGATCATGTAATGCGCCAACCTAAAAAGTGTTCGGAAATACATCTTGCTCGGACACGAGGCATCGAAATGGCCAAGCAAAGACGTAGGCGAACATGATGAGAGCTAGACTCGAACGCGTCCCTGGTAACACTATTCCATTGGCAGAGTGGACATAACTGGTTCGAATTTGCCCAGGAGCCTGATGATACCTGAATGAAACGGAGAGAGACCACTAGGAACGTGGTGAACTGGCAACAAGGAGCCGGTTTCTATAAAGCACATGTACAAATAAAGTAAAAAACTAGTTCGTTGCCGTTGACACTGGTTAGGGAACCCGGCTCAAAGACTATTCGTCGACAAGTATTTTGATACGACTGAAATTTCACAGCTGTAGCATGACAAATAGCAGTATTGCACTCGTGAAGGATGGGTAATATGCGGGCCCATTTGAGGAGCCTCTGCCTCATCTCTTTCTTCCCAGTTCAGTCTTGAACAAGTAGCGAGGTGTACAACCGGTGAGAGACAGATCACAAAGGCTGATTTGACATACAATTTGGATCAAATCATGCCACAATACCACTGAATCTTATAAACCTATCAACCAAGGCATTATCAATAGCAATGGATTGCGAATCGTAATTCAACATCTAAAATCATTTTAAGGATGGTAGATTATTCGTCACAGGTTGGCCTCGCAGTCCTATCCTTGTGTGCGCGCAGGAAATTATCAGTGGACGCCTTCCCACTACTGTTAATATTCCCAATCACAATCGACAGAATGGGTATATGAAGGAGTGATAAAACGTTGGAATTAACGTCCAATGACCAAAAAACCGGGTTCGAACGCCAGGTCATACAAACCTGGGGTGAATATGGCTGGCGGACGACGGCTACTAAGTCAGACGTTTTCATCTGATTCTTCCTTATCTTTTCCGCACCCCTGAAAGAACCAGTGCGCGAACGGGTCAACGCCTTGCCAGACATGAAGTTTATGAAATATTGCGTGAGATGAAGGACAGTGTGCAAAAATGTTTGGTACAGACGCATCATTATTGACTTCTCCATGCTAATTTCCGCCTGCAGCCATTAACGTCAAAAAGGTAATACAGCACAACTCGTGGGGTTTCGCCATCAAAGTTTGGGTATACTCGGCTCAAATAAGACACCCACGAGTTAGAGTTGGGTAAAAGGTGGAGTTTGAGATGAATGGTTGGTTATGGTTAACAGCAAACTAGTGCAAAGTTATTAGGACCCATAAATGAGCAAGACGAATTTCACTCATTCGCAAACATATACAACTAATAAAAAGGCAACGCGCAGAATAAAACACTCCGTATTTTAAAAAATCATCAGGAGTCGTTATTACAGTAATGAAAACATAAAATGCAGGAGGATCAATATAAACAGCTGCACGCAGGAGCGACCGGCTGCTAACACTACATCCGGCCATGTAGCGTCAGCGTTTTGGAAGGAGGTTGGGGTCCTGATTTCCTCGAACGGTGGTTAGTTCTATTTTGTTCTAAGTGGGGTCACCTCCTCTAGTCGTTTGATCTGATCACGTACGGCATCGCCCGTTCCAAGCACGCCAGACGGGAAATGAAACCGCCGAATGATGTAATTATTAAGGTTGGTTAACGACGATATAAAATGTCGAAAACCAAAGTCAAATTGAAAGGAGGGTAGATACTAGAGTAAGAAAACTTATAAGGAGCGATCGCCGTGCAATCGTCCGCATGCTGCCTTGGTGATTCGGTTTCCAAGGTAGCAGAAACTCTCGTAACTTGGGATGATATAGAAGGCTAGTCAGCATCCGGGCTAACGCAACACGAAGCGGACTGGGTTGTTTAAGCAGACTGAGGTTTCTTTTCTGCTGGATCAGCAATGGAGTTGGTGTAACCATGTTCGAAAGATAGCCGGTGATTGTAACCTCACAGAGGCTAACATCCCCGCAAACGATGCTTGCCACACACTTTCAGCCTCGCGCGTCCCCAGCAGCTACTTCCACGATGCCCCCAGCGGTTGCCTACAACGTTGAACTTCTAGCCGGTGATCTGGTAGGCACGAGCGCAAGCCTCCCAATTCAGATCGGTCAACTGTATGCATTTAAAACGCTAATCCAGAAGGATCATCCTTTTAATCATCCCTTCCTGGTTCAATAAATGTTCCCCTGAATATTAAATTAGTCTCTGCTAGTAGAACATCTCTGAATATGTCCAAAGCCTACGTCATCATTGTCCACATGAGCGCAATGGATATCTACGAATTCTATTCGGCCTACCAACAGCTGTTGATAAGCTGAATAGATTATGCGTACGCTGTGCCCCGTTCGTGTAGAAAGTTCTAACCATGTGTTCCTGGTAGAAAATTCTAGAACCACGCGCGTCCGTAGAAAATTCCGTAGAAAAGTTTTTCCAGAATTCTGGAAAAACGATTCTTCGTCATATTTATACGCATAGCACTTAAACACAATTTAGATTTCTTATAAAGTTTTTAAACATAATAATATAGTTTCAATATTAATTAAAGGAAAATATGCCTAGCTTAAGTTTGTTTAAACTCTCTTCCTCAATACATCTCGACCAAGCATCACCGATGGGATCCAAACTTTACAATAAAGAAGCTATAAATACGGCCGAAGAATGAAATCCAGAAACCACCGGTTTCGGCCGAGCCCGACAATCAGGATTCCTCAATGCTGCCCGCACTTCGATCCTCCCGGACCCCTGTTGGACAATTTACCCTCGAATTTAGATAAATTTTAACTTAGATTTTCCCGTTTCCATAGCTTATCCTTGTACTTATGTTTATTCGTATATTTTATTCACTAACGTCGTCTTTTCTCTTCCTGCACCACGGCTACCGTATTCTGCAAATATTACATCCGTGTAGAAAGTTCTAACCACGTGTTCCACGTGTAGCGGCCGAAGACTTCGAGGTTTGCACACACACGGGCGAGTAACGCATCTGTAGTCGTTATTAGACGATGCGCATATTGAACATGGTCTCTAAGCACCATGCCGATCACTCAAACGCAACAGTCATTAGAAGGAACGGCAGAAATGTTGGAAATGGATTCTACTATTAAGAAGGATATAAAGGTATGAAAGGGCACAATAGAAAATAAAGAAGGGAGCGTTACATGATGCGATATCCCTTTTGGAGTGGGGGGAATTACGTCACGTCTATTGGATAACCGGTGGGGAGTGCAACGCTGTGGGCAACTGCAGGGGTCGGGACGAGGGATGCTGACATTGAACGGAGGGTAGCGATACGATGAGCGGCGACGGTACTCGTGGGGATGGGGGTCAGCGTTCGAGAGTGGAAGGGGCACCGGCATCTTCACCGACATTCCATCACTCCATCCCCATCCGGGATCCGCGCGAAAAGTGCTACTAGTCCATTCAAACAATTCTGTCGGAACTGTGGTTCGTTACACACGCGCGTCCATAGAATCTTCTATTAAAAAGCGCGCGCGATTCTTCATCCTATTTATATGTCTAGCACTTAAACATGATTTATGTTTGTTATAAAGTTTAATAACATAATAATATAGTTTAAATGTTAATGTAAGGAAAATATAGATAGCTTGAGTTTGTTTTAATTCATTTCCCTAATACAACTCAACCAATCATCACCGGTGGGAGCCGACCTTGTCAATGGAGATGTTATAAATACGGCTGAGGAATGAAATCCTAGACCCCCGTTTTCCGGCCGTATCTTCGACCAGGAACCATCTCCGCAGCCCGTCCGTCGCTCCTCCCGGATCTCAACTGAACAGCCATCCAACAGACTTAGATCATTTTTGTACCAAGGTTCCCCTTCCCATTAGTTGCTTACTGTACTTAGGTTACTAGTATATTGTAAACATCCACGTCTTTTTTTCCTTCTGGGTCACTGCTTGTACGTCTCGGGCACGTTACACCGAAGCACTCTTGATGCCCACTCTGGTACCAAACGCGTATGCACCGAGCCAACGAAACCGAGTTCAACATGCAAAATTAAAGACTAAACAACTATTCTAAAATTAAGTTACATATCCAGTTTCCAAATCCTGATTGCAATATGAAGCAAACTTAATTCCTTTAGCAGAAAAGCATTTTCAGTGAAAGTATATCCATGGAATATATGATTCAATGCCTCTAGTACTATCCTTATGTGTCCGTTAACGGGGTAGGTTAACTCAAAAAGAAAAACGAGCGTATTTTAATATTTTAATATAAAGATAGCAAGAATACACACAATTTTTGTTGTCACCCCTCGTTGTATCTTTGAGAAGTATTTGCTACGTGCTGTCGGACTACGCTTGGAGACTGACTGTGTTAATTGCTGTAACTTTGACATGTGAATTATATTTTATGCGGCCTTTCTAATGCATCCGTTATGTGGTTCTCTAGTGCAAGTTAAATGCAGGAGTTTTCAATTTGTCGTTGAAGTAATCACTTTTAATATTCCGGTAAAGCCTCAACGTGTCATATCGTTTTCAGAAAATACAGACATCTCACCGAATTCAGTTCAGTTCAGTTTTATTTAGGGAAAGATGAGCGATCGCCATTGAAACACCTATTGGTTAAAGAATAGCTGAGAACAAGCGTAAATTCATTATGAAAATTCAAAAAAATATGTTGTTTACATAATCGCATGCGGAAACCAATCCGCCATTTGCTTTTAGGAAAAGTAAAAATAAACCTCTACTCAATTATTGATAGCAGCAGAAATACAAGTATTTATTTGTGCTTGCAAGTGTAGATGAGCAGGCCGCTGGTTAATGAGAAGCTTGAGATCTCTGTGCATAGACGATGAATTCAATTTGATAAGAAATTCTGTAAAAATGACAGTTAAATAGGACCAAGTGATATTATAACACTAAAAATGCATTTTCAAAAGAAACAAGACTAAATAGATCTGGTGGTATTATATTAAACACTGATATGCCGACCTTGTTCCCTCTAAAGATCTCAACCCTAGCAAACATAAAAAAATCCAGAGGTGGAGTATTCAAAGCCTCAATCCCGCCGCTGATGAACGTCCGTGTATCCAGCCTGGCCCCAGTCGCATGTACTTTGATTGGATGCCCTTTAAAGTTTATGGTTGATGCTAACTCAAATATTTATCTAGATACATGGCAGCAGTCCTGACCGCGCAAAATACCAAAGGTTTGTATCATATCACTTTGTAGCTGCCTGGTACTCAAGGAAAGTGATCAAAATTAGCCGACCATGTTTCATAAGTTAATGAATTCTGTCCAGTCAAAATTTTGGTTGCACGCCTTATAACCTTTTCAGGATGCTTAGATTCTTCACCGTCCAGGATCTCCAAGCTTGTTTAGCGAGCTCAAATTACGGCCACACAAATATTCGAAAGACTTGCATGAAGCAATACCCGTAAAAGAAAGAGAAAACTCGCTTGACAAGGTACAAACTTGACATCGCAGAATTGGGTACCTTTGAGCAATGCAGCGAGGGTTTAAGCCAGGTCATGATGCACGTTCCCAAGTCCTTCTTAGCATCAAATTCTTGCAATGATACGCCATTTAGGGGGTGAAGGATAGAGTCGAGGCTCGTAAAAATCTAGGGGGTATGCACAAACCCTCATTGAAGTCGTCGTTCCGTTGCTAAAATGGGCAACGTCTGCGATGGTCAGCTTGCGTGTAATCAAGTGAACCTTTGCAAAAATCAACGAAGTGTGCTTTGATGAGTTCTTCGGGATGTACATGCGAACACAATTAGAATTTTATCTTTGAGCATGGAGACTGTGGGGTATCAAAGACCGCAGCACCCTTTAGAAGGTCGAAAGACGTGTTAACTAAGCTTTTTCTAGTTGAAGGCTACCTGCTTTAAGAGACACTATTGTCCAATCTTGATCTGCTTCCTTTGCACTATAAACAGCTACGCGGTGACCTAATACAAGCGTTTCGAATACTATGGGGTCAGGATTGTTTCCTCACATCCGCTGACCTCCTTGAGCTAGCCACTACTACCATTAATTTGTGAGGACATCGTGTCAAACCACGTGTGACTGCGGCAAGACTGGACAGAAAGAAATATTTGTTCTCTAACACAGTAACTAAGGCCCAGCCTGCCTGCCTGCGGACATCATCATGTCCCCTTCTGTTGACAATTTTAAGCCAAATTTTGACCAGTGCAACCATATGTACCACCGTGACGTCAGAAACTGACACATTTTTGTGTGTCACTCTCCCATGGCATATTTAGATGTTATAAAACATACTACTCCCTAATTTCAGCAACAATATTTTATTATTGTTTCGTCAGATGCACTGTAGGGTGACGTCGGCACAACCATTTGTCCAACGTTCATTACGAGGCGGTGTTTAAATTTGTAAATTTATTGCAACCGACGTCGACTACCTTTCTCTTAATAAAACTTAAATTAACTGACAGCTTATTCGGTCTATCAATAGAATATTTAACTTCATTTCATTAAATGGCAGTAGCTAGTTCTTCGATCGTTGTAAAGCCGGTTAAGGTTCACCTGCAAATACTCTACATCAGCTGCAGTTAGGATGATGCTCCAAGTTTAATATCATCTGCAAACATGGCGACATAAAAATCCAGTTTACTAACGCAGTCGTTGACATACATATTAAACAGATTTGGGTCAAGAACGGAGAACTTTGGAACACCACTCTTAACCACAACCTTTGCCAACATGGACATTATAAGATTGGCCAAAACATGAAAATTCGGATCCATTCCAGTAGATTAGCCCTGTCCCCTCTTCAGGGGAGTTTTTTGCAGGACTCACTGATGGTGAGCACAATCGAATGCCTTCTTAAATTCAATATAGACTACATGCAGCATATTTTTGCTTTCATTTACCCGAATTCAACGTTTCAAACAATTCAGCAAGTTCGTCACACAAGAAATGCGTCTACGGAATCAATGCTGCACATCGGATAATAGTTTATGCCGCTCTAAGAAGCGTGTTAGATATCGTTTAATTATTTCTTACAACTTAATAGAGTGGTGTGGTCCGTGCAGATTCCAGTCAGAAGGTAAGCAGGTGGCTTCGAAGGAGGATTGAAAAATCATGGAGAGTGGTTTGGCTAGTTTGGCAGTGAGCTCATCTAGTAGTTTGGGTTTGATATCAGCTGAACCCAGTGATTTGGACACATAAAGCATCAGGGGCTCTTTTCAATCATTCGGTTCGTTAAAAGGTGAAGCCTTGACGGTTTCACCTTAATCGAAGTCGTAGTCGGGAGAATTGAATGCGCTTTCACTCGTAAAGTTATATTAAAGTTATTGTGAAAGGTGCTCAGTTTTTGCTCTACGCTCACTAATCTCTAGGTTTCCCAAGTCTGTAGTAAGTTATCTGGGTTTCTGTTTCGCGTGCTTCTTTTGTAGTAGTTTAATTTCAAAATCTTATCGTGTCCTGCGAATAAGTCGCTTGACTTAGTTCCCCTGCACTTTGTTTGCGTTAACAGGCATAGAATTTCCATCAGCAAAATATTTTCTTCACAAGCTCCACCTTATATTCCCTTCATTTTAACGCCTGAGCACACCACAGGGATCTGTGTACGCCTCTTTCGAGTGATCGGGTAATCATTTCTGTGGAGAATATGCATTACCTCACGGAATAATCCCTAATTCTTTTTTTTCGGAAAATACTGATTCCCAGTTTATGTTGTTGGCGTCGGCCTTCGTTTGATCTAAGTCACCACGCCAAATATTTCTTCAAAATATGATCGGCAGTTCAGCCACCAAAACTATTGAATAGTTCCAGTGAATAACTATCTGGTCACTTTGACCTATGGGGAGGTAGGCATTGCACCTCATTAACGTTGCCCAGAAACTTCATTAGCAGAAGGTCCAAACAGTTTTCTTGCTGCTCCACGTGCTTCCTCGGGGGTAATAAGACATGCCTAGTGAAGAAGGACCTGATTGCCGTGTCCAATAAATGCCTCTCGAAAGATAGTTCTGGAAATCCAATCAGGGAGCTGTGCACTGATGTAGTCAATGATCAAGACATCAAGCCAAACGCGATGCTGCCTAGCTCCTCCAACTGACGAGCGACAGCTTCGTGGTCACTTCTTGGTGGTCAATAAAGGGTCGGAAATTTGAGGCTATGTGATCCCGGTACCTTTATAGTGAGCCAAATAGTCTCGGCGCTGCGTACAAACTGTTCTGTTTTTTTCCTGAAAACCATACAAAGCCCATTCAACATCTGCCTTTTCAATAAAAATGCGCATGGAATATTTTTCACTTTCTAATTATTTATCTTTTTTTTCTGACAAAACTGATTTGTGTCATTTTTCATCCCCAAAAAGCTGGCCTTCTATTCATAACTTAATTGTACACGATTTCACACTCGTTTTATTTTTTTCAATTGACAGCACCCTTCCGGGTACACAATAAAACATCTTTTATCTATCTATTCTAGGACAAGTGGTCCGTGTTTTCCGAAGGGGACAACTTCTCATCCCTGATGCAATCTCCTATCTTTCCAAACCGATTTAAGGCATGGTGCTGCTAATTCGAGGTCCTCCATAGTTCCAGATAACCAGGTTTCTGTAAAACATAAAATGTAGATGGAAAGGTCCAAGATGTTCCACAGTTCTACCATTCAGTCTACACAAATGACGCAAAGCTCCTTCGTCTCTCAGCAGATTACCTGCCTACTACAAACATTAGTCACACACTATTCTCAGATGTTCTGATCTGAAGGGAATTAAAGGAACTACAAGAGTCAATATCTTCAGGACCAGATGAGTTTCCATTGAAGCTTCTTAAATAACTTGCCAATGAACTTACCGCACCTCTGTCAGTGCTTTTTCAAAATGCATTTAAATCTGGAACACTTCCTATCGATTAGAAGCTCGCACATACAACTCCCTTATACAAAAGCGGTAGCCGAGATTCAGTGACAAATTACAGGCTCATAAGCTTGATATGCATCCTTGGCAAGGTTATGTAAATGATTATCAAGAGATAATGGGTGAAATTCCAAGAGATTCATAAATTGTTATCAAACTGTCAACACTGGTTCCGAAAAGGAAGATCCTGCACGACAAATTTGCTGCAATCGCTCAAGCCCTTGAACATAGACACGCCGTCCACATCGCCTTCATTGACGTTCAAAGGCCTTCGAAACTGTGCTGCACCAGAGACTGGTGTAGAAGTTAGAAAGAATTGGAATCAAATGTAACCTACACAAAAGGATCGAAAAGTTCCTTAGGCGTTGGCGCCAGGTTGTGGGCATAGGCCAAGAGAGGTCAAGTTCTGCTGTGGTCGAGAGTGGGGTTCCTCAGGGTTCAGTACTAGGGTCAATACTGTTTCTAATGTACATGGACGATTGTTTTAGGGACCTGGATTGTGAATCAGCAATGTTTGCCGATGACATGAAAATCTAGAGTGTAATCCAGAGCCACGCTAACGAAGATAAACTACGGATCAACTTAACACGGTTGGAGGAATGTTGAATTCATTGGTTTTTGCGGTTCAATTTTGATACGTGCACAATACTTCTCTTAGACAACACATCCACCTCTGCCGACAAAAGAAGCTACTTTCTCAATGAGGAAGCCTTAGAAGACGTAGAAACCCAAAAGGACCTTGGTGTGCTGATGACCACCACCTTGAAACCATCCTCGCACTGCTCGAAAGTGGCGTAGAGTGCAAAGGCTATGTAGCCGTTTTGGATTTTGATGAAGATCCCTTCGCTCAGAATTTGGGAAATTCGTTAGGCCGAATTTGGAATATGCTGTACAAGCCTGGAGACCATGGACAGTTCAAGATCAGAACTGTCTCGAAAGAGTACAAAGGCGAACCACCAAATGGGTTTTTAGAATTAAGAATTAAGAATTTATATTTAGTTAGCACCTGCAAGGCACTGTCTAAACAAACATCAGTAACGAAATAGAGTTTTGACAATTTGTGCAGATAAAATGCACAAATACTTACTAATGTAAACAGAACTGGTCCTGCTAGGTCCACAGTTAGCGATGTTTTGAAATTAATGGTGAACTAGAAAAAAAAGGGCACTAAAAAAACTCCTACCTTAAAAAATGGAGGCAGAGTTCAATAGGACTTCATTTTTGAAAAGAAGGTAGGAGAAAAAACTGCTTAGGAAAATAAGGTCAGATGGAAGAGTAGGGTAATACTGCAGTAGCATTTCAGAATGAGATAATGAAACGTCGAGATGATTCGTTCTTGATCACTAAGGCGTATGAAACAAAATCTCACGAAAATGTGTCAACGAACTTAAATCCTCAGCATCTGAGGATCCATAATTGATTTCTGATGACGGTTGGTATGCAAAGAAATGGCAGCATTTTAGACTGTGGACCACCGAATGTTTACACCCGAATGACTTCATCGTTTGGATGACTGGTGATATAAGGGGACATCATAGTTTATGGGTGACGCGAGGTAGCGAAAATATAAATTCAAAAGGGTCACTTACATTCCCGATGGTCCTTTCTCCGAGTCATGAAGAAAGCTGCTCAGAAAAGATGAGCAAAATAAAAGGTTAATAGAATCAGTGTTAAGATAAATGTGCAGTCTTCGCTTGAATTCAGATAGACTTGTTAACGACCTAATTTCAATTTGCAAGTTATTCCAAAGAAAACTATACCCAGAGGAAGAAAGAGAGAGCGTTTACACGTGGAGGATGCACGGGAAGTTATAATAAATGCAGAATTTCTTAGGTAATAAGGAAGACTAACGGGGGTGATGACAGAAAGCTTGGGGAGTGTTGAGCTATTATTTAGTTGAAAAAGGATACAAAAGCCTGCTTCCGGTCTCCTGACCCAAATAAATTTTAGATTCGTTACCTGGCATCTTGTTGAGAAAGAAGTAGTTTACAGAGTCAGAAATAGGAGATTTTTGTGAAATATCTTTGGACATTTTCAAATTTTGAACGGCTAGATTCGTTCATTGAACCGAAGAAAAGGACAGAAAAATTCAAAAATGGGAAGCACAAACATACGATAAATTCTTAATTTAATTTCAGGAAGGGAGAAATTATAAGAAATTAAGCCCAAAAATCTGATCAGATTTGGCCGTTATTCTATCGGCATGAGGCGAAAGATTTAATTTATTGGTGTAGCTCAAGCCCAAGTCCTTGATGGAGGAACATTCCGTCACAGGGCAACCTTTAAAAATAACAGGTTGTGGCAGCCTTACAGGCCCAAAACTCAGGTAGTGACACATAGAAGATGAGAACTCTATTAGCCATGTGGAGCTCCACGCCGAAAGAGCGTCTAAGTCCGAATGAATTTGTTCTAGACATCGTTCGGTTTTTGAGTTAGAGAAAGAATAAACGCATTAAAGTCATCAGCATAAGTATAAGATTGAGAATGTTTCACTATCGATGAAATATCATTTATATACAGTAAGAACAACAAAGGACCTAATACGGTACCTTGAAGGACACCATTCACAATCGGGGTAGCACTGGAGTATGAGGACTACACTAAAACCTGTTGTTTTTGATCAGATGGGTATGATCTAATAAAGTCAGTAAGGGGACTACGAAATCCTTTAGCTTCTAGTTTAGCTAGAAGTCGTATATGAGGCACTTTATTGAACGCCTTTCTTCGATCAAAATAGATCACTACTACAGAATGGTGATCATTACGAAGAGAGGCTAGTAGATTTAGAAAAGGTCTGAGAAG